>LS486453.1:65404-100294 GCA_900490705.1 Pristionchus arcanus
AAAAATCGGTTTTATCGATTTTTGAGGCGGAAGATCAAGTTTTTTCGCTTTGTGCGACTTCGACTTTGCTGTAGAGAATTCCGAGAGCAATTCAATGGTATATTTTAGATCGCTGTGCGATGAAAATGAAGCGAGTTATGGTCATTTAAAGATTTGGATCCAAAAAATCGATAAAATCGATAATTGATCAAACCAAGTAGATGGACCTCCTCCTGACCCCTAAGGGTACCCACCAACCAACTTTCATGGAAATCGGAGACTACAAGTTTTTTCCTAGTGGACGGCATTGATACACTCTTACAGGAAATCCGTGATATAACCATCCCCTTCAGACTTCAGTCCTTTTCCTCTCACATCATAACAGTCTTTGGGTACTCCAATTCAGTCCTACCTTACTCGTCATCTACCGTACCTTACAGTACCCCTTCACCTTACATTCATCGAGCACTACAGTACCCGACATCTCGTCATCTACCGTACCTTGCAGTACCCCTTCACCTTTTATTCAACCAACACTACAATACCCGACATCTCGTCACCTACAGTATCACACCGTATCTTACAGTACCCCCTTCACCATGTATCGACTACTGCTTTCCGAAATGAACATTCGTCACCAGCATGACAACTACCATGACCATTTTCATGGACCGGAACCGGAATGGCCAGAGGAGGAATTGGCCGAGAAAGAGAAAGGACGACGTTTCTCTGCCGAGAGCACGAATGCGGGCGCGCGAACGGTAATTTTTTCAAAAAAATGTATTTCTCGAAACGAGACTAATTGTTTTGCGATTCATGCATATCCCAAAGGGCCTTGTCCCGTCAGCTTTCCAATTCGGAAGAAGTTTCCAGTCGAACAATAGCAACAAAAAAGTTGTCAGCGGCCGACTTTAGTTTCACTACAATCCCATAAGGCCGCCTCCTCTATATATTTTCAATAACGCAGCCGCGGATGACGCTAGAAAAATACATACCCCCGTAAGACTTTAGTTACACTAAAATTACCTAAATCTTCTCGTTGCATGTTTTTAATTCTGTATCGTGATTCTAGGCCAGTAAACAATGAAAAATATCCCTAGATGGACCTGAGTTTCACTCCTTTCACATAGGCTCCCAACCACCCGTTAATATCGATAAATCCATGGTCTGTTCGAACCAATCCCTCACTTTAAGCGCGCCCGCACATCTTCCGAGGAAGAGAACCACCACGCGGAGCACCGTCGCAAGCCGCCCATTCCCCATGGACGGGAGGTGAGCAACTCAGGGACACCATCCACACCGTTTCAAAAACCCGTGCCTCCGCATTTTCCCTTCACACTCAAAAGGATGAAAACAATACGGAAGGAGCAACCACATCATTAGCCTACATCTGATCATTAGCCTCCGTTCTAGTCCCTTCTCACTAGCTCGAAACCCACTCAATCAACGTGATCTAAAACCAGAGACGAGTGCTCATTATTTCGCTGGCTTCCCCACTCCAGTGCAGGGGGAAGCCATCTAGGCTCTGTTACATCACTTCTCTCCCCCCATGTACAAGCATGACTTGAATACTCACTGGCTGATTGTGAGCATTAACGGCACAACCTCTCCCCACATGTACATGCAGGCCCGCTCAAAGCCCATGCCCACCATTCACAAGCCCACTTCTCACCATCATCCTCTTCCCCCTCGATCCCCTACTCCCATCGGCGGCCCTCCAGTCTTCGTTCTCCCGCCGTCAGACGTGCCCGACCCATCACCGCCCAAGCCCATCGCCATCGCAAAGGTAAAATCGATTGACAATTTTCATCTCATTTCGCATGCCTTCTCGCCTCGAGATATTGTTCGAAATGAGAGAAGTGATTGCGGAAAGAACAACACTGGCAACTATTTACTGATATTTTTTTTTCGAAATCTCTACGAGCAGGAATCAATTCAGCCACACCGACTTCTCGCTTATGCCAGCCGTGGTGCACCAATCAACCAATTCCTCATTTTCATTCTCGAAACAACTATTTTTTTCCGGTTCTCACAGACCACTTACTCCTTCATTACACGGCATCAGATTACCGGTTCCGGTTCTCATTCAGTATACCTACTTCCCGGTTCCCATTCCGGTTTTCTACTTCCCGGTTCTCCTTCTGGATTCCTAATACCCGGTTGTGCAGGGTCCGGCCGCGACGATGCGCCGCATCAACATGCAGAGAACGGGCACGACGGAGGAGATACCGCAGGAGCAGGGATATGCCTGTGAGTCTATTATCGTTCCCAACGGTAATGCGAATTTCACGTGAAACCGTGTCCCGAGAGAAATAAACACTGCATTGAATTGTTTCTGCAAGAGCCCGTGAAGCAGGTGTTTCGGGAGGTTGTGAAAAGAGCCTTCACCCGCAAAGCCGTAGTTAGCGAGCGTATCTCTCAGTAAAACAAACACATTAATACGTCTATAATAAAATAGGCCTTCCTCAAACTCCAACGAAGCGCGCAGCTACCCGATATCAACCAAATTTTTTTTGGAGGCAAAATACCGTCTTTCACTACGGCTTTATACTCTAAGAATCATTGTCAATTAACCTCGAAACACATTTTGGCTAGATCAGCCAGCATCAAATTTCCCTTCATCATTATCGCATTTTCACCCCATTCAGACGAGGCGTGATATCCACCAAATATCAATCTAAGTACAAATTCCCATCCATCATCCTCCCATCACTCCATTCAGACGACGAAGCATACGCGGAGATGCAGCGTCTGACTCCCTCTCAACGGGAGATCGTCAAGGCCACGTTCCCTGCCATGGAGGCGGACGCCATCCGGAGTGCACTGCAGGTGCTACTGCTGTGAGTTTGCCAGACCCCGTTGACCACTCGGACCCCTTACTGGCGAAGCTATCAACTAGCTACAAGCTGCATTGTTTGCTGAATCAAACCCAGCAAATTGGTGATTCCAATGCAACTTATGTTCCGTAATTTGCTCAATTTGCAATATTCACTTGGAAGACTCTCCTGCAATATTCCATCGAGGAAAATGTATTGGCCAAACTACGCCCATTGCAGCCTCTTCTCGGAGCATCCCCGTTACAAGAACATCTGGCCGCAGTTCCGGGCCATTCCCGACTCGGCCTTGATGAGCGCCGTCGAGTTACGGAGGCACGCCTCCGTGTGAGTAATATATGATTATTGAATACGACCAAACAACCAATCGATCAAGCAGAATAAGCTCATCCTTATCAACCCTTCGAAACTAAGATCTGACATGAACCGCCAGAACCAAATTAGCCCCTCATGAGCGCTGTCGAGCTGCGCAGGCGTCCATGCGAGTTATTCACGTTAATGTTTGCGAAGTACAATCAAAGCGCTATTTTATTAAGATATGATCGAGTTACCCATTAATCGAGCAAAATCATCTAATCATTATGAAGCCGTCGAAACCGAAATGTCGCATGAACAAGAGGGAAAAAACAGAACCGTAGTATTGCTGCCACAAAAACCCCCTCGACCCCCCAAAAGAAAGCCACGTCAACACAAAGGACTTTCGCAAGAGTCTTGAGTAAGACAATTGGAGATCGTTCCAATCTCTTTTCCTCAGATACATGAAGGGTCTTCGTGCCATCATCGACGCTATGGACGATGAGATCTCTCTCGCTGAGCAGCTCAAGCGGATTGCAAGGGCCCATATCAAGTGGAACATCCACAAGGCCCATGTCATGGTAAGTGACACGAATCACATAGGATCTCGAAACATTGTTCTACAATAGGAAATTCATATTCCCAAGCCATGGTGCACCTATCTTTCAATAACATTGTTGTATAGTAAATAAGTATTCTAATATTATGCTAATTAATAATGTGACCCGTCGAACCCCGACTACGGTATTCGTGAATTCATACCCTCTGGCTCCCAACACGATTTCCCTGATTAAGTAACTACCGTACTTTCGTCATCATTATTTCTCTGGCCTAAATTCAGTCTTCTAGTTCTCTTCGACCCTAGCACGTGACGTGCGTAATTCCTCTCTTCTGTGAAGATAAAGTGTATATTTAATACACTGCGTCAACGACCATTCTAACAAGGCACCAGCATATATAACAAACATCATGTAGGGTTCAACACCATTCCTGAACAATTAGAATGGGAAACTCGTCTTCCACAAAAAAAAAATTGTATGAGAAGGATGGTTCGCGTTTCAGGTAAGGTATAGATGATCTTTTCCCCTCTTTCGAGGTACCTGGCTCCCCTGCGTTTCACTCACTCTACAAACTACCTTCCCGTCGTGAACATCGATTCCTCGGAAATTCTATATCAATAAAAAAATACGCACAATCCTCTTCACCGATCGCCGATTCCTTATTGCCACATTACACGCACTATCCTCTCCTACGCAATCATAAATTCGGAAGTTCATCGTGCTCCTCCTGCCCTCGACTTTGCGTAGTCGCCTCACGGGCGTCTAATCCGCATTTCAACTGTCATCACGCGGCTACAACTCTCCGATTAGGGCAGCGCACAAACTAGGCACGTTAGCTCCGTTATCACATACTGACAACCAAAGAATGAGTCAAATGGAAGATGACGTGGCGGATTTGAAGAGACTGGTGGCCAGCATGGCACAGTTGCTCAAGAACCAAAGTGAGAGCAAGACTGTGGCTGACGATCGATTGAATGAGCTGCCGATTGCCACTCTCAATGCGATTGAGTCTCGCATCCAGGAGTTCGTCTACTCCCCGGAGGATGGAGGAACCTTTGAGAAATGGTGGAATCGACACGAGGATATCTTCATGATTGATCTCAAAGATTTGGATGAGTTGAAAAAGATTCGACTGTTGACCAGACACATTTCCACCACTGTGGAAAGGACGTTCACAGAGTCAATCGCACCCACCAAATGGATCGATATGAAATTGGATGAGGTCAAGGCCAAGATGCTGACGCTGTTTGGCGACAACACATCTATCTTCGATAGAAGACGTACAATGCTCGACCTGAAGATGAGCAAGGAGAACATCGAGGATGTCAGAGTACTCGCTGCACGCGTCAATCTGACAGTTGAGAATGCAAAAGTGAACGATGCAACGATAAATGAATGGAAGGTGCTCACTTTCCTGCATTCACTAGACCTTCCTCGTTACTCTGATGTACATTTGAAGATGATGCAGACAGCTAAGCAGAAAGGCAAGGACTGCACACTAGATGATATATTATCTGTTTTCAACGATATGTCCCAGCTGAAGAAGGATTCTAGTTCCATCACAGATTCACGCCGAAATGTGAACTACGTGGATAAAAAGAGAGATAATCAGCAGAAAAAGGGATTCGGGAACAAATCACAGAACAGACAAGATAAATCAAAGTACAATCAGAATGAGCCGTGTGCTGGATGTGGCAGTAAGTCCCATGCGAGGGCGGACTGTTCGTTCAAAGATTCCAATTGTAACAAGTGTGGTAAGAAGGGACACATAGCTCGAGTGTGCAAGTCCAAGAAGACTTACACTGTGAGTGTAGCAACGATTGCTACATCGGACTACCACATCCAACTGAGACTCAATGGGCATACATCTTCCATCAAAATCGATACAGGTGCGGATATCACGATTATATCCGAGTCGATGTGGAGATCCATTGGAGAACCGAAGTGCTATACTGCCGACTGTACCGCCACGTGTGCTAATGGAATGACACTGGGGTTGCGAGGCAAGTTCAAAGCCAACGCTGAGTACGGTGGTGTTCAAGCAACGGGTGACGTGTACGTCACTCCCAAGAACATCAACCTCCTCGGAAAGAATTTCATCAAGATGCTCAATCTCGTCGAGATTCGAGAGCCGGGTCCGAGTATCCATGAGGTCACCACACCTCTGTCAACCAGTAGAGAGTACACTGAGTGGGTGAAGAAAGAGTATCCAGATGTCACCGCTAGTGGACTGGGAAGATGCACAGAGATGACTGCATCTCTACAACTGAAGCCTGACGCAAAGCCCGTCTTCGTAAAGGCCAGGCCAGTACCATACGCTCTCACAGAGAAGGTCGAGACGGAACTCAACCGACTGGAGAAGAGTGGAGTGATTGAGAAGGTGGAGTACAGTACATGGGCAGCACCCATACTCACCGTGAGCAAGCCAAATGGATCGATCAGAATGTGCGCAGATTTCAGCACAGGTCTGAATGCAACAATCGATCTGCCAGCTCATCCTCTTCCCGTGCCGGAAGATATCTTCGCCACTCTGAATGGCGCTTCGATCTTCTCACAGATCGATCTCTCAGAGGCTTACCTGCAGGTACCTCTCGACGAGGAGGCTCAGAAACTACTGGTGATCAACACCCACAAGGGACTTTTCCGATACAAGAGACTACCCTTCGGTGTCAAAGCTGCTCCAGGCATATTCCAACGTCTAATGGATACGATGCTGAGTGGAGTGAAGCATGCTGTTCCGTATCTGGATGACATTATCATCGGAGGTCGAACAAAGAAGGAACATGACAACACTCTCGTTGAAGTCATGTGCAAGCTCAAACAGTACGGACTACGCACTCGAGCAGAGAAGTGCACGTTCGGATTGAAGGAAGTGAGCTTTCTCGGATTCATAATCAATAAGGACGGTCGTCACACCGATCCCAAGAAGACGGAAACAATCCGTACAATGCCAGAACCGGAGAATCAGATGATGCTCCGCAGTTTCCTGGGTATGGTGAACTACTATGGTCAGTTCATCGATGGAATGCATAAGCTGCGTTCTCAGCTGGATCATCTCCTGAAGGATAATGTGAAGTGGAAATGGACAAAGGAATGCTCGAAAGCATTCTCGGAGATCAAAGACAAGCTCAATCAGCAGCTCAGTCTCGTCCACTATGATCCACAGAAGGAGATAGTGATTGCAGCAGATGCATGCGAGGACGGCATTGGCGCCGTCATTCTGCACAGATTCCCCGATGGAAGTCTACGTGCAGTAAGTCATGCTTCGAGAAAGCTGAAACCAGCCGAGAAGAACTACGGACAGATTGAGAAGGAGGCTCTCGCCCTTATCTTCGCCGTGGGAAAGTTCCACAAGTATGTGTTCGGTCGTCGTTTCACGCTGCAGACCGACCACAAGCCACTTCTATCCATCTTCGGCTCGCCAAAGGGAGTGCCAGCCTACACTGCGAAAAGAATATACAGATGGGCTGAGACATTGCTGATGTACGATTTCCGTATTGAGTACATCGGCACAGATTCGTTCTTCTATGCAGATGCACTGTCGAGATTGATCAGTGAGTGTCAGTCTGCGCAGGAGGTGGACATCGCTCTAGTACAGAGTGAAGAGGATGTTCACAACATACTCGATTCTGCAATTCGCCGTTTGCCAGTCAGATCGGTGGATATTCAATCCGAAACTGAGAATGATGTACTTCTCCAGGAAGTCATCAAGAAGCATATCAAAGGATGGAGTGAAAGAGACAGCAAACAGTTGAATCTGAAGCCATTCTACTTGAGAAGACATGCACTGAGCATAGTGAAAGGATGCTTGCTCTTCGGATCACGTGTGATCGTTCCGAAAACACTGCAATCAAGAGTGATGAAAGATCTGCATGCGGAACATCCCGGCGTTGTTCGTATGAAATCACTCGCGAGAAGCATCTGTTTCTGGCCAGGAATGGACCAGGAAATCGAGAATACTGTACTCAAATGCGACAGATGTGCAAGAGCGGCAAAGGCTCCAGTGAAGGTACCCTTACAACCATGGCCTACTGCGGAAAGATCGTGGGAACGTGTCCACATCGATTATGCCGGACCCGTCCGAGGCGAGTATTTCCTCGTCGTTGTCGATGCTCACAGCAAATGGCCGGAGGTGTACTGCACGCAGAGAATCACCGCATCAATCACGGTTGAATTCATGAAGGATTCAATCTCGAGATACGGTATCCCAGAAGTGATTGTGTCAGATAATGGCACTCAATTCACATCGGAACTGTTCAGTCAGATGTGTGCCTCCTACGGCATCAAACACATGACAATCGCCCCGTACCATCCTCAGTCCAATGGACAAGCAGAGCGTTTCGTGGATACGCTCAAGAGGAGTCTGAAGAAGATGAACGGTGATGCTCCCAACAAGGAGATCATTCGTCAATTTCTAATGACATACAGAAGGACGCCTAATCCCAACGTGCCTGAAGGGAAGAGTCCATCAGAAGTGTTCATTGGGAGATCGATTCGATCGAAACTCGATCTCATTCGTCCCACCAACAGATCGGACAAGGTGAACGAGAAAATGAAGGACCAATTCGACAAGCGAAATGGTACCAAAGACCGATGGTTCTCAGTTGGTGATCAAGTGTACTACCGTGCACCAGATGGACCCAATCGTTTCCAGTGGCTTCCAGCAGTGATCACTGGAAAGAAGGGTAGAGTAATGTTCGAGATCGAAGTGAATAAGAAGAAGCAGAGAGCACATGCGAATCAGCTTCGCAAGAATGCTGCCTCACCTTCTCCATCTGAGAGAGGAGACAAACAGCTTCCACTCGATCTCTTACTCGATACATTCGATCTTGATAGGCACAATCAAGATGAGGTTGAACATGATCCGGATGTGGATCAGAGAGAAGTGACCATTGAAAATAATCAGATGATGGATTATGCAATGGAGGGTATCCATGAGGATATTCCTGTGGTGGAAAGAATGAATGAGCCCGAAGAGGAACTCAATGATAATGAGAATGGTCTCATCGACGACGACATCGCCGAAGCATCTACACCCAATTAATCTCCATTCGCATCTGCCCCGACATCACCTCAGACGAGCCCCGTCAAGCAGCCCGCCGCCCCTCCGACGACGAGACCGAAGCGAGCAACCAAGCCAATCGTGAGACTGGACATCGATCCGAGTAAGAAGACGTACGCCAAGGAGACGAAGCAATAATCCCGTCCCCTATTCTACGTCCTCACCTCACCTCTTTCCCCATTTTCAGTATTTTAAGATCGGCAGTGCCAATCTTGAAGGGGAGGTGTTGTATAGTAAATAAGTATTCTAATATTATGCTAATTAATAATGTGACCCGTCGAACCCCGACTACGGTATTCGTGAATTCATACCCTCTGGCTCCCAACACGATTTCCCTGATTAAGTAACTACCGTACTTTCGTCATCATTATTTCTCTGGCCTAAATTCAGTCTTCTAGTTCTCTTCGACCCTAGCACGTGACGTGCGTAATTCCTCTCTTCTGTGAAGATAAAGTGTATATTTAATACACTGCGTCAACGACCATTCTAACAAGGCACCAGCATATATAACAAACATCATGTAGGGTTCAACACCATTCCTGAACAATTAGAATGGGAAACTCGTCTTCCACAAAAAAAAAATTGTATGAGAAGGATGGTTCGCGTTTCAGGTAAGGTATAGATGATCTTTTCCCCTCTTTCGAGGTACCTGGCTCCCCTGCGTTTCACTCACTCTACAAACTACCTTCCCGTCGTGAACATCGATTCCTCGGAAATTCTATATCAATAAAAAAATACGCACAATCCTCTTCACCGATCGCCGATTCCTTATTGCCACATTACACGCACTATCCTCTCCTACGCAATCATAAATTCGGAAGTTCATCGTGCTCCTCCTGCCCTCGACTTTGCGTAGTCGCCTCACGGGCGTCTAATCCGCATTTCAACTGTCATCACGCGGCTACAACTCTCCGATTAGGGCAGCGCACAAACTAGGCACGTTAGCTCCGTTTTTTTTTCACGCCATTTCTTGGAAGCGCATTAGCAAGTGAAAGCTTCAGCGCAGCTTTTCATTCGCCTCAAAATCGGAAATCTCTCAAAAATATAAAAGGCATAATTTTTCAGCACATGCTGCTACCCGTTCTCGAGGTCCTATCCAAGGCGCTCAATCAGGTTAATTTAAATATTAAATTGAGCATAACTAACTGCCAACTGATGCAACTAAAGACAAAAGTAATTTCGTCAACATCCAGAGACCGCTGGCCCCCGAAATCGCAGACGCGTGGACCACACTCTACGATGTGATCGCGAATCTCATCGATGTTCGTTATTATTCATTTAAAAAAATTAAGTTAATTAATTGCACTAATTCCAGATCTTCCGCGAGGTTGAGCGGCGCGCCTCGCTCTCAAAGCCGGCCATTCGGCGAACAAGCAATTCGTCCAATTGATTTTTTGATATGTTCTGTTCGCCGATATTATCATCCACGTTCACCCTCCCATCCCTCTATCAACCCCGTGCAACCGCAACCCCGATGTAACATTTCCAAACTCGGTGACCAAAATATATAATAATCACTTCGCGATCAAACAACCACAAGACGAGACATCTAATGATCACGTTATAACCACTCGTTCTCTGAATTCGACCTCGGACATTAGTGTTTCCATTCCCAGAGATCTCTCCGATTCACGCTACTCCTTCCCCCTCAAAGGCCCCGAGTGATGTCTTGCCTAACATGTTCCTTCTGGCTATACACTTCCGGTGGTATCTCGATAAATCATGCGGATACGCAATAGCTAATGCCCATCACAGTCTCGAGATGCAGGATAATAAGTAGAGTATAGTCCACTACTACGACAGTAACAACTTGTTAGCTAATCGATCCTTCAAATAATGGTTATAAACGCTCGGGAATAACTACTGGAAACCCCAGTGAAACTCAACATTAGCAATATTGACGACACACGAAATCACCCAGTCAATCAGATGACAATTGGAGAACTCATAGCACACTTCCGGTGGTATCTCGATAAATCATGTGGTTTATGGCCATCACTGTCTCGAGATGCATGGTGATAAGTACTTATGTAAACTATTCCATGGAAGGAATTATTGTTTGGGTATCGAATTTGATGGAAATGTACTGCAAAACCACAAAACAATCAGCATTAGTAACATCGGCGACGCACGAAATCACCCAGTCAATCATAACACAACTCCGCTAGTATTCTGCGCTGAACTTCACGTCATCAAAAACCACGGTTTCCTTGATCACCAGCATCATCCATTTACAATATTCTGCATTCAATCCCTGTACCTATACATCCTGACCACGAAATTATCATTTTCGTCCCCAACCCATTCGAAGTAACTAACCATAATCGCTGACGGCGCTCCTCTCCTGCCTCCCGACGAACGTCTGGAATCCGATGGCCGGCGCCGCCGTCGTCTCCGGGAGCGCAGTCGAGTTGAAGATCCCCGAGACTACGAATTAATATAATTATGGAAGTATCATAGAACCTGTCACAAGATTGACTACTCGAATGCAAACAGGCCATGTATCACACTAGGAACTCAAATCAAATAGAGTGTCAAAAATTCATACTAACACATTTATTTCAGTTTTGAGATGCCCGAGACTGGAGATAATAGCCATAACAATGACCACCCTATTGACGCCTCTAATCAATATCAGTTATGTATCACCCTTGGATCTCGCAGTCAACTGGTGCGGCAGAAATTTATTTTCTTCAAACAAATATACTTTATCCATGTAGTAGCCCGTCCTATTGAAGTTTCCCTGCCAACCCGATATTGTGCACCACTTGAAACCGATGATCACCATTCACTCAAGTGTCCCAAAACAATGAATATGCTTTACAATTTCGTCCTATTTCTGCAGTCTAGGTCGGAAAATATTAACTAGTGATGCGTGATCAAATCGCAAATATCATGTGCCTTCCTTTTCGAGCGAGTTTCTCCTTGACCCCTTCTCATTTTTAATTCGCAAAAGCGTTAAGTTTACTATAAATTCACACTACTCACCCCTCGGTCTCCTCCTGCCCATCTCCTCTTCTCTCATCACCGGGGACACTCCTCCTCCTCTCATGGGCGTCGCCCTCCCGTCGAGGAACGAATCGTCGGCCGAGAGGAACGGGTAGAGACCGATCGACCTGCAAGGAACGTGTTTCATGGTTCAAATAAATTCATTGAGAAGTAAAAACGTAGATGTGATGTACGGCGATTGATGAACACAGTTATTACTACAACGTGATGGTAAGGAAAAGTCTCAATTCGACATGTCAGAATGATGTTCCCGATCATGCTAAAATTGCTGATTGACTATAAAAAAACTGATTGAGCGACCAATTGATCGTTGAAATAAACACTATATAAAATCGTTTATATTACACGTATTCTAACTTACTGTTGAGAAACATAATGTAGTTTCGGAAATCAATTGATCAATTTTCTAAAATGAATGAAAAAAACACCCACTTCACCGTTTCACTAATTGCTCATAAAAGGGAAAGGTCCATGGAAGATGATAAATTCTTGATGTCCCAAATGAGGAAAAAGGCCTGACCTCCTGCTCTTGTGTCTCTTCTCCGTCCTCGCTCCTCTCTCCATCAGGGGCAGACTGGTGTTACCGTACCACCCGTTCTCCTGCTGCTGCTCTTCCTCATTCGTCGGCGTCGGCGGACGCACGCGCGGCACCGCGCAAGCACGATTAAGCGGCCACTGCAAGGATAGTAGTGGTGATCGTTATCATCTTACACGAATAATTATTCGCAGTTGAAAAAAATCTTTCTTTCTCATCCGTTTCTTTCATCAATTATTCAACCTTGCAACTTCAAGTTGCACAAATAACTTATGAACCAAGCTTGCTCATTCTTCCAATAATACCGTTGAACCATTCTTCAAAAATGTATTCTAAAGTTTATAATCTAAACGCATTGCTAACAGACTACCGTAACTCCACCCCTCTCCCTCACCTTCATCATCTCCCTCCTTCTCGCCCTTCTCTCTGCCCATTCCCTCCAGTGGTCGACCACCCATCGGACGATTCTCGTCTGTCGTCGCTCCACGAAGCCGATCAACGCGAACGCTGTCTGCAAGAAAAAAATGCTTGGCCTACATCAAAATACTTATTTCATAAGATTGATCTATTCACGAGCCACCTTAACAATTAGCGGGAGCTACGAATATTCAAAACAATCATTTCTGCTACTCAAGTGACTAGGTAATTTCGCGCATCGCCAATACTAGAAGACAATGGAGCAGTGTGCATTACCAATAAATCCTCTGACAAAAGACTATTTAATCAAAAACATTCTAGCGTCATCACCCCGACACACTCCGACATCACTTTTTCTACTAGACCGACCAGCACCACCTGCCTGGATTACGTCTTCCTCCTCAATAGAACAACAAATGACGTTCTCAATTGGACTGTCAGAATGAAGAATCCGTTCCTTCTTTTCGCGCTCTCTTCGGCCTGAGTGGCGAGAGAGCAAGTAAAATCAAGAAACAGATTCCGCATTCTGACAGCCCAAGTTATTCTCCCGATGACTATCTGATCGATATTCGCGTACGGTCAACCCCTTCAAAGCTTCATATTTTTAAAAATTTACAGTTGTCACGAATTTCTACTAGCCACTTGCCAGGCTAAAGTCTGTCCTAGTGCCTAGGTAATTTCGCGCATCGCCAATACTAGAAGACAATGGAGCAGTGTGCATTACCAATAAATCCTCTGACAAAAGATTCAATCAAAACATTCTAGCGTCATCACCCCGACATATTCCAGCCTCACTCTTTCTACTAGACCGACCAGCTCCACCAGCCTGGATTACGTGAAATCCCACCAATACAACAACAAATGCAGCTCTCAATTGGACTGTCAGAATGACCATTTCTTCATGTCGCATTTTTCCGGTCCGAGTGGCGAAAGAGCAAGCGACATCAAGAAACCGATTCCTCACTCTGGCAGCCCTAGATATCACCCGATGAAGTCACACTCACCATGGGATCGATATTCGCATACGGTCTGCTCCTTCTCCGCTTCGCTTCCATCTCATCTGGACAGGGCGAGCTCAGTCGTCGCTTCAGCGCCTGCGCCCCGATGCCCTCTGCAGTGAAAAATTTAACTAGCGACGTTTTGGAAATTGCGCCAGCGCTCACTACACACGGCACACCACACCACACTCACCGAAGGGGTTCCTGGAGACGACGGCGGCGAGCACTTGACGCACGCGCTGTCGCTCCTCCTGAAAGGAAGAACCGTGAAAGTGCTGCATTCCCCTACCGTAATCACTCACCGATATTACTATCCTAGATGGCACAATTAGCTATATCTGTCATGCAGCTACCGTATTGCGAGTAGTACAGAAGTCGAAAATTTTATTTTTTAAATGAAAACTCAAGCCCAATAACGCATTGGCGCTACTAGCTTATTCTAATTCTAGTAACCTGTGTGAGGCTCACAAACGAACAGTCGAGTTAAATCGTGAAAGGAAACATTTTTTGAAGAGAATCGATACCGTATCTACCAGGCCTAACTTCTCATGTACAGGAAATAAATAATCAGATCGATGGGTCGGATACCGTATCGCATAGCTACCGTAGCTACCTTTCTCCACTTTGCGTACGCTCTCCATCGATCGGTGAACTGTCGCAGCCAGAGGTCGTGCATGCGCTGCTTGTACCGAGCGAGGCCGTCAGCGATCTGGAAGAAGCAGAGATAAAAGAGCAGAGGTCAAAGAGCAGAGGTCAAAGACCGACGATCAGGCAGGGAGTGGCAAATGAATAGTATTTTTATTAAGAGATAGATGATGTCCCATTGGTGAATCGTTATCTTCCATGGCTATGAAAGAACATTGAAACACCGAGTATCAAGGACATTACTCAAAACGCAAACTTGGCGGTTTTATTAATCTAGATATTCAAAGAAGAATGTTGAAAAATAATGAATATTTGGTGATCCGAATCATTTGTCGATTGGTGACCCGAATGCGTCGATAGCTATGATAGAACATTGAAACACCGATCCCCACGGACATTACTCAATGTGCAAACTGGGTTGATTCACACATGAACAATGCGCAGTTTCGCAATCGATTTCATAGGACTCATTCACAAGCCGCCATTATTGAATATCGCTGGAAAACATTCAAAGACCAAAGATCAACCATCTCACCCTTTGCTCCTCCTCCTGAACTGCCTCACGCGCGATCTCCTTCGTCGTCGCATCGATTACCTGCGAGAGAGATAGATAAAAAAATCAGCCATCTATCATCTAATATTCACAAACAAATTTCCCCCATTGATAATCGTAATCGAAACCACATTAAGTAAACAGGTGAAGCACTAATTTTTCAAGCAAAAAAACTGCAGAATAATGGTAGCAAAAATATCCGTGATACGATTTTATAAGTGGAATCCATTCATGTTTTATTGATTCCCAATGAGGTGTGTTTCACCCTGACTGCCCTGCCAATCAATCAATACTCTCCTCACCTCCTTTAGCAGCGATGGCCATACGACGCGCTTGAAGAGATGCTCGCAGCACGAAGTGAGACGGGCCTGCTCCGATCGTCTGAAAAATAGGAGAGATCAAAGATCAATTATAGCCCAGTTCCCCTATATTTCGCCCAGTTTCTCAGCCAATCGTATCTTTACGAAATGATAACCCTTCTAAATTATCGTCCCCTCGGTAGAGTTTGAACGGAAAACTCACTTTCGCTTCTCAGCCGACTTTGCAGCCGCTGCAGCCGCTGCGGCACGCTCTGCAGCTGCAAGAGCCTCGCGCTCCCGTTGGTCCTGCAGAAAATATACCATTTATAAACAACACAAGACACTCTTAATAACGTTCGGTGCACAGGCCACACCTAGTAAGATACTATGAAGCGCGAATGCGAAAGGTGATGCACTTTTATTTTTTACAAGGGTTTCAACAAAGCATCATCATCCCGACTCCACTAACATCAATCAGCAAGCGACAAAGCGCAAATCGGGCTGCTTGAATTTATAAGAATTATGTAAATGAGAGAAATAAGTCAATGAATTGACACATTCAAGTGCCATAATGAAACAGTGAAGCGCCAATGCGAGTGGTTAAATTTATCCTCAATCATCCCACATTTTCTCTCCTCTCCTTCTCCCTTCGTTCGTCCTCCTCTCTCTTCTTCGCTGCCGTCTCCTCAGCTACCGTTTCCCGAACGACATTTCTGGAAATATCCAGACTGATTACTCACTTCGAAATCAACAAACAGGTTAATTATCGTCGTTCGTCGTTCCTACACAATCACTACAGACTTAAATTTTGCAGTGAATACCGCACGCCCGGGGCCAATCGATAGCCTACAGTATCCCAGCACCTACCCCCCCCCTTCCCTACCGTACCACAACTTGCCAAATAGGTAACCTACCGTACCCCCTCCAATCTACCGTACTCACTTGGTGACCTCATCGACGACTCCCGTGAACAGCTTCTCCGCCGTCTGCGCCGCCTCGCCCGGCTCCAACTTCGGCTTCAGCTGATAAGTCGCAACATTATTGTTATTTCCAAATTTCGTCCAAGAATATTATGTCAGTGAAACCCGAACCACCAACTTCGGCACAAGCTGTCAATGTGAAATATTTGTGTTGTTATTTTCGCTACATGAACAGGCAGTACTACTGCTCATGCTATTAATCTAATATATCTAGCCGCTCCAACACAAATCCACCGTGTAATATCAATTTTCTTCTATTTTAAACCGAACACGCCAGCAGCGGACTGTCCTCTTTACTATTTCCCGAACAATATCCTCCCGCTCCAACCCGAATCCACCAAGTACCAATTTCGATAAGACTCGATAAGATAGATCGATATTACTTCAACAAAACGTTTCTTTTCATTACCCAATCAACCAAATCTCACCTTGGGTACGGTATCCGACTCTTGCTTGATGCCGCCAAACAGCGGATTCTTCTCTTCTACAGTAGTCGGCTCCGATGCGGCGGACTTTGAGCCCGAGGAGAACGAGAAACCTAGAGAATCAAGATCTGTTTTTGACCAAAACTTTTCCCGTTTCACCGGTATTACAAGATAAAGCTCGTAATATCCCAGTAATCGATTCAAGACTGCCCGTTTCAAGATAAAATTATAATACTGATATCAGCGATCAAAGACCAACCTGATGGCGTGGCCGGCTTGGCTCCGAACCCGCCAAAGCTGGGCGCGGCTGCCTTTGTTCCGGTGCCAAATGACGAGAGACCCGAGCCGAAAGTGCTGCCGCCTGTGGCAGGCTTGCCGAAGGCGGAAAGAGCTCCTCCTGAGGATAAATGATCAAATACGAACATAGCTAAGCGCTCCTGAGACAATGGAACCAATACATATTTAAAGAATATATTTTAAATATTCAAAAATTTTAATAATAAACAAAAATAAGCCTCTCACCCGCAGCCAGCCCTCCGCCTGCTGCAGTTGTCGCACCGGTCGACGATTTGCCTGGAATTTAATAAATAAAATTCTAATTTCTCATTGCACGTTCCTTTCCGCACCCGTCATTCAACTGTTTCACGTACACTATGGCATACTAAATTCGCTAAATATCGTGATAACTCCGGGTTTTCGACCTCAATAGTTCCACATTTAACCTCAACCACAACCAGAACGTTCTCCCTACTTTCACTCTAGCCCGGCGCGTCTAGCGCACACCTCTCCTCCTACTCACCGAAGCTGGACAACATGCCTCCGAAGGCGGGCTTGCTGGCTGCAGCTGCTGCTCCGGCCGGTCGTTCCACCACCATCTCCGCCCGCTTCTGCTGCACGCGCGCCGCAAGCTGAGACGCGAACGGATCCTCGGGAGCTGCAAAGGGGGGAGATGGCATGGTTGTGACAAGTTTTGACTTATCGTCATTTTCCACCTCATCACTTTGTGTTTCAAGGATAGTATGGAGTCTCCGCACTAGAGAACAAAGCAATGATCCAGCGTGAAAAGGTAGCAAAAAATGAATCACATTCCTCCAGTACTGGGATCGAAAATGTTTGGAATCTGGCTTTTACACAGCTTTCACATATTTTTGAAATGTCGAAATTAAGTCGCGCACCATCACTGCCCAGTCTCTCCAGGTACTCCTTCAGTACGGGATCTACTAATCCCATATAACTTATCTAGAGTTACAATTTCTGCACAAAAATATCTACTGTATCTGCGCTAAACCCTTAGTAACATCAACAAGTCGCTAGGAGAAGCCTGTCCTTTGTATTTATTTTGCAAATCACTCACCATCACTGCCCAGTCTCACCAGGTACTCCTTCAGTACGGGATCTACTAATCCCATATAACTTATCTAGAGTTACAATTTCTGCACAAAAATATCTACTGTATCTGCGCTAAACCCTTAGTAACATCAACAAGTCGCTAGGAGAAACCTGTCCTTTGTATTTATTTTGCAATCCACTCACCATCACTGCCCAATCTCTCCAGGTACTCCTTCAGAACGGGATCGTGCGAGTATGCGCCCGTCACAGGGTCGAACGAGTCCACGGGAGGAGGCGCAGAGTCACGGTCGTGATGGGGCAGGCGAGAGGGACCACCACGGAAGATCTGGAGAGAAGGGATTTAAGAAAGTTGTCCAAGTCGAATGACCAACTGGTGCATGAGTAAGATCTATGACGACCACCAGAAACGCAACTTCCGCGGGTGCTCTCGAATTAGCGGAATGCTCATTCATGGCCGGGAATTGGTGATTGGAAGTAAGGGCTGAGGTTGATTCTTGCCCACAGTGAACAGAAACAACTTGCAATATTTTTAGAAAAGAAATGGGTCGAACAACGTCGAACGGAGACTAATTCAAAACTATATGTGCAAGGCGAAACGCAACTTTCGCGGGTACTCTTGTGTTAGCAAATTGCGCATACCGGCAATCAGAAGAAAATCACAGCAATCAGAAATAACTTGCAATATTTTTTTCCTAAACACTCGAACGACTGATTGTCGATCGTAGACTAATTCAGAGCTATGAGTACCACTAGGAACACAACTTTCGCGAGTGCATATAATCAAACAGAGGCCAATTTTGAAGGTCTATTTCTTTAAATCTACATTAATATGCAGTAAAAACTAAAATAATCAAAGACTGTTCTCATCTCCTCCCTCACCTCCGACAGCTTCCTTCCCTCCCTCTTCTGCTCGATCCATGCTGCGGGCACGGACACCTCACCTGCGGCCGGATTGAAGTCCCTGATAAGAAGATAATGATTGATAAGAGGATGAGAATGGCGAGCAAAGATGGAACAAAGCGCAGAGACAACAGAAGGAACGCCATCCGTAATATTTTTTCTATTAGAGAACTTTACAATGACACATTAGATATACTTCAGAGTATCTAAACTAGTAGAACAGTTGAAACACAAATATCAGCGACCAAAAATCACATGATGCCAATGTTCCGAAAGATCGATATTTTTATTTTATCCGAAATTTGGTCAACTACAATTGACACTTACTTGGCGTCAGGCAGCAGTGCTGGCGCGCCCGCTGCGTCTTGCGTATACGACAGCTCGTATTGTGCGGCCACCTGAAGAGATACCGTAGTGCGTACCGTAACCGTCTTTATAGCTTGTTCATAGTCATAGCCTCAACTACCGTGACTTTAGTTTTAATGTTGTACCGATATCTTTACCACAATTCCTCTCTCGTAGCTACCTTAACATTAACACTGTGACGAGAAAGCCCCTACTATCAAGCAATCTCCCGATTACAATCTGAATTGCTCAGTTTGAAATTTTACCGTACCTTAACTATCTGCTCGAACGAAATCCACCGCACCCACCCGCCAGACCAGTTCTCGATATCCCTCCTACCGTACCTCAATCGCCTGCTCGACGCTCTCGAATGCGAGCACCCTTGCAATCCCGTCCATCGGCAGCGTTCCTCCCTTGTACGCTGAGACGATCGTCGAGAACGCGTGAAAGCGCATCTGGAAATATTATTTTATTAATCTTAAAATGTTTCAAATATTGTTTTTTTCAAAAATCTTAGCCTAATCACAACATGAAGTGTTGCGTTTCAAGCTATTCTGATCAAATAAGTAGGAATGTGAATGCGCAAGCAAAAGAAAAGCCTTGTCATAGCCTTCCTGTAGCGACCGACAGTCACCAACACCATTCGTGTTTCACTCTTTCCACATGAGCCTCTACATTCGGTATCATCTAATAACACATCCATAGACTCGACATCCCCTCTCCACCTTTCCGTTCAAATATCAAGAGGATAATAAAGTGACCAATATATTCGTGCTTCAGCCTTCCCATACCAGCCAGTTTCCGCACTTGCCATTATCTAATATCGTCAGCTGATCAATCACCAATATTCCATTTTGGCTCTCGCAAGTCAGATACAGGGCGAGAGAGTGTGTGAAATTGAGAGAGTGCCCCCCTCTTACCTTTCCAAAGAAGCGGAAGAGAATGCAGCACTGCGAGTACGTCGCCTGCTCGCGGACAAGACGGAAGAATCTGGAGAGAGATCAAAGATCAACAATTTTCCATCGTTCTTTCCATCTTTCGCCGATCAAAAATAGGCGGAACCCACGAACATGGAGTGTTGGTGAAATAAAAACCTCACAAGGACATTCCACCATTTCTAACAAATGATTGACAGCTACCACAGAATATCATTGTTTTCCAAATTTTTAATTTTTTTCCTATCCTTATTAGATAAATCACCAAGGATAGACACCAGATTAGAGGAATTGATGAAACGCCAATCTCCTAGGGTTGCTCAGACTGGGTAATCTGTTTTTAGAAGTAGTTGGGCGACTAAAATCGAAAATGGGAGGCACGCACGAACATATATTTTTCGTGAAACGTCAACCTTCCAAGCCATTAAAAGTTCTTGTTCCCAATTCAACCTCCAACTCTCGCTCACCGCGTGTAATTGTTCGATTGGATGGCGGAGAAGAGCTTGAGGGCCAGACGGACGGCGGGAGACTCGCGCACGCTACGACGGTATGAGAGCACCTGAGATCAGCATTAATCAGTTTGATAGAGATCAAAGATCAAACTGCATACTCAATGCCAATACATGCTCAACAACCTTGTTCTTGCTCAATGAAAGAACTTCTGTTATGCAAAGCAACGTCTTCCTTTCTCTGTTCCCACCACGAAAATGGCCGAAATTCGTAAAGCATTTAAAGATCAAAGATCACTTCTCCATTCCCCACCTGTCTGAGAATGTTGCTGTCCATCAGATGCAGCATGACGTCATACGCGCGGAATTCCGCCTCGCTCTCCACGAAGATCTCCTGAAAAAAGGCGAGGATGATTGCCGGAATAATTTAGCGTTTCATCTACGATAGAGTGCTCTATCTTGAATTTTCGTTAAAGTCGTGTCACAAATAGGAGGAAAATACTGATTTTACCAACTCCACCGAATTTTAGCCGATATTACGTACTCATAACTGAATTGTGAATAAATCAACTAACCTTCTTGGCCAGATCCTCGTATAAATGCCTCAGTGACTGCAGACACTTGCTCAGATTTTCATCGTTCATCTTCGGATCGAATTCCTCCTGACGAAGACGACCGAGCGAGAAACCCGCGTACATGTGCATGCGGGTGCAACTGGAATGGGACGGGTATTTTTTTCTGTTCTTGATTTCGAAAATGAATTACCGTAAAATTGATGCACCTCATCTCTAGTAGCAATAAGGATATCATGAAACACAAAAATCGTACATGTGCAACTGCAAAGGACGGGTATTGTTCTTGTTTTGTATAAATCTTTCCTTGATTGATTGCTGCTGCGCAACCCCTTACATTCATAAGAATGCCATGAAACACGAATAAACCGAATTTGAGTCAGACATGCTCCACATTCAAAAACCTAATATTTACCAGTATTAATTGGAATGGAATCATAGTTTCCCAATCGTGACCGCTCATATTGCTTAAATGAAACTTGTATCTCGCCAGAATGTTTTTTTTAAATTGTTCCCCAAACATTTCATGTAACGCTTTTGCTATCCGTATTCAAAAGTTTCAATCTATCTTAAACAATCAACAATTGAATTAATTACCACTCAATCAGCCGGACCGCACTCTCCTCCAATATCATCTGTTGCGTGATCTCCTTCCGGATGGCTCTCGTTCGATTCCACAGGAAATCGTACCATTTGGAGGAGTCGGGCGAGGACTCGATCGTCGAATCAACGATCTGCAATGGAAATTGTTTTGATTCCTGATGAATGACTCTCCGACCGAACACGTTCGTGAGCTTCATGCATAAAATCATCGTAATACATGAATCTGCGTTTCGAGAAACCACATCAAAAGAGCATGGATCAGTCACGGATGTCGTTGTTAATAGCAATATCACTCCACAGGAAGAAAAAATCGAACACGTTAGTCAGTCTCATAGATGACACCGTCACGGTGCACGAATGTGCCTATTGAGAAAACACAACAAAAATGCCAAACAATACCAATACCCACTGAGTTTGAAGAGCAAACCCTACTCTGCTCGGGTATTTTTAGATAAACTTTTGTTTTGAATATTTTCACTACAAACCTACACGGCATTCATAAGACAGCAACGATTTCAGCACATGAATGATTTTAAATGATTGGCGCTTTCAAAAGAGGAGCTCATCGAATAAATTTGAAAAATCGTATACATGACACCGTAACGGAGCACAATTATGCCTAGCGAGAAAGCCCCGCCACAACTACTTGCATCCATCCCCCACACAAGTTCTCTACCGTAACCAATCCTACCGTATTCCCCTCACTCACATCAGTCAACAAGTACTCCATGGTGGTCTCGAGCACGGTGGGTGGTCTCATCTCGTGCTCCAGTGGCTCTTCCTGATCGGCCGCCGACCGAGAGTACTCCTTCACCATGCGTCTGCAAGATAGTATTTTTAAGCAACGAAGTTGATCGAATCAGTGATACTACAGTCATGCATGCTAATCTGGAAACCATGAAACCGAGAGAGACATACTCAAACAACCACCATGCGTTTGCAAGTTAGTTTTTAAAACAACTAAACCAATACGTAATCGTGGATTTCTCAACCACAAAAG
Organism: Pristionchus arcanus; assembly: GCA_900490705.1. NCBI lineage: Eukaryota > Metazoa > Nematoda > Chromadorea > Rhabditida > Neodiplogasteridae > Pristionchus > Pristionchus arcanus. The sequence continues at coordinate 88,149 of LS486453.1, forward strand.
CTCTTATGGAAAAGGTGAAGCTGTAATAAACATACTCCAACAAGAACTATGAAATCTAAACAAAATTATAAGAGCTTGCATAAATATTTTTGGCTAGAACCAGTCGCGCAGAAATCAATGATACGAAAACCACGAATACTAATATGGAACCAATGGAGCCGAGATCAAACTGCTGAATCAAGTCATTTCCGATTCTCATCTTTTCATTATTCGATTCCACCACCAACTACCGTACTATATCTTCTCCCCGTCCCCCCCCCCTCCTACCATACCTCGGTTCCATCTCTCCGAGCATGTCCATCTCGTAATCGGCGACGCGCATCTGCACCACGCGCACGTAGCGCTCCTGCGAAAGTGCATTTATTTAAATAGTAATAATAATACGGTAGGATACGATAGATTCTTGTTCGTGATGCGAATACTCGGATTGAAACGAGATATTAATGCTCGGTTATACAACTAGGCGGTTTAAAGTCACTCAGATTTACCAAATACGGTTCGTTTGGGTCTTGTAACGATATCGTGTGGTTGGTTGTTTTAATAATATTAATGATATTAAAACACAAACCTTCTCCGGGCACATGTCCTTGCAGGAGCCGGACTTGGAGAAGAACGACGGCTTGATCTGAATGTTAAAATTTTAAATGGTATTTTTAGTCTATAAAAAACAAAAACCAGGTTGAAGGCCTTTTGCAGATTATACAACGCGGCTATTTTGCCCTACTTTGCTCGTCCTAGACATGGCGTGATCTGTCCGTGACCATTTGCACGACATAGCTTTTCACAAACAAATCAATTCAAGTAGTCAATGGACACTCCGATTTTGGGCTTCACAAAATCTACAAGAGCTAAGAGGAGCTAATCATCTTCAGTAAGTTTCTCAAGAGAATAGTTTAGACTACCGTACCTCTCGCAACTTGCACAGTAGTTTGTCCCTCTCATCCAGTAGCTGATATCGATCGAAGTCGCCGGGACACGCCCGTCCCACCAGTCGCTTTAGTTGCTTCGTCACGTCGGAACTGTAATTAAAAATTAAAGTGATTCGAAATATATTTGTTTTTACAATCTTCTATGATCAAGAAACTTCCTGCCTGATGTATCACTTGAATACTCGCAAAATACGGAATACCTTGATACTAGTAACAATTCTCATTTAATTATCATTTTAAACCGCAGAATTCAAGTGTCATATATTCTACAAGTACCAATCGAGCCCAGTATAGACAATGTTCTTGGCAGAGTGAAACGAAAAAGAAACTCAACAAATTCTCGATCCAGACCCCCCCCCCCCTCCGGTACTTACAGGTATCACATATTCTACAAAGACCCATTGTCAATGGATTGGACAATACAGTTCGCGGCGATCAATGAACAACTCACACACTCCTCATGCCCGTCAGGTCGTGCGCTGTCAGCGTGCGGGCGGTCGACCTGTCACCGCGGCCTTAATTATATTATTAATATTTTAAATAATAATAATTTAACAACGTTAGCTGTTCAAAAAAGAACTACATTACATGGAACATATCGATACACTATGGCCCAAACTTAACAGTTCGCTGAACGTAAACTTTTAGTGACCGTTACAACGTCCTTTTGGACGTTGTAACGCTCACTAAAACAACATTCCTTTAAACGATAAACATCATACGGTAGGTGTTACAGTCTAACCTTCCGGTGGTCTCTCCGCTCCTCCTCCTCCTCCTGATGCTGTCAACAGTGAGGGCGGGCGATTTGCCATCAGCGAGGGAGGAACCGTGAACGCCGCTGGAGATGCCTCGCGTCGTCTCTGCAATGAATATTGTTGCCTCTTCAAATTGCCCCGCTTACTTCTTTCCTCCTCCCCAATCGATAGCTATTAGGACGGTTTAGTACTATCAAAGTACCATCCATCGAATAACTCGTCAACCTGATTTTGTAGTTAACGTCAAACCAATTCCTTTTACAGAAAACGTGAGTCAATTTGTATTTTTATCAAATGTGTTTTTTTATGCAAGTCGGATCTCTGTTTCACTGCTTCTACATGAACAACTGAATATTCCAACTTTAGTGGTTGCACATCGTTTCTCAAAATTCATATCAACCAATCAATTACCACCTACCGTAAGCCCCGAGGGCGACGTGTTTCGTCCCACGGTGAACATTCGCTTCTCCGTGTCAGCCGCCGCTCCGCCGTGCGCAGGCGACGCGTCCCTTCGTCGCTGCAATACGAAAACTACCGTACCATCCCCAAACCTACCGTGACCAGATGTAATCGCTAACTAGTTTTTTTTACGTATACGCATATCCTGACAATTTTTTTAAAAACTAATCGATAATTAAACCTACCGTAAGCCTCGAGGGCGACTGATTCCTTCCGGTGCCGAACATGGATCGGACCGCATCAGTTGCCGATCCGCCGTCGGCTACCGTACCTCCTCCGAAAAGTGAGGACCGGGTAATAGGGCCGGGTCTGGATCCGGACGGGCCTCTGCCCTGTTCCTTCTCTTCATCGGGCAGTTCGCCCTCTTCCTCAGACTCTCCGGACACAACTGCTGGCGAGGGATGACGTTCCTGAATGGAGCAGTTTTTATTGGATACATTTTCGTAGCAACCGGGCCGGCTATCCGCTATATATTCAATACCGCTATATATTCTAAGATCTGGTATCAGAACACAATAAATCCACTGTAAAATGTTCAGAACTCTGCTTTCAGTATCAGAAAAAAAATTTGGTCTCCGGATAGCAATGAAAATGTATGATTGTGAATTTCACCACGAATGGGAATTACTTATTGAGGTAGTATTCAGTTAGATAAGAGGCTAACGCATACCATCAAACTTTTGGAAACACTAGCGTAGACTACGTGGATTATCTGCGTATATTTCTCAGTAAAAGGCAAATCTTATATACTGGCAAACCGCAACAATACTTAAGATATTATTGCCCCATGAGCAAACAAAAGAAAGCGAAGCATTCTAAATGATGTCGTTCAGCGAGAAAGAAGAAGGACGATTCTCGATTGATCAAGGATCATTTGTGATCTAGCACGCTCATATTTTATCGGCCATTTTCTAGTTGTATTCAATCCAAAAGATAATAAAATAACGAACCGGCACAGCGGGTCTTCCCGCTACCTCCCTTCGCAGCGTATACGGATTCCGTGCGCCTGCGGGTATCAGCCCCGCGCGCGTGAGAGTGCCGCGAGCGGGCGGTGGCGCGCGAGGAGCGCCTGCAATGATTATCGATAATAAATATTTATGCTTTCGATTCATCAAATTTGCATATCATTCTGTTAAAATTAGCGAAATACATACACTTATCGAATGAATAAGAAAAATTCACAAGATAAATATATTTAGCTAAATAATTCACTTACCTCCCAACTGACTGCCCACTGTCCGCGGCGGCATCGCTGCTTTGGGCAGTATCGAGCCGTCTACAAAGGAAAATTATTTAGTAATTGAAACATAAGGAAAGTAGGATGTTTCTACAAGCAATTTTCACGTAATTTGAGGAATAAGAATAGAACTAGAAGAAGACCACGGTGAAATATACAGAAAAAAGTAAACGTGTAATTAGAACCTGGTGCCCGTCGTAGCTGGTACTTGGATCGATCCTGCTGCAGGTGACTCAGTCTCGGACGACGCTCCGGGGCGGGAGGCGGAGGAACGTCCCCGTTCGGATCGTCCAAATCCTACAAGAATTTATGATTCTTAGGCTGCTTATGCTTAGTGCTAAGTCAGCTCTCTCTGAATCCTTAAACCAGCGCTTTATAGTGCCCAAGTTTCAATGAACTAGAGCCAACATTGATGGGCATACACGAAAAAAGAAAATCAAGCCAAACAATGAAAACATACTGCATAATTGGCGATGGTCCGCTGAAACGGTCGATTCGGTGCAGGGCTTTCCCCGTTTCCGCCAGCATTCTGAAAATAAGCAATTCAAACTTTTATAACAGAGCAAACAACGTAAATTTACTTCGAGGTTCTAAAATTTGGTTATCGCAAACTTGTTAGTAAGTGACCTTTTTCAAACTGTCGGGTACCTTGAACTGGGAGTACATCCAGCAGGATCCAGCTGGAAATTAATAATTAACAGTACAAACAAAAACACAATTGAGCAAAACAAAGCGAAAGAAGCGAACTCGGAGATTCAGTGTTTCAAAGCTTGGTGTGCGAAGAGTGCGCGCACGATTCAATTTATGTACCGTACTTTTGCTACTAATTTTGTATCGTAAAATGGTTTTTTATAATTTTTTTTTTGCTTGCTGTGTTCACGGAACTTTTATTTTGCTGACTGCTGTGTAGTAGCTACCTAATGATAAATTAACAACAAAAGATTAACGAATTGACCCCCGAATTAATCCTGCATAGAATCATTATTTCTTGAGCAATTCCAGTGGGCACCATCAATCAATCTCGGAATTTCCGGAACCTTCCGTTCTTGGTCGACCTCAAATAATTTGCATGTCGTATTTCCCATACCAACGTTATGATGTCAGACACTCATGCCAACATGACGAATCTTCAACATTTACCTATCGTCGTCATCCGAGAGATAATCAAGCAGGGACAAGAATCGGCACAGGGCATGAGAATGGTCAGATTTTTATATTGTCTTACAAATTTACGCTTAAACATGCAGATTTCTTCTCGATGGAATGCTCACGTCGTCGAATATCTCAATGGAAATCGCAATCGCGCAGTATTCCCTTCACTCTTGCAGTTCTCGTGGAGAATTGACGTGCAACAACGTTCACACTTGAGCATACAACTTGAAGACAAATATAGAGCTTATTTTGGCATTGAAAATTGGCCATTCCGACCCATTGTTAATGATTCGACTGAAGATAATGTGAGCACAATTTTTTCTATAATAGAAAATAATTGAATAAGAATTGAAGAATTTCTCATTTCAGATTGTTGAAGTGAATTTTTCTGTAGTAACATACAGGATTTTGCCTAAATGGGCCTGGAGTGCAGTTAATCAGGTATGGAGGAAAATAAGATCATTTGCATTTGTTTTGGGTGCTCGAGCCCTGAACATTTATTTTCAGCTTGCTCAAGGATATTGTGGAAGTATGGAATCAATACTTCTCGATCTGATTTCATCTCAATCGGATGATCCCAATTCTTCTTACATGTGCAGCGAAAATTTGCTCGTTCGAATTGCACATCTTCTCAATAGATGCTCACATATCGAGAAGCTAGTGCTCAATTTTGACATGAAGTATGATGTGGCTGAATTTGAAATCATCAAATGCGCAATGAAGACACTCCGTGTCGACCATCTTGAACTAGTAGGACTGATTGATTTTAAGCTGTCGGCTAAGTGAGTTTATTTAATTATTCCATTCAAAATGCTTACCATTTTTACACAGAATAACTCTTTACAGATCCAAGATATTGAGTTTGATCAAGCAACATCCCGTGAAGAGCTTAACTATCGGCATGTGGACGCCAGATCCTACGCTTTTCAGTACGTTTTGATCTATGCAAACTCGATAATGGTGGTACGACAATGAAATAATTGCAGACACATTTTTCGCCGAGGCTGTGCTACTGACACAAGTCCGCATCCGTGTCCATACGTGGTTCGGTGAATGGTTATGGAAAGGATTAGAACGCAAGGTGAACATGGCTCCTAATCCATCAGTTCAAGTAGAGATGGAATATCCGAAGAGTGGAGTCGTACTAATTAATGTTTTGTCAATTGAAAGGCTTTGAATGCGTTTTCCAGTTATTTGGCTAACTTGGATGCACAAGATTGTCGATAAAATATATTATTTGCTCTATTTATTTGCTTTTTTACAACAATAGAAAACACGAATCGCATTCAAATACAGACAAATTTTAGTTTCCAATCGATCGCATCGTTGATGGAATTTCCGCTCAGTAGTGGCAGTGATGGTGCTGCAAAGATGTCTGATTATTCTTTGAGTTATCCAAATGTGAATACAAAACGACTGTAACTCCTAGAGATTTTTTTAGAAATGCTTACATGAGCAGCGTGATGAACAACAGCGGCGACGGGATGGTGGAAGGCTACGTGAGTTGCCACCACTGCTGTCGCTACCTGAATAAATCGGGGTTAGATGATTGAAGCAGCCGAAAAGCACAAATGATTATACTCACTGGGTGATGATGGTGATGATGATGATGGCCAGCAACAACTGCACCAGCGACAGCCCCAGCAACCATGGCTCCAGCGACGGGATGATGATGATGATGGTAGTGCATTCTGAAAGTATTATTTTAGTGGGAGGAAATAGCTTGAAGGTAAAGAAATAATGAGAGTGGAGAAAGCACTGATACCATCCGCCTGTCTTGAGAAGCTTTTATAGGGGAGAATTGAACCTGATATGAAATGGGCGGAGGCGGATCAGAAAGAATCGTCATAATGAGTCATTGACAAGAGGATTAGAAGAAATGATTATGAGATCAATCGCATACGATTGAGTGTTTGATTGGTTGTGAATCATCGCTCTTGAAGTAGGGTAACGTTGAATATTAAGCAATGATGATCATGATCATCACAATTCAATTTTACAGTTGTCGAGCGGCGAACTCGCTTGATGGTGTAAACTGGAAATGCCGGGAACGGATATGTTCACGTACATATACCACATTTTTCATACTTTCAGATCGTATGACATGTTGTAATGCAAATCATCATGCATTGTATATTCTCTGAGAGTCACTGCGATTGCCGTTCGATACCATATTTCTATATCACCATTAGATTACTAAAATTCCATGTTTCTCTTTAGTGGTTTGACCCGATAACCGATTAAACATTCCACTGAACATGATCTTTTCCACCTGTGACTTGTTTCTTTCGGCTTATCGGAAACCCTGACTCATCTCATGATGATTTCTAGTCACCCACTCCTTATCAGGTTCATATTTCTCCTATAAAGCTTTCCCCAGACAGCTGAAGACCATCCTTCAATCATTCTTCCTGATACAAAGCCATTGAATTTCTTAGTGTTATTCTTCCTTCATCAAAGTTAAACATGCTTTTTCAGAATGCACTACCATCATCATCATCATCCCGTCGCTGGAGCCATGGTTGCTGGAGCTGTCGCTGGTGCAGTTGTTGCTGGCCATCATCATCATCACCATCATCACCCCGTGAGTAACTTTGTTTTTGCTATTCGTCTGCTTCAATCTTCTAACCCGATATTATTCAGGTAGCAACAGCAGTGGTGGCAACTCACGTAGCCTTCCATCATCCCGTCGCCGCCGTTGTTCATCACGCTGCTCATGTAAGAATTTAGACTGATTTCTAACATAAGAGTCAGAGTCGTATGCGTTTTGTCATTTCATCAACAGAAAAAACAAAAAAAAACCTAATGACCATTCTTTTCAGCACCATCATTGCCACTACTGATCTGACAGTCCCAACTACGAAGCGACCGATTGAAAATTCACGATTTGTCTGTATTTTTATTGTGATTCGCGTTTTCATAAAATTTTAAATTATAATTTATCAACATTGCAACACATTCGAGAATTGCCACGAGACAATACGAATAATGTTATCTAAATCATAAGAATGTTAAAAATGAATACTTTGGTGTTACCGGATCAAGAAGGTCTCTGCTCATTTGGCAACTGGATAATTTCGATTTTATCTAACAGATGATGTAGAAATAACTCTGATTACAACACAAATCACAATCAATTTCGTTCAAGTAGCCTCGATGAAGAATTTTCGAACAATTCATCCGAGCAACGCCGTTTGTGAAAATCAGTAACAGACAGAAATGTTTCATTGAGTAGAATCCATTTTTTCGAAAATTGACGATTATTCTAAGTAAAGTTGAAGTCTAGCGTGCGAAATAAGGAGAGCGCGCTCTCTCATTCCTCACTTTGTATAGCCGCCCGCGCGATTCGCTCCTATCCGTCCGATCCGCGATCGCGATCCGACGCCTTCTTTAATTCTTTAGGACACATATTACTCTTTCACTCAATGTATTTTTTGAAGCAAGCCGTAGATACTTAATTGACAAAATGTTACGCAATTCAATTCATTGAATTCTGGATGGTTTATAAATTGTCCCCTTATTCATCATTGCTCTCGTGATCTCGATCAAGTCTGAGTCTATGAACTTTTTTTCCGGAAATCACCCTCAGATAAACCCATGACGAATTCATAGTACAGGTCCAATTATCATGACGCATGCTTTTGATTGACTCATACGATGACGTCTTGTAAGATTCCGCCCACTTTCTTAACAGTCTCCAATCTTCCCCTATAAAACCTTGAGCAGACATCGTGAAAATATCAGAGCTTTCTCGACTCTAAATATTTTCCTAGGTTCCTTCCCGAGTTCAGATTGTGAATGTTTTTCTAAACGATCACTTCTTCGATCAGTTCGCTAAGCAGTCGTATTTTTAGATAGTTTTTATGTAGTCGCTGTCTCTCATACAAAACGCTTTCCGTTCAGAATGCACTACCACCATCATCACCATCCCGTCGCTGGAGCCATGGTCGCTGGAGCTGTCGCTGGTGCAGTTGTTGCTGGCCATCATCATCACCATCATCATCATCACCCGGTAAGTAGGAAGACTTCTTGGATTTGTTTCCCAAGTTCAATTCTCAATTCGATATTTATCAGGTCGCAACAGCTGTGGTGGCAACTCACGTAGCCTTCCACCATCCTGTCGCCGCCGTTGTTCATCACGCTGCTCATGTAAGAATTTAGACTGATTTCTAATAGTCATAGTCGTATGCGTTTTGTATTCCCATTTCATCAACAGCTACCCTAATGACTATTCTTTTCAGCACCATCATTGCCACTACTGATCTGACAGTCCCAACTACGAAGCGACCGATTGAAAACTCATAATTTGTCTGTATTTTTATTGTGATTCGCGTTTTCTTGTACTAAGAAGAAGCAAATAAATTTTTAAATTATAATTTATCAACATTGCAACACATTCGAGAATTTCCAAGAGATATCTAACACAAAGAATGATAAATCATAAGAATGTTTTAAAAATTCTCTTGTGTTACCGGATCAAGAAGGTCTCTGCTCATGCGACAACTTGATCATTCGATTGTATCTAACAGATGGAGTAGAAATAACTCTGATTACAACATAAATTTCAATAATTAATTTCCAAGTCAAATACTTAATTCTTTACATATTACTATTTCATTCAATGTATTTTTTTTGAAGCAAGCCGTAGATACTTAATTGACAAACTGTTACGCAATTCAATTTACTGAATTCTGGAAATTTATAATTTTTCCCGTTATGTATCATTGATCTCGTGTAGGGTTGGCAATTTGATTCTTCGATGATTCTGAGAATCAATGATTCTTCTCATTCCTCGTCGATTGATTCTGAGAATCGGTGATTCTCAGAATCATTGATTCTCAGAATCAATGATTCTTCGTGTAATATCTCGGTTACCAATCGACCGAATCACTTCAAATTTTGAGACAGCACTTTACTAGGCGTGTACATCACACACACACCAAATTTCAGAAAGATCTCCCGATTTTCGTTTTGTCGTGGGCTATCATCAGCTTGTACTATAACAGTAAACTCGGTATTTGCGACCATAGTGAGCTAACTACACTAAGGAGTATCTGGGTATACCCCTAGTTAGGTTCCTCGCTGAATTTAAGCCAAATTATGACTGAACAGTCATATAAATACCGTTATCAGGCTAGAGACAAACCACCTTTTCTGAACATGACAAGCCTCTAGTACAATAGTATGTACTTACCCATGTCAAACGCAAAAGTTTTGTCTTGTTTTCAGAAATTTTAGCGCTTTCAATATCGAAGAATCATTGATTCTTCCTCCACTTTTGCGAAGAATCATTGATTCTTCGAAAGGAGGGGAGAGCTGTTTCGAAGAATCATTCCGCTCTTCACTTTGTGAGGAAGAGCGGTCTTTTGGGAATCAAAATGCCAACCCTAATCTCGTGATATCGATCAAGTCTGAGCTTATGCACTTTATTTTCCGGAAATCACCCACAGATAAGTCCATGACGAATTCATAGTACAGGTTCAATTATCATGACGCATGCTTTTGATTGACTCATTCGATGACGTCTAAGATTCCTCCCACTTTCTTATCAGGTTCAATCTTCCCCCTATAAAACCTTGAGTAGACAGCGTGAGAATATCAGTGCTCTCACCTCTAAATATTTGCTTAGATTCTTTTCTAGATCACTGATTGGTCTAGCATTGTTCACTTCACACATTTTTGCACTGTTGTCTCTCATACTGAACGTTTTCCCTTCAGAATGCACTACCATCATCATCATCATCCCGTCGCTGGAGCCATGGTTGCAGGAGCTGTCGCTGGTGCAGTTGTTGCTGGCCATCATCATCATCACCATCATCACCCCGTGAGTATAATCATTTGTGCTTTTCGGCTGCTTCAATCATCTAATCCGATTCATTCAGGTAGCCACAGCAGTAGTCGCAACTCACGTTGCCTTCCACCATCCTGTCGCCGCCGTTGTTCATCACGCTGCTCATGTAAGAATTTATAATGGTTTCTTGGAGTCACAGTCGCTTGCGTTTTGTATTCCCTTTTCGATAACTGAAACAATAATGACAATTCTTTTCAGCACCATCATTGCCACTACTGATCTGACAGTCCCAACTACGAAGCGACCGATTCAAAATTCATCATTTGTCTGTATTATTATTGTGATCGCGTTTTCTTGTACTAAGAAAAAGTAAATAAATTTTTAAATTATAATTTATCAATATTGCAACACAGTCCAGAATTTCCAAGAGATATCTAACACAAATAATGTTTCCCTTTGTTGATTCAATCTTCTTACCCCAAATGTTTTAAAAATACTTTGGTGTTACCGGATAAAGAAAGTCTCCGCTCATTCGACAACTTGATCATTTCGATTGCATCTAACAGATGGAGTAGAAATAACTCTGATTCTTTACATATTACTCTTTCATTCAATGTTGTTTTTTGTAGCAAGCGGTTGACGCTCAATTGACAAACTGTTACGCAATTCAATTTACTGAATTCTGGATGATTTATAAATTGTCCAGTTATGCATCATTGCTCTCGTGATCTCGATCAAGTCTGTGCCTATGAATTTTATTTTCCGGAAATCACCCACAGATAAGTTCATTACGAATTCATAGTACAGGTTCAATTATCATGACGCATGCTTTTGATTGACTCATTCAATGACGTCTAAGATTCCTCCCACTTTCTTATCAGGTTCAATCTTCTCCTATAAAACCTTGAGCAGACAGTGTGAGAATAACAGTGTGATCTCCTTTCTAAATATTTGCTTAGGTTCTTTTCTAGATCACTGATTGGTCTACATAGCATTGTTCACTTCACACATTTTTGCTTTGTTGTCTCTCATACTGAACCATTTCCCTTCAGAATGCACTACCATCATCATCACCATCCCGTCGCTGGAGCCATGGTTGCTGGAGCTGTCGCTGGTGCAGTTGTTGCAGGCCATCATCATCATCACCATCATCATCACCCGGTAAGTAAGAAGACTTCTTGGATTCGTATCTCAAGTTCAGATCTCTATTCGATATTATTCAGGTAGCAACAGCAGTGGTGGCAACTCACGTAGCCTTCCACCATCCTGTCGCCGCCGTTGTTCATCACGCTGCTCATGTAAGAATTTATACTAAATATTACAAAAGCTTTAATATAAAATCTTTGCAGCATCATCATCATTGTCACTACTAAGCAGCCGTTTTTCAACTTACCGGCAATCTTCTTGATTTTTTTTCTGTACATAAAACGGATTGTTTATTTACATAGTTGTAGATTTATCTCTCGTACAAAGATAAAATCGTTATTATTGTATCGAATTGGTGTGTTTCATGAACAACAGGGCTTGGCTCTCCATCTAAAGAACATGGAATCTAATAAAATCGATTCTGGAGTATATGAGGCCGTTTGCGTAAGACACAGGTCAAAAATGCAAATTCTCTGAAACAATGCGATTTGGGGTTCTTGAGGGTGCTGATGACGATAGGCATATTCACTTTGGTCGTGGTCCATCCATTGGCTCCAGATGACGTCACGTCGAAATCAGATTTCTTGGAATATCTCATTACCCATTTTATCAAAGTTGTTGAAACTTTCACATTATATGTTGTACAGGATGGCGGTCACGCCCATTTCGAAATTTTT
>LS486453.1:108846-130806 GCA_900490705.1 Pristionchus arcanus
GACTCTCACTAATCCAATTTATTCCGCCCGATTCTGTCGCCGAGAAAATATCGAAATTCCCCTAGGTATAATAGACTAGCCTCCTTCGGAGGCTAGACCCTGCGGGTGGCATGCAGCCTGCGGCTGCAGTGAGGCTCGCTACGCTCGCCTAGCGTGTACATGGTTAGGTGATATTTAAACCACTCTAGAAACACCAATATCACTCTCCCAGTACGCATTCCCCTCCCACCCCAACGATACCCCACTCCTTCCCCTGGAGCCCACTCTCCCTTTACTACAGTATCCCCACCTTCCTTCCCTACCGTATCCCATCCCTCTAGGATCCCAAATATCCCTTCCTCTAGGATCCCCATCTCCATTCCTCGGGGGTCCCCATCTCCCTCCCTCTAGGATCCCAAATCTCCTTCCCTCTAGAATCTCAAATCTCCCTCCCTACCGTATCCCCATCCCCCTTCTAGGATCCCCATCTCACTCCATCTAGGATCCCCATCTTCCTCCCTCTAGGACCCCAATACCCCCAGAGAAACACTAACCTCTCCTCCTCGCCTCCCAACCACTCCACACGCGTGCACGAAAGCCGAATGAAGAGTGACCCCCTACCCCTCCCATCCCTCTCTTTCAATTTCAATCAAAACGGATTATCCCTCGCCCTCGACTCTCGATAGTAAAATTCCTTTATTACTCTCCTCCCTCCCCCTTCACTCTCGCTAATCCAATCAATGCCGTCGATTCTGTCCACAGGAAATATAGAAACGCGTCTAGGTATAGTTGATTAGACAGTGTACAGAATGAAGAGGCTGTTCCACCTGACAACCCCACTCGTGCGCACCTGAGCCCTTATCGTGGACAATGACTCAGACGGTGACGATTTCTATTTACCATCCGCTTAATCCTTATCGGGTTCACTTCTCTCACTATAAAACCTTCCCAGAGACAGCTGGACGGTATCAGTCAGCCCTCTTTCACAAGGGGCTCAGGAACCGTCTTCGGCCTATATATTTTCCTGTTCTCACACGTGTGCCTTGTTGAATCGGTTTTGTGAAATAAACATAAAATTTGTATAGAATGTTCTACCATCGCCGTCACCATCCCGTCGCTGGAGCCATGGTCGCTGGAGCTGTTGCTGGCGCAGTCATTGCAGGCAGCCATCACCATCACCATCATTGCTATCCCGTAAGAGTTTTGTCTGATTTCTAGAGACCGGTTGTACCCGCTTGGCCTAGCAGCACCAAATCGATGACCCAATGTGAATCTCTGCAGGTTGCCACTGCAGTCGTTGCCGTGCACCATCCCGTCGCCGCCGTTGTCCATCACACGACTCATGTAAGAATTTTGACAGGCGACTTTTAGTAAATGTCGCCGCGTGGTGTGCCATGTCGAAATCACCCCTAATGATGAGTTTCATTGCAGCATCACTGCCACTACTGAGGAGCGATTTCATCAGTGAATTGAGCAATCGGGAGATCTGTCGATAAAGGGAAACCCTTTGTTGTGTAATATGTATGTATGTACATAATGCTGATAAATCGTTTTCACTGACTCAGCATGTTTCATTGTTTCGTACAGATGTGGTCCGAGGGTGACAATTGTGAAGAATGAACGTTATCAGACAACAACAAGGGTCAGGAAGGGGGAGGGAGGTGAATCGAGTGATAGTGATTAATGATGAGCAGTGATTCACGGACCAAGCTTCACTTCAACAGGTGAGACTGCACATAATATAGACTATTATATAGTGATCCAATGAAATTGCAAGGTGACCCATTGGCAGTGCTTGTCCTTACTCGAATAAGATACAATGATGGATACGTTACTATACATTATCCATTCTCCCGGATACAACTTACAGTTTTCTTTTTCGAATTGTGATTAGCGTCCATTACTACTTTCAGAACTTTTTTCGAGTTTAGTGTCGGAATCAAATTCGATCAGAACCGAGTCATGAGCGATCTATCACCCTTCGAGAGACTCCCTTGCGAACTTGTGTGCATGATCATCGATTATACGCCCGAATCATTTTTCCAGCTCGGAGAGGTTCGATGAAATAGTTGTTTTGTTCTTCAAAGCGTGTTACAGACATCAAAGATGCTGAGATCACACACGCACGCTTACTCATTGGAACCCGTCAAAATCAAGCTTGTCAAGCAAATCACATTTGATTTTTCGGTACATAATTACATAAAATAACAAGGAATTGATCGCGATTTTCAGAGTGAAAACATATCGGTCTTGATGCGCGAGAATACAACGAAATTGTTTCTACTTCGGCTCAAACTTCGTTCTCAAAATTTTGGTGATGATGATTTTTACAGCTGCATTTGCTTTGATAATAATGTGAGTTTAAAAAAACTATCAATAACTACAATTATTTGTTTGAAGAAAGGTATTTCCAGATGTGCCACATTCCATTCACCCTTATCCTTACGGAAAACGTTTCCCAAATACTAAGGGAATGTTCGGGACGGAATATTGGAGCAGTCAGAATATATCAGTGGGCTAATCAAGACGCAACCGTCTTCAATGTTCTGGAAGGAATTCAGTTTTCAAAACTAAAATTTGATGGTAGTAAGATTAATAACGATCACATGTAAGTTTAATCATTTAAAAAAAAGAAAATGCAAATAATAAAACAATAATAATATCGAAGTTACCTAGCTGAAAGCACGCTAGTTTAAAAATTATTTTTTTACAGTGACCTTATTGTGAACATTTGCGAGACTCATACTGTAGAGGAACTCTTTCTATCTTTCTTCTGTACACCAAAAAGTTTGCTCACTAATCCGGGCAAGTAAATTGCAAAAGCTGTGCTGAATATCTCATGAAAATCATTTCAGTTAATGCGCTTCTCCAATTGTCATCACTTGTGAAATCGATTACTATTGAGCAAACTCCGCATTTTCGCTATTTGCCTGACATATTTTTCGCCTCACCTGATGTTGACTGGGCTTCGATCATTCTGGATATGTTCTCGAGAAAAATGGACAAACTATGTATAAAAAATGGGTTTAACGTCAGATATCTTCCCCCAGAGAGTTTAAATGTTCTTCAAGAGGTGAGATAGTGAATGGAGTTTGAAATTCGAGTAATCGTATCCTCATTTCTCACAATCTTCACACGAGAGTTGGAAAAATGAAGAGGACAATAACCGTAAATACAATCGAATTTAACATAAGAGTGGTGACTTAGTGTTGTTTTAGCGTCTGCCGTGGCTTGACAAAAAAGTATGGTTCTCTGCGACGTGTGGATTTCTAAGGGCAGAACTAGATTACACAGAAAATAATCATTGTATTCGAGGTGAGAATTGAAAGCGGATGCATCAAGATTAATTATGAACGTTTTCAGCACCTGCAGATGCCGAAGGTTTGAGATCGTTGACAGTCAAGCACTTATCGAGAGAAAATTAACTCGCTGGGCAATTTTAAAAACCATGTTTCTATTCACATTACAATCGTGACGAACATGTTGGCATTTCGCCCGTTGTGTGATGTGGTTAAAATGTTTCTGTCTTTTATTCCAATCATGTGCATACGCTCAAAAAGGATAGCGAAGCCGAGCGAATAGGTCAAATTTGCGATGTCATAAGTGTCTGCGAGGCGTCGGCGTGGAAGACATTCAACGTGGAAGGCATTCAGCAAAAACACCGAGATCATGGTCATTGAATTATATTTTTTGAACAACGATCAATACAAAATGCCACCCACAACATCAGCAAAGTTTGTGTTCAAGGACCAAGCTTCGTTTTCCTCGAACACAAAAATGAACATTTCTTTACCCATTGGCAGTGCTGGTCCTTCCTCACATATGAAGCAATGACGGATACGATTCATACTATTCATAATTCATTCCTGCAAATGCAACATACATTTTCCTCGGTCGAATTTTGAGTATTTGTAATCTGTTTTTTTTTCTGTTTATAGAACGGAGTGATGGCTGACCGTTCTCCCTTCGAGAGACTCCCTTGCGAACTTGTGTGCATGATCATCGATTATACGCCCGAATCATTTTTCCAGCTCGGAGAGGTTAGATTGAATAGTTTTCCATGCTTAAATAACGCGTTGCAGACATCAAAGATGCTGAGATCTCATACCCACGCTTACGCATTGAAGCCAGCCACAACAAACCTTGTCAAGCAAATCACATTCGAGTTTGCGGTACTGAATTTTTAAAAATAAGAAGAAATTAATGTCATCTTTTTGAGGATGCGAACATAGTGTTAATGATGCGAAAGCATACAACTGGATTGCTTCTGCTTCGGCTCAAACTTCGTTCACCAAATTATGGAGATGACGAATTCTACAGAGGCATGCGCTCTGGCAATACTGTGAGTTATACATGAAGTTTATCTGTTTAAATAAAATATTCTCAGATTTGTCGGCTTCCATTCGATCTGATCTTAAGAGACAACTTTTTCCAATTGTTAACGGAATGTATGGGAAGCAAGGTTGAAACCGTCAGGATTTACCAGTGGCGTAATCAAGAAGCAGTCGTTTTCAAACTTTTGGATCTAATTAAGTTGGAGAAACTGAAAATTGTCAACAACGTGCTTACTAATGATCACTTGTAAGTTTCTGAATCGAAAAATTAAAAGAAAATATAACTTATTTCAGTGACCGCATTGTGAATATTTGCGAGACGCAATCAATAGAGGAACTTTTTCTATACTGTAAAGAAAATGCGTGTGCAAATCCAGGTGAGTGAAATGCATTATGAAAACAAAAAAAAGTTGAAAAAACATTCAGCCAACACGCTCCTGAAATTGGCTTCACTCGTGAAAACGATTGTCATTGAACAAGGCCATAATACAAACGTTGTGCTCCAACAATATTTCTTCGGTCTAACAAACGCCGACTGGGCTCCGATCATTCTGGACATGTTTTCGAGAAAGATGGACAAACTTTCCATGTCGAATGGGATTCACGTCGTCGGATGCATCAGCGCAAACAGCGCGGACATTCTTCGAGCGGTGAGATAGATAATACGAGTGTTCAAAAAAGGGCAGGACTCTTCATCTTTGGAAGCACTCTCTATTGATCCGACCGGAGTGTACTACAAAATGAAATTCCTAGCGATGATTTGGTGATTTTTAGCGTCTACCGTGGTTGGGCAAGAAAGTGTGGTTCGCTGCAGGTGGTAATCAAGAGGTCGAATCAAATTATACATTAGAAAACGATCACATTATTCGAGGTGAGAATCGAAATGGCTGACACATGGAAAATTTTCCATTTTTTTTCAGGTCAAACGGCTAATCATCGAGGATACTCGTTGACAGTCAAACACGTATCGAGAGAAGAGGAAATCGTCGAAGAATTCATCTTATAAATTTATCTGATTGATGTTTTTCGGCGAAATATTGTTACTGTGGTCTCTTACTACAATCTGTTCATTTGTTGGCTTGTAACAATGAATAAATGTTCGGGAAAAACATTGAATCCAATACGTAGCAAACAAAACAACGCTATGATAGTTTTTATCACAATATTGCGATTTCCTAGTTGATTTATCTAATTTGATTGCACGCCTTTTTATAGGCGTCTTTAAATAAATGTCCGTCACCCGGTTTCCTGGCCGCCTCATAGCCTTTTTACTTTTTCCAATTCAAATGTTCTCATCATTACAGATTGTAATATGGAACCACCAGAGAAGAAACGACTATTGATGTCATCCGATAATGAAGGATCACTCCAAGATCAGAAACAACTCTTCGATAATGAATCACTTCTCGAAAGATTGCCAGCTGAGGTCTTTTGGAAGGTCATAGAATATGTTCCTGTAGATGTGTGTACGATCAGACTTGTGAGTGCGACCATTACCATTACATTATAGGGAAATTGATCAACGAAATCTTAGAAATCTGCCAGATTTATTCACACTTCTAATTCCAGACCTCCCAAACACTAAAATCTCGTATAGATGATTATGCTCGAATGCCGGGTGCTGTAATGCCACTTGTTGACGAGCTACGATTTTTCAACACCAAATCGGTTAGCCGGAATTCCGATTAGAAGTATTGTCGAGTTTCAGAAAAAAGGGGAAAGAATTGAAATAATCTCTATTTTTTCTATATTTGGTATTTGTATTGGGATAATAGGCGTCAAACAAACAAAGTTATATCAGACATGCATAATCAATCTTTCGCTGAGCGTTTACAAATGCAAGTCGATTCTATTTAATCTGCGACTATCCATCCTCAATCTACCACTCACCAAAAGATTTGAGTGCTACAGGAATCCACACAGTCGAGGATCAAATGTGAGAAACTTTTGATATTTGTAACGTTTTCATACATTTAAAAATAAGGTTTCAGGTCTATAGTTTGCATTTTCCCATTGAAGAGGAGAACATTGTGGAGAATCTTGGGTTCTTTGTTGGCAGTCGAATCGAGACTGTTGTGATTGACGAGTGTACGGTGATGGAGAATTTGGAATTCATCTGCAAAATATTAGAGCGAACAAAGTTTCGAAAGATGCGAATTTCGTTAGATGGAAATGCGGATCAGAAAATGTGAGTGTTATTCTTTAGAACCCATGAAGTCCCCGGTTTACGTTCATTGTAGGGTATCGAAAATCTTTTCATCAAAAAATTAATACACTCGCTTATCTAAGGTGGAATATTTGCTAGGGAACCCTTCCTAAACATTTCAATCGTTTCACCCGACGACAAAAACTTTAGAGCCGAAAAACTTCTGGAGATAATTGATGACAACAAAGTCAACAGTGTAATGTTGTCCGTGAGACTTCTGTCTTGGAAGGATCCCGGTCAGAAATCTTGAACTTGATTTTATTTCGAGTATATTTTCAGTCGCTTTCCTCCATCGATTATCAACAATAGTGCGATCTCTCCATATCTGCCAATTTTCGATCGCGGAAGGGCCCTATCAGCCCGAGCAATATTATTTCAGATATTTACGGGCGAATAAGTATTTATTCGGAGTCTATGATGCGGACTGGTCTGAGATTATTGCGACAATGTTCTCGGCAAAACTCGATCAATTGTTCATCGACAACCAGGATAACGTGGAATATCTGCCAATTGCACAAGCGGATTCACTCAGAGCGGTACGTCCAATCGTATTTCTATGAAGGAAATCCAAAGCACTAAAGTTTAAAGAGATACTAATAAATTCTCTAGGAAGCATCGGACTGTAATGTGTTGTAGTAATGTGCCCTATCACCCACAACAATTGTTGTCGTCACAAGACGGAAATCGCTTGACGTGGATTTTTTACCTACTAAATTTCAGCAACTGCCTGTACTAGGAAAGAAAGCATGGCTAACAGTAACGTGTCACGCATACAGCAATCTCGATAGTTACATATTCAACGGCCACTCGATAAGCGGTCAGAACTTGATTTCATAATACCAATCAATTATGCTCCTTCAGCCGACGGTTCTTATGGTCCTCGATACTTGAGAATCAAACATTCTTCAAGATTAGATGAGAAATCATTTGATCAAGTGTAGCAGATCGCCAATTTTTTAGATGTTCTTTCACTTGCATTATAAATATATTTCATTTTTTTTTAAAAATGTTGCAATCTTCGCTTCAACGCGTCGTTTCCTTGCAATGTACAATATACTGGATTTCATTATACATGTTTTAGTTTTGCCCCCATACATTCGACGCAGATGCCACCAGAGGGTGAGTTAGCTCATCACTGTGGAGATGAGTAGGTTCAGAGCTCCCATCATCCCTATTGCATCTATTCATCCCGAGCAAGCATCCCCACAGGCGCAGATTCCATAGACTCACTCTCACTTCCAACCACGCTATTTTCTGGAACCCATAGCATCAATTTCATTCAGTATCCGTAGTGAACTAGTCTACGATGCGTCTTCTCTCCTCTGCTCTTCTCTGCCTTTTCGCTGCCTTTTCACTTGCCGTCCCCCTGACCGAATCGCCTCAGGCCAATGAAGGCACGACTGATGCCGCCACTCCAGAGGTAAGCAAGCCTCAATCACTTGCGTTTCGTAAGCCGAACCCCGTAACTAAATTACCGCATTTCCAGACGAAGATGTGCTCGTGCGACGTTGCCGATAATTGCCGGAAGGAATCGATGGACGGAATGGACGATTGCATGAAGGAATGCGAGCCAGATCATCTCAAGGTATATTCACTGTGAAGAACTTATCTCTTCAATATGAAGAGTCGATCACTGTTTAGAGTGACGAGAAAGCAATGAAGAGGCAAATTCTGATGAATATCGATGATTATTCGACTATTTGCAGGGATACGAACATGAATTTTATTTTCCGAACTTGCTCTATCTTTGCTTCGTTGAGAATAATGCTACCATTGTTGAAGCCGAGAACTGTCTCTTCGAAAGCAAGACCGATTAGTGAGTGGTGTACTCGATAGCATTCGTCGTCCTTTCGAAATTTGCACTGCGTGACTGATTAGTAATCATGGCCCTTTTTCAGCTGCGCTGCTAATAACGAGACGAAGTACATCAACAAGACCAACTGGGACGATCTTACCAGTTTTAACTACACCTCAACGGCTGACAAGTCGATCATCAATAATACCCTGTGGTTAGTAGACTCGTATTTGATCAACAAACAACAATGCTTATTTATATTCACAATGAAGAAATAATTATTACAGGAAGCGCCATGAGCCGAAGTACAACAAGATCCAGTCCTTCCTCCATTGCACCAAGCACTGCATTCACAAGAAACTGCAGACCTGCTCTGAGATGAAGGGGTGAGGGTACTGGCCCAGCCCAACATTCAAATTTCCCGCCCCCTTTCAGCTTTTATAAATACATTCCAGATGCGCGGTCAAGATGCCGACCCGTGACGAGTTTGCCGAGAAGATGAAAACGTGCACCAAGAAGAACACCAAGGTACGGTATTCGGTTGTGTAGTCATTAAGAATCGTCTCCTTGTAATTTTTTTTTGCTTTGCGTGAGCTAGTAGTAATCGTCGCCCTTTCAGATCTCCACCGCCATTTTCGAAACTTGCCAGTGCCTCGCGTGGACTATAAATGTCAAGGAACTGCGGGGATCTTGCGTAGTCATCGGAAATTCGTACTATATCGATAGAGCTTAGATCGAAACTGTGCACCTTGCATCGTAGAGTGTTTCGGATAAGATCGTAAATCTAATCATGTCATTGATTCCATGAATCCGAGTCGAATGTTCAACATTATTGTTCTGTTTCTGGTACATGATTCGTTTTATTTGTTTTCGGACAGCATTCGATAAACGTTATGCTGAAAAAAATGCGTATGCTCTAATGCAATGAAGTTGGACAAGAACGTTTTCTCGCACTAGATGTTTATTGAAAAGCAATTTTTAACAAATACGTTCATTAAAGGAGGCATATCATGAAAAATTAGTTGATGTTTTTGAGAACATGATCCGATTGGAATCTAGAACGATATTAGAATCCCGAAGTTTGAAAGTCGTACATCCATTTTAAACCGAGTTATAAGCATTTGGCTGCGTTCCAAATGACCCTGAAGATCCGGCAACGAGCGAGAGAGTATGCAAAATTAGGAGAGCGCGCCCTCTCATTCCTCGCCCGCGCGGTTCGTGATACGCCTCCTTTAATATATTACTTGACTGTTCATTTGCAACATCGTGTAGCAGGCCTGTTTAGGTGACATTTCTACTTCATGCGTAAATTCTTCATTTATCATATAAAAAATCAGAAAAGAAGCAAAGCACATCGTTTCAAATTAAGTTTTATCAGCGTCAGTAGTACACAAAGAAAGGGCTGCCAGAGGGAAACGCTTTGCGCATTCCCGATGAGAAAGAACTTTTGAAGTTGTGGAAATGGTCTTTCCAGCTAGATCGTTGGACACGATTGAGGATTTCCTCGGACACGCCATTATCCGTGGTCTTGACCTGATATGTGAAGATACTAATAGTCACATTAGGTGCAAATACACGATGGTAAAGCAATATTTGTGATGATTACCTCCTGGGCAACAGCAGTTGTGGTATCGAACCCGTTGCGAGTTTCGATGGCGGTTTCCGGGTCTGGGCAGTTGTTTATTTGCCCGGCCATTGTAGCAGCGATGTAAAAGAAAATCAGAAGAGTGTGCAAGTGAAGGCGCATCTTTGCCCTTTTCTGATTCGTCTTATTAGGAATGCTAGCAGAAATGATTGCTATTTGCTTGGTAAAGGTGATTCAGCATGAGCAATGCTGGAGGGAATTCCCTTGTAATAATAAATGATTGATAATGAAAGGAGAGATGGGATAATCGAAATGTGGAAGGAATTCCCTCTGGACGTGCCATCACAGATTGAATTGGTCCACGAGGTAATTGATGAGATGAAATAGGCGAGAACCATTTTATTGCTGAAATATCCACTGGCTGTTCAGCTACTGATTGAATGGCCACGAAATAACAATGTACAGCTCTCTTCATTTCGTAGTTTTTTTCTCGATTTGAGACAAGACAGCATCACAGACGTGTCGTTGTTGTAATGTATGTTTCATTCTACACAGATCAAATTAATTCACAAAAATTTATCAAATATTCAAGACACTCGGATTCACAGAATCGATACACATAAAGAGATGACAAGATCAATTATTGATCTTTTGCTGAAGGCTATCGACTCGTCTAAGCTCTATCGACGTAGTACGAGTTTCCGATGACGACGCAGGATCCGCGCAGATCGGTCACTCCATGAGTCCAAGCGAGGCACTGGCAAGTCTTGAGGATGGCAGTGGCGATCTGCAAGGGCGACGATTACTAACTGCTCACGCAATGCAAAATTTGACAGGGCGACGAATGACAATGACTACACCACCGATCGTACCTTGGTGTTCTTCTTGGTGCACGTCTTCATCTTCTCGGCGAACTCATCACGGGTCGGCATCTTGACAGTGCATCTGGAAGGGATTTGTAAAATATGGATCGGGGCGGGAAATTTAAATATTGGCGTTAGGCCAAAATACTCACCCCTTGTCAGCGGTGCAGGTCTGGAGTTTCTTGTGGATGCAGTGCTTGGTGCAATGGAAGAAGGACTGGAACTTGTTGTACTTCGACTCGTCACGCTTCCTGTAATTATTATTCATTAGGCCATTGTGAATACAGATAATTTACGATTGCTTGGTGAAGAGTATCTAGTTTCACAGTATTTTCAATAGATGAAATATAGTATGGTGTGATCACCAGTTAATCTGGCCCAGCCGCCGCCAAACTATTTATTGATGAAAAGCGAATCTACCAACCAGAGAGTATTGTCGATGATAGTCTTGTCAGCGGTGGAGGTGTAGTTGACAGTGCTGAGATCATCCCAGTTGGTCTTGTTCACGAACTTGACCTGATCCTTCTCAGCGCAGCTGAAAGAGGACGACGATTACTAATCAGTCCCTAATGCAAAATTTGACAGGGCGACGAATACTACTGACTACACCACTCACTATTCGGTCTTCTTGTCGAACAGGCAGTTCTCGGCCTCGACGATGGTGTCCTTGTTGTTGAAGAAGCACTTGCGATACTCCTCGGTCTTGTCACCGTAACCCTGCAAGATAGTCAGTTGTCGATCAGTCGTGGTGTAACTACCGTATACCTTGAGATGCTCGGCCTCGCACTCCTTCATGCACTCTTCCATTCCGTCCATGGACGACTTGCGGCACGCATCGGCGTCCTCGCACGAGCACATCTTCGTCTGGAATGGGGTACGGTTAGAGGGTTACGGTATATTTGGAATGTAGGCAGAAATAAGTGCTTATTGATTGGTATTACTGTCCGTGAGCTTGTGCCGTAGGGGATTCCCTAGGAAATGGCGGTATCGAAATAAGGGGGGGGGATACGGTAACTGCAGTAGGTCACATACCTGTCCGCTGATCTCTGTGATGTTGGCAGGAGCGGCGGCGGCTGCAGCAGCATCCGTAGCTGTCTCAGCGGCGGTCTCAGTAGCGGCTTCAGTGGCAGTTTCGGCGGTGGGGCACTCGCAGGGGGCGGGTGCTGCAGCTCCAGTGTCCGATGCGATTACAGGCACGACAGGCACAAGGACACCGGTCTCGCCGGGCACTGCCACCTCCTCCACCACTCCACTGCCCTCGGTCTCGTCCTCGGCTACGGTAGGTTCGGTTACGGTGGGCTCGGTGACCTGAAGAGGCAGAGATAAGTTGCTAATTATGAAAGTTTGAAATGGGTCTAAGTTGGGGAGGATAAGATGTTTAGGAGGGGTGGCAATTAGGTCGAAAGTTCTAATATTATCGCACTTCTACGGTGACAGTTCGTGCGAAAAGGAGACCTTTTTGGCGCTGAGGGGAGGGTCCTAGGGAGTTGGCGGGGCTTACCTCATAAACTAAGGTTCTCGTCCGGGTCTCGTAGATGATCTCGATGGTGGTCCGCGGGGCTTCGGTCACTGGAGCGGCCAGTGCGGAGGAGGAGAGGAGAACGAAGAGAAGGGAAGAGAGGAGAAGGCGCATTGTTGAGTAGTCGATGACTGATACTTTCTGATTGAAATCCTGCCTTATAAAGGCTTCCAAAAGGGGGCGTGGTCTGAGGTGAGAGACACGCTAGCGGATCAGTGCATGTGGGGAAGCCCACAGGGGATGGATGGGTATGAACTGGGCATGATGAGAGTTCAGAACAGATTTGATCTGTGCCAGGGGATGCATTTCTCTAGCTGAATAGTAGAATACACGGCTCTTCAGAAGAGATTCTCAACCCCCTGGACGTGATTGCCTCATGCTGAATAGATGTGAAGATATTTGTTAGTGTCATTCAAAGAAGATCAAACAACGAAAAAATCAAAGTTCAACCTGAGAAATTGGATAATACGGATAGATTATGATTATATCTGTTGAAAAACAAATCAATGCATCTGTGAAGAATCAGGCATGTTTTGAAAATGTCTGTCTATCCTTCTGTATGTGCATCTTTGAGGCCTTTAATGTAAGAATCGGACAAAGTGTGAGGGGTACGACATAGGCCCATTTCATGAAACTCAGGGTTTTGTGAATTTCAAGAATGCTGAAGATAGGCATTTTGATTCAGGTAAAAAAAACCTTCGTTGGATAGATGCGATGTGTCCATTTGAACCGTGATAAAAATCAAACTTTCTACTGTTATTTCTCGATCATTCAATACTGGCGCTCCAGCCTAGTCAACTACAATAAATAACGGAAAGTTGTAAAAAAACGACAGAAAGTGCATGGCATTCAAGAGAAAGGGGGTAATCTCCAAATCCTGGCACTGGCCGACGACAATTAGAGTCGGTACAAAATGAGATGTATCCCCTGTCTGTCGGCATTGGTTCATATTTTCCTCTCTTGAAAGAGGGTATAAACGATCATTTTGAATATTGAACGATTTCCTACTGTTGCAATGCGGTTCTGTTCACTCATTTTCATCTCTCTCATCGTGCTTCTCTATGCTCAAACGACGGTCGCGCTGAGCAAGGCGGAAAAAGGTCAGAGCTTGGCTGCTCAATATTCTAAAATTAATGATTATTTCACTACATTCTGTGATTATTTTGCCAAATGAGAATTTTTCAAAAAAAAACAACAAAATAATTCTCAGCTGAATGCATCAAAGAGCTGGAGAGGGAAGTGGACAATGAGATCATCGATCAGTTTCGAAAGGCGTTCGAGGCTCTCACAGTCAGTTTTTTTTTACTCTTTTACATGTGGAAGGCTGGCCCTAGAGGCTCTTACTAGTGAGGTCAATTCAATACCCAATACTAAGAGACAATACCAATTAATTGGGTAGTTGGTATTGGGTTGTATTACTTTTATTCCTCGTTTTCCGAGGGCGCAAAGTCAATTGATTGGGTATTGGAATTGGTTGGCCATCCCTAGCTCTTACTGATAATTTCAGGAGGCAATCGATAAAGAGGCGAAGAACCACAGAAGGAGATGATAATCATCGTGTTCGACATTGTTTCTTCTAACTTTTCTCAGAGTTTATCAACCGTTCGTAGAATTATTTCTCACAACAATTTATTCTTGAGTTTATTATGACTCTTCCCCGCTTCCACTACGCTCGTCTTCGACAAATCCTTGAGCCTGAAATCATTTTTTTACACGGTGATGACTCCTCAAGTATGAATGAACCCACCCTTTCCGTAGCCTGATCGGGAACATCGTTTACGGAATCGTCTTGTTCCTATAAATTATGTGATCATTTCAACAATGCTTCGGCTTCAGCTTACCACGGGTTCAGTCGAATCTGCCTCCGTATCATCATCTGACGCCTCATCACTTCCTTCTTCTTCCTCGTCCTCATCGTTCTGAAATTGTTCACATCTTACTTCTGTTCTCGAAAATGAAATACCCTGACAGGCTAACAAAGTGGGAAAATTGAAAGTGAAACATTTGCAAGTCTCAGTTCCGATACCTCTCTGTCATCCTCTGCTTCCTTCTCATTCGATTCCTCTTCCCCGCTCTCGCCCTCTCCTTCCCCATCATCACTTCCTTCCTGAAATTTTATCGGAAGTAACAGAGGCAACGACATTTTTATATTTGGAGCACTCGAAATTTGGAATAATGACAAATCTGCACATACCCCTTCATCCTCACTGCCTCCGTGATACCTGCCCGCATTCGGCCCGAACAAATAGCACACTGATTGCTGCAATGGCGTGAATTAGTTTATGATTTTGCCCTACTCTTACTCAAAGGCGCTCATAAGTGCACCTGCGTATGAGCAGTTTATGCGATTTACAAAACCGCGATGAATTTGTGTGAGATTCCAGCCTAGAGGACCTGTCAATTCCACCAGTCTCCGCTGGATTTTGCCCACTGACATGCACCGTGGAGATTAGCGATGCTCACCTCCTCCGCGTATTCCTCATCTTCCTCCTGGCATCCGAATGCCGTCGTGAATTCGGGCATCATCGCAACGACGCCGTTCACTCTGACGGTGTCGTTCGAGTGATCGTCGTCGGGCTGAATCGAAAGTTGTTTTTATAGTTGTGAATATCGTTCCTAATAAAATTCCCGACGCGAGTGGCAACAACATTTTGTGTAACAAATTGGCGTAACAAATTTGTGACACAAATTAGGAGAATGGTAACGGCACAAGTGGCAACCGTATTTTTTTCAAAATTTTGTTACAATTCCAAAAAAAACAACACTTTTTAACTTTTGCTCGTTTGCAAATGCAGACCCACATCGAACGATTCGACCAATCCGCTGCAGAATTCCATGGCGTAAGCGTAGAAGAATGCTTGCTCCCGGGTGATTTCGAGGTCTTCATACTCGTAGTCCTGAATTTAATTCTCATAAGTAACGTGACATTTGTGAGGTCACTGGGGTTACTAATAATCATTGATAAAAATAGACAAAATTAACAAGGAAATTTGTTTACACCTGCAATTCTTCATCGCTATAGATCTGCTTCAGCAAGTCGAAGGTCACTCTCAGCCCCTCAACATCCGGCGCATCCTCTTCGAAGGTCTGTTCTCCACTGTTGCACTCCTCCTGATGATGTGAGACCTGTTTATCCCCTGCCCATGGTTCCTCTTCCCATCTTCGAAAAACATTTATATTACGACAACAATATTGCAACGAATAACGATTTTTTGCAAGAAAACAATTATAATGAGTGGGATAATATTTAAGCTCCTATTTCCTCATTGAAACTCAACTCATACCGGTTGCCAGATGTCGCAGCTCTTGTTGAAATGAGCACTGTAGCAGTCATACTCTGAATTGAAGGCACCGGAAGAATAGGCCATATCCATATAAGTGAAGGCGTGAAAGATCTCGTGAGCGATAGTGGAAGCATGCCCGTGCTGCAATAAATATCATTTTTGATGAAATATATTTTCAGAGCGGTATTTTTTAACTAACATTGCAAAAAAACATTTTTACTGCAGTGAATGGGATATTTTTTGTTAGTTCTGGAAACACCATAACTATTTTGATCCGATAATTTCTTACCAGCGAAGCCACTCTCGAATGCCCGTAAATAATCGGAACATAAATGGGAGCAAAGAGAATTATTGAATTGAGGCTATGAAGGTAGTAAGCATTGTGTTCAAATCCTGCTGAGATTCGTTCAAAGGTTCTCCAAGCCTGCAGTGAAACCTTCTTTTTTTTCGTTATTAGGGTATTGGTTTACCTCCTTAGACTCAATATTATCCTCAAGATCGCTAATGATATTGAGGAAGGGGTGCATAACGTCAAATTGCTCGCATCCGGTCGATCTAAAATTTACATTCTTTCGAAATAACAAGGTGTGCGTTCTACCTTTTGCTGTACTCGTAAAACTTGGAAGTTATCATCCGATTCATTTTTCTCCACAACAAAACATCGGCGTCTTCCTCATCAAAATCAATTCCTATGCTCATTTCGTCGAGAATCGTCAGAAATTGCGATTGACGTTCGAGACCGAAATCGTCCAGTTCCTTCAGCCACTCCGTTTCCTGATCATTTTACTGTACAAGGTTGAGCCACCCAGTATAGCGACAACAGTATTTATATGTATCTATTTATTACCATTTGAAACTGTTTAATCAATTGTATTGCTCACCTTGAATCGATTGGCGATAGCTTCTTTCAAATTTTTCTCAATTCTTCGCAGTTTCTTCAGTCCAATGCGGCTTCTCTTTTTGAACTTTTTACCTTTATTTATGACGAATAGGCGATCTTGCAAAGACTCGTAAGGTGAAACGGTTTTCTGAAACAGATTTATTTGTTCAGGGCCAATCCACACGTTTACTTACATTAAAATCGTAATCATTCTTAATCATTACACCAACTAATTTCGATGTAACACTCAAAAATACGTCAATATCATGTGTCTTGTCAGCGCGGTCAGCAAAGAATGCAATAGTATCTTGAACCTTTTCGTCATCCTGTGAAGTTCGTTCGTTGGTGTCTCAAGTAGAGCTCGAGAAATGAGCCGCCGTCTCTTCATTTGACACACTCTCTCGCCACTCGAGCTGGTGAGAGAGTGCGTGAAATGAAGAGACGGCGGCTCATTTCTCAAACTCTAGTCTCAAGACCAACCAACCTTTTCCAACATTCGTTTGTAAGTCTCGTAAAAATATCTGAACTCTTCGAGATAGCAATGCAAAAGAGAGCCACATCTGAGAGTGCTCTTTAATTTTCACATGTTCAGTTGCCCACCTCTCTTCCAAATTAGTTTTGTATGTGTCTATATCATACTCGCACTCGCCGCTGGACCGAGCAGACGAAATAGTGTCCTGGAACGATTATATCATTCATCAAACTGCATGAGCTAGAGACAGGTAATTTGATAGGAGTCGAAGAAGTAACCTACCATAATGGGATTGTTTCGGCTTCTCGAGCCCAGCTTTGCGGCCAGTTCTTTGTAATATCGCTCGGATTTATGTGGAATGGTTTCGTTCTGGTGCATGGCCACACTGCACACATGACGATGGAAATCGGAGCAAGGAGAAACAGAGTAATTGAGATAATTGTGGAGATGGAATGAAGTGAAGTCAGCACTAATCGATGAGAATAGAGCAAGAGCCGCGAACCAGAGAGGGTTCATCATTGCTCATGAACTTTACCGTCTGCTCTGAAGCGAAAAAACGATATAATTACAACATTATAACCAGGGTTGTCTAAACCCTATTACGAGCCCGCAAGCACCGTTTGGCCATCCCTAATTATAACATATTCGTGTGAGGATCAATGGAAAAGTGCGGAACTTGAAAGTGCGAAGGGAAGCGATCAGAGGGAATGTTCTACACGCTCTCAAGAGAGATACGACAGTTGTTGTCCTCGATCGACACGAATTGAGCGGATCTTCTTCTTACACCAGATGCAAGGACTCGGGACAACTGATCACAACACAAAATTATTGAAGGGGGAAGGAACAGAGAAGCAGCGTCTCCTCATTTTGCCTTATCTCTCGTCAATGAGAGAAACGAGAGAGCATTGCGAATTTAGAGATCGAGACCGCCCATCTAAAGCTAAAGCGCAGAAAATGTCGCGATAAGATATTGTTGAGGATTTGACGGTCGGGCAAAGCCCCGTTGATGTGGTGTGACGATTAGGCACTCTTTATCAGTGACTCCGACCTAATGTGGTGGCAATTGGCGTTTTTATAGCCTGATGAAAGATTCGAGAAGCAATTGATAAAATTGCACAGCATTCTTACACCCTTTGTTCTCTCCAGATAAGGGTGCACAAGGGATTAAGTTTTGCATTTTCCCGCCACACTGTAATTGGACTGCAAATGGACATGAGAATATAAAATTTTGCCTTATCTCTCGCCAGTTTTTTTTTATCATTGACAATGCTCTTAGTATGTACATATTCGTGATTGTATAGAATTCTGGCAAAAAATATAGCAATGAATTGCTAGAGGTCGTGAACATTATTGAAGCAGAGCAGGCTGAGCGGGAGAACCAGGTAGGACGAGGTAGAGAATGAACAAAGGTGGGGGCTGTCGGAATGACGAATGACGGGACGAATTCTTCATCCTGACAGTTTCTTCACGCTTCTTCACACACCGTACGAGTCAACGGCACTCGGACCGAAGCCCTTGCTGGAAATAATTGATGATGTTTTATATTTTTTCGACTTCGGGGGCAGAAATTTATCATTTTCATCCTTCCCATTCCCTCATCAAGAACGGGTGAAACTCAACCGATTTCTGATATCGTCGCTCGATACATAAGGTCAAAACAGCACCTCTCAAACTCTTTGAGGTATCTGTAGGTGTTGAAGTGGATGGAGAAGAACCAGAGGGCAACGAGGAATCCGACGGAGAGAATGATGCAGATGGAGACCTCGACGATCTTGATGACTGCAAATGGGAGAGAATTATCTATTGTTGAATTGTCACATGGTTACGGAAGAAAGGAAGCAAGTATGATAGAAAGGGAGTGGGGAAAATTGTGGATTATTGAATTCGACCGGCGCCTCTCCTCGATTTGCACACTATCTCTTTTGTCTGACCAACGAGAGATCATTGGAAATGAGAGAGAGGCAGAGAATTGACAAGTTGTTATCGCAATTCGGTTTGAACAGGGTAACTCAAATTGCTCAGAAGATGTTGTTGTCAAGTCACAAGTTTGATCATAAAATAAAAGTCACGTACACTTCTCCACGGACAGCCCAGCCTCTTCCAGTTGTCTGCGGAGATCCGGCGATTTCTCGCATTCGGTTCTGAAATATTGGCTTCCTTGTCATTATTTGAGCTCATAAATTCAATGAACAAATTCGAAACTGATCGCTGGAACAAAGAAAAATCGCAATTGACATTTTCCTGCTTGATAGTAATCTGAGAGTGAAGAGTGCGTGTAGATATACCTCAATCCTCCGGCCACATTCGAATCGTCAGTCGCACAGGCGAACACGAATGCCGCGATGTAGAGGATGGTGAAGAGGAGGGCGATCGCCTAAAATTAATCATGAGTCTTTCTACCAGAGTCGCCAGTCTTTCTAACAATAAGAGTCGAGCACAGCGCCGTACAGAAATGTCTATGTAAAGTAAAAAGGAAACATTATTTCTGCTCTGATCAACAAGTCTTTGCGTTTTCGATATCCATTCATCGTTTGTTAGGTGAACATAAATTCCAACGCTACAAGGAAGAATGAGAAGCACAAATTGTAGTCGCTGCTCGTTATTCTCCAACTAGACCGCATGACTTCGTTCACACAGTGACGCAGGCAAAGTTCCCTGACCTAACCCCTTTTATTTCTTTCCCGTTATATTATTTCCCAGCAAAACAGGCATTACCAAGCAAGTGCAGTCCCACAAACAGCCACTTTACAGTACGCAGCGATATTTTCCACTATTCACCTTATTTGCGTTCTCACAAATATCCTATCACATTCTTACCATTCATTCGGTGCTAGGATACGAGTGAACTTCAGCTAATGGCTTTTCACACAGTCATGCGACGGTGCCCACGCCTACGTCAATTTTGAGTGCGCCTGTTGAGAACGATAGTAGCAAAGGCAGCAATAAATTATAGCCTCGCTCAGTAAGAGATAGCACAAAAACAATCACAAACTGACGAATGGCTACAGCGCGGAGCAAGAATAACAACAACCTGTAATACAGGTGTTCTACAAATAAGGTGATCTCCAGATTATGTCCTTCTCTCGTTAGTGTATTAGTGATCACTTGCCTCGCCGCTCCCTTTTATTAGTGTATTAATAGTAAACCAATACTAGAGAGAACGAGGGAGCGGTGCTGGTCTCTTTACTCAAAGGCGAATTAACTTCCTTGCAATATCTTTTGCGGGAAAGCGTCGAATGGATCAGAATAATTACCTGCACTCCAATAATCGGGAACATTCTCTTCGGTTTCCGTGCTTTCACAGCGTGAATGGCGAAGCCGCCGGCGAGGATGAGAGAAAGACCGATTACGACCTGAATTATACATTTTTACCTTATTGAGAGCCACAAAAGTGCCCCGAAGTCGCGCGCAGCGCATTCATCGAACTCTACCAAGTGAATTTGGGATGTGTTTCACGCCAGTGTCTTCAGATACAGATCACTGATGTTGCAGTATGTAGGAGATAACCACTTCACCAATAATAATATCGTAGTAACGTTCTCCAAGATGCACGAGTGAAATCGTATTGCTCCAATCGGCAATGATGAATCCTTCTTCCATCATCAATTGCAATTTTTCAAGGAATATCTCTTCTATGGCATAAGAGAGGGGCACGCAATTAGTATGGATGGGGAGAAAATCCTCAATTTACTAAAAGTCTACTGTCCTAAAATCCTCCAAGCATTTATCTCACCCCGATGAATTTGATCGTAGTCGACGCTCTGCTTCGGCACGCCGAATTGTAGATAACCGCCATCCCGCCCATTACAGTGAACAGCGACAGGATACGAGAGCCATGCTGGAAATATAGTCAGTTATCGATTTGCACGTTCGCAACCGTAACCCAAAAATCAATGCCCTTACCGTAACGCTGACGACACCGCAGCAGCAGACGTCGTTGCGCATGGCGCATGGCATGGCGTTGGATCGATAACTGGAGTACAGTAGACGGAGTACTGTAGTCACGTGAGCCTTCTCGATTGAAAGGGGGAGCGAGAGTGAGAAGGGAGGGAACAGTCAGCTGTTATACGCCGTTACCCGGGCGACAGTGACTGTCGAGTCTGCTGATAACTTCTGTATCTGGGTAAGGGAGAGAAATCTCTCACGCCAGCGGTGTGAGAAAATGGCTGATAACTAACGATATTATGCTCGAGAGACTGTCGGGGAAAATAATATGCTGGCTTTTGCTTGCATGAATGCATAGTATGCAGAAGGCGTTGATTAGATGCAAGAAAATCTTCATTTCCGAGATCGCAAACAAAAACAAAATGTGATTTTCGAAATTCGTCGTCGTCTTAGTCCTTCTTCTGAATCACGGAGGTCTTGTCGTCCTCCTCGGAAGACTACAAATGAAAAAGTTAGATTCATGGGAGATGAGATCAAATATGTTTCACGCTCTTTCTTTAACGCTTGTTGCGAGTCGCTAAACAATGTTCTTGCGATTTGCCCCGCTACGAATACTAATCCTAGCAAAATCATGTATTTTCCCACTGCGTGCGCCACTACTAAACGTCGGACCTTCTGCTGCACGTCGATGGCGGTGTCTCGCTTCTGCACGACGGAGATCTTCTCCTCGTCCGCCTTCAACTCGGGGAGAGCGACGGCCTCTGCAGCAACTGCGACCGCGGGTTCGGCTGCAAGGTCGGCGATGACGTCATCATTATCATCATATTTATCCTGACATCAGCAATGAGCCTTCAAGGTGATAACGAGAGGGGCTTGAGATCTTCGTATCGTATGGGATTGGGATTTAATATGACGTCACCATTAGCAGCTAATTAGGGGTGTCCCTAAAAGACGGGCACGGCCGACGGGCACGGCCCGACGGCCCATAGCCCTAAAAGACGGCCCGACGGCCCGACGGCCCATGATTATATTTTTGTTTCTAAGTGGCCCAACGCCACAGACGGACGTCCATGACATCATATAAGCGTAAAATATGGGCAGACGGCCGACGGCCCATGGTGGGAAAAGACGGCCCATGGTTTGAAAAGACGGCCCATG
>LS486457.1:0-12794 GCA_900490705.1 Pristionchus arcanus
AAAAACGTGAAAAAATTGCATCTCAAATTGTTGTCGGTTTTTTTCCGCCGTGCATTTATTTTGCTGAAACTGGATTTTTCTAGAAATTTTCATATTTTATATTTTATAGTCAATTTTATGAAATCAAGATCTGCTGCGCACCTGGTGCAGAATTTTTAGTTTACAGCGTGATATATTACGTGTTCTATGTCTCCGCTGATAAAGTAAGAAAAATAGAAGAATTTGTTGAATGTTCACCTTTCTGTGTTTTATCGCTGCATCTATGAAATTCTGACCGATGCTCTCCACACGCACTCTTAACATGCCTGACTTTTCACGATCGAGACGGTCCTAAATTGAAAATTTCCATCCTATTTTTCCATCATACACCTCACAAGAACTATTTTGATCAACCGATTCGATTCGACGACAAAACATGGGAAATCAAAAGTATCGAATTTCGAAATTTGATCATAAAGATAAAATGGAAGTGGAATGCTCCGAACCTTAAAACATAACTATTTTCAATGGAGTAAAAGAAATCCAGTCACCGTATCGGCATCATAAACACTTCGAAGGAACAATTTCAAATCCGTACAATTTCTATTTTGAATCAACGCATCAATGAATTGAGATTCGCATTTTCGTTCTCGAAAAAACTCTGTGCATAATTCGAGTTTCTCGGGTTTCTTCGACGTTATATAATTGGTAAATCTGAGTGCATCTTGTAAACTTTGTGTAATGAAGCTTTGAAAACGTACGTATAAAAATCAATCGAAGCAGTTTCGTCCTCAAAATTAATATCGGCAATTATCTTGCAAGTTGAGTCGAATTTAAAAGCATTTCTAAGGTGTAAGATGAACTGATTGTCAATTGTAATCTGAACAAGCCTGAGAACTACGCAGGAGAAGTCTAACAAACCGATGACAAATATAGAGTTGATATCGAAAAACGATCTGTTAAGTAGCGGATTCGCTTATAAACGCCGCAAGAAATCTTTTGACGAATTGGGTCGTGTCGAGTTGTATTGTAGTCATGTTCGGTCTGCGAAAAGAAACGCAGCCTAATTATCAGTAAGACAAACTACACATACCCAGTGATTTGTCGTGCTATATGCGGAGTGAGCGACGATTTTATTATGTTCATTCTGGTTGTTTTTCAATCTCATGAAAAACTGCAATCCATCTGTGCCTCTCAAATTACCGGTTTTGTCTGTCATGTTTGTTCCGGTCAATTTTACGCAAATATCACCGAAGTTGTTCTAAATATTATTAATGTAATTGTTAACCGAACGAATCTAACCCGGTACACTTTCAATTCACATGCGGGTTTCTTTCTAATCGTAGATCTGACATGAATTTCGAGGACTCTCATTTTCTGACTAACTTGAGATATCAGGTCCAGATTATCGCTGAAAATCGTTCTTACAACACTTAAATTGTATTAGCGTCACTCACTGATTCAAAAATCCGAAAATCATAGAAAGACAATCATAATCAAGGCTTGAAATGTAATCCTGAAAACGATACGTTATGAAGAAATTCTCAGTTTTTTAGCCCAGCCTTTTTCACATTCAGGGCGGGGGATAAAAACAAAAAGTTCCAAAATTTCGTGATCGATTCACCTGATCACCTATCACGGAATGGTTCTTGAAAGTGGGTATTTGATCACAGCAATTGAGGGAACGATGAGAATCCATTAAAACTTTGATTGAAAATGAATTAGAAATATCTGATTACTGAATAGAAGGCAGTGTTCAAATAGGCGTTCTTTGCGTAAGAAAACGCGTGAAAATTTTGCGAAAAATGCTCGTAGAATGAATAGTGGTTCCATGCTAGCGGTCTCAAAATTTTATGAGAACGTTACATCAATAATATTAGCTAAGTCATCAGGACAACGATGACATGAGGAGTGAAATATGACAAGGAGGACAAATAAATGCGAACAATGTTTTCTTTATTTTTCGAAGTTTTCGATGGCTTGCAAATTGTTTGTTTTCTTTTTTTCCATATCATATTTTACGATTATGTTCACATGAAGAAGGCACAGTAATTCGTCCAATTTGTATTGTTCACCAATTCTGGATTGCATTGTTTCATATTACAAATTATTCATGGTATCTTTATCGTTTCGCCTATTGCTTCGACTACGTTCTTCTTCACGAGAATTCTACTCAATTCCACTTTGCTAACGGAGTCGGCGGTTCGAAATCTCCATCCTCATAAGCACTCGGAGTGGAACAACTGGGCATGCGTCTCAGACTACATGAAGATGTACTAAGAGCAGTGGAGGGAACAGAGAAATCGACTGCAGTTCCACTGAATCGAGCAGTGCTGCAGGAAGAGAGGGAGTGGTTGGAGTGGGAGGACGGCACTCTGAAATGGAGATTACGGTAGAGGGTACGGTAGTCAATGACACAGCAACAACTATTTTTACTGATCAATGAACCATTCTATTTGTTTTCGACATCACTACAATCAGCCCACTATTGGTACAGTTATGAACAAGTATACAGTAGCAAGTGATATCGACTTCCAATTGATCCCGTAACCCATCTCTTACCTCTGAATGTGCGGGCAGATCTCTTGAGGGGGTGGGTGATAATGATGATGACTCTGTCCTCCTTCCTTCCTTCTCAGCATCACTTCTCCATAGGAGGGCGGCAGTTCGGTGAGGGGCGTCGACGTTTTCGTCTCGCACTCCACGGGCACGATCGGGCACGCCGTGTGGCCGTGGTCAGCACAGACGAACTTCAAAATCGATAAAGGTACGGTAGATTCAGGATACGGTAGCGCAATCCAAACGTGTACAATGAACTCTCTAGTTACACCATGTCACTGTAGTGCTCAACTAAAGTTACGGTAGGTTACCGTAAGCTTATCTACCGTATACCTCATAGCTGGGCGGCGGGAGGACGGGAGTCGCCGGGCCGACGACGACGTCCGCGTCGTTGTGCACGGCCACCACCTCGATCTGGTTACGGTAGACGCCCTGAGGTTGATTGGGAAATGATTTCATTAAACTTTCCTGTCCAAATTTGATTCCCACTCAGCCTACTCCTCACTTCACCCCCTAAAGGTGTGACCCTCTACTCTACCACTGAGCTACCGTATCTCACCCGATATCGATCGAGAACTGATATTTTGCCCTCCTACCGTACCTCGTGTCTCTCTCGATTGATCAGATCGATCTCGATCAGCGTGAAGAAGAGAACGACCGCCGCGTAGAGGAAGAGGAGGAACTGGAGAAAATCAGTGAAACCGATAATAACGAAGGAACGGTAGTTTTGAGACTACTGTAGCTAGTAGATTATCGTGCGATGACTAGATTTCCAAATCGTATCTGACGCCGTTTGACGTCATGTATTACGGAAGTGATCATGCATCAATCACATATAGACAACGCTAGAGCATTTTCATTGCATTATTTCGTTTGTTCAGATGATAGACTATGCAGATATCGATGATACGGCTCCTCCTACCGTATACCTCTCTCGCCCTGAACCAGGTGCCGCTGTGCGGGTGCTGCAGCACCTCGGCCACGAATGCGGGATAGAAGCCAGCGATCATCTTGACTGCAATCTTTGATCTTTGATCTTTGGTCTTTTTTACAATGCATAACACTATAATGATTTTTAACCAATTTGTATTGGCAGAGTAGTTGATCTTTGATCGCTGAACTTTGATCTTTGATCTCTCTCACCCGATGGATCATTTCCGTCCAGCGGCTGTCGAGCGTTCGTGACGATGTCGATGTACATGAGACGGCCGGCGCCCATCACCACCTCGAAAGCCTGAGAGGACGTGATCTTTGATCTTTGAACTCAGAATGATTGGTTGGTGCCGTGTGCATGGTACTACATAGGGAACTCCCTGACCACAGTATCTCAATTACGGTAGGCTGATCGTTGATCTCTTCCCTTGGTTACCGTAATCCTCACTGTGAATCAGAGTGTCGGGTGAATCCTGTGGGACCACGATTCAAGATTACGGTATATTGATCTTTGATCTCTTCCCTGACCACCGTAATCAAGTATGGAGTTGTATATCCCCCTTCAGATCACGCTCCATGACTACGGTCAATTGATCTTTGATCTTTGATCTTTGATCTCACCATCGAACAGCACAGCGGGAGGAACATCCACTTCTCCCTGCACACGACGGCCATCCATCCGTAGAAGGCGACGATCAGCGGGTACAGCAGCATCAGCGGGTTGTCCTGGTCGGCTGCGCAATTCAAATTCAAATTTCGCGCCATTTATTTTCCAAATTTCACAAATCTGGTCGTTTTGTGTAGAGACTTTTAAAAGGCGGAAATAATGGCGCGAGATTCAAATTTCAAACACTCCCCAACCTTTGA
This sequence comes from Pristionchus arcanus, assembly GCA_900490705.1. Classification (NCBI taxonomy): domain Eukaryota; kingdom Metazoa; phylum Nematoda; class Chromadorea; order Rhabditida; family Neodiplogasteridae; genus Pristionchus; species Pristionchus arcanus. The sequence goes on from LS486457.1 coordinate 4,339, forward strand.
AGTGGATGGCCAGGCCCATGATGATCATCATGTAGCCGAGAACGAGTACGGTGAGGAATTTTGCCTGGAAAATGGAATTATTCTCGAAAATAGGCGAAAAACTAACCATGGCGACCGCTCGGAACGCCCGCAGAGGGCGAGAATGAGGAGAGAACGAGGAGAGAGTGAGGGGAGAATATAATTATTCGAAATTGATTTGCTTTGTTCATAATCTAATTAAATTAATAGTGATTTTAACGTTATTTTCACATCATTTTCCGTATGCACTTTTTTCCTGTGGAGAAATAATTATCTGTTTGAGTGAATGTGGAGAGAACGAAGAAAGAATGCGATTGAGTTCATCAATTGATTTGCGTTGCTCGAATGAATTATTGCTATTTTTATTAGTTTTTGCGAATATTTTCAATAGAGTTAGACTAATATGGTAATTTCTTTTAATTTCACTCTGGAGGCCAGGGACGCGATTGCTTGTATTTCGAGCTCTATTTTTCACTTCAACCCTGCTTGCCTTTCCTGTGGAGGGATGATGATCTGTTTGACTGTTTGTCTTACTCCATTAGTCCGATGGAAGCAAGCACAGAGAAGGGAAAAGCTCATCTGTAGTTCACGCTTCCTCCCTTTCGAGTGAGAGAGTGTGTGTTGTGTGTTTACTCTTTTCACCACTTCAAGTGATCATGAAAACTGTAGTTATTTGCTTGTCCGAGGACGTTTCTTATTGATTGATCTGATGAAACAGTATCCGAGATCACTGTGCTAATTTAGCCCATCAATTGCACCAGTCACAATATTGTGCGAGCTTACAGGATGGTCTATCATACTTCTCCTTCGCTGTTCTAAGATAAACGTTGCACAGCCCATTGACGAGACTGTTATCGCACTCGAGATAATCCCCTACCACTCAGCAAAAGTTTCGAGTGGTCGTGTTTACTTCCGTTTGAGGGTGAATACCCATTCTGATGACCTCCTCTTGAGGGCAAAAGCACTCTTATTGTCTTTCTCTTATAATTTTTAACTATTCTGATGACCCCCCTCACTCAAGAGGAATATGATTGGAGACGATAAGATTTAGATCCAGTTCCTTTGATTTATGGGGCGTTTCGGTTATGTTTCGGGTATGTTTCAGGAATTCATTATTTTCGTGCACATTGCGTATGCATCATTGAGTTGATCATAGATTCCGTACTATCTAGAATAAAAGTGTTTCCGTCCTATTCACTCATCATGCTCATTTCCGTCTTCTTCAGGGCAAAATCCTTCTTATTATCTTACCCGTATGAACTGTCAAATCTATGCTAATGATCGTTCTCAGTGTCAGGGCACAATCAATGAAAGGTAGCTAATTTGTAGACCCTGTAAAATACTACAAAGGTTTACGGAGTAAATTAGCTGAGCAATTTTCGATATTGTAAAAGACCACCCACCTCTATTTTCCCTGAGAAATGCTCATTAATCATTAACACATGTTGGTCTCTTTTCAGTCAGTTTCGATTGAGTTTCAAAGAACGAAGAAACCTCGAGTGGTAGACCTAAAATCGATTTGTCCTTCACCAGGCCCACAATTTTCCTTAACTATCATCTCATAAACGCCCTTTTACTATTCGAATTTGATGTAACAAAATTTCGATAACAAAAACAAGCCTCATTCAGGCGGGTCCTTTGATGTCCGTCGAGAGCATTCTCCGTACGCTCCGCAGGTCTCGTCTGTCCTCTGTAGTGGACGACTGGAGCGATGCGGCCCATCGATTTGTGGGTTCCAGTTAATTTTCGAAAATAATTATATTTCAAAAATAAGATTTGTAGATCACATCAAACGCGCTGATCACCTTCGCAACCATCTCTGCATATAAAACATTTTCATCTTCAGGTGCGTAACAACGTTCAAAATTCGTTCGCTAACCGGATATCCACACCGTCAAAAAATATAGCATGCACTTGCGCACATTTATTGCATTAATAATCATCAGAACGAAAGAAAATGCCATAATGATGTAAAATATTCACTTGCAGCCATAGAATGCGTTCCGCCCGGCAACTTTCCGCGCTCTTGGTCAAGGGTAATTCTTTTTTTAAAGAATACTTGTATTTGAAATGAAGAAATAACAAAGAACATTGTTCGGAAACATGCACTCCTCTCAAGGTCAGCGAATTTTCGATTTATTTGAACGAATATCGTTGATTATTGCTGCTATTGTGGCACTTCTTCTCCTCTACAAGGCTGAAGAAAGCAAGAGAACACGCCAAACTAGGAGTGTGACCCATCTCACAGTAGGAGAAGGGAGACTGTCCCCTCTCCCGCTGGCCAAACTTTTCCCTCGTCCTCTTCCCCTCTTCTCCTCTTCACCCCTCTCATAACCTATCTGTGCGCACTGATCAGTGTCGCTTCAGTCAACACTTCAGTTCTGTTACACAAATGGATGACTTCGGCTGATCAATATGGATTTCAATTTCATTTGCATTTCAGTTGAAAAAGAAAAAAATACGAACATCTCCAATGCCGTTGTAGGTGGCACGCCCCCGGAGTGCTGTCTCACTCTTTCGCGTTCATTTTTCAATTCCATCGTGCATACAGATCCAATTCTCGGACGCATCTTCTGTCCTGAATTTCATAATCTATTCATCCCATATAGCTGAATTCTTGCCCTGTGAGCGGGCATTCTCTCAGCTACAACACTCTTACGGTTTCAATTCTCACGCAATCTTACGCGCTGATCCCTTTTCTCGATCTGATCTACCGGAGTGTTGATAGTCCGCAAAAATGAACCAAAATAATTCTTGCCCTATGAATTGACGGTCTGTCAATTCCAACACTCTTACAGTTCCAATTCTCACGCTTGCGCTTATCCTCTATTTGTTCCCCGGATTAACTGCTTCTATTGAGAAAACATTCGCTTTCTGCTGAATTCCTGCCACTTTCTCGACTATTCTCTATTTTCGATTTATGACGCACGGCAAGCCAAACCATTACTCAGCGTTCATCACCTTTGTAGCGTGCGAGGCTTTTCCGTACAGAAGATCTCAAACTAGCCTTCTTTTCGTTTTCACTTGTTTCCATTTTTATACCGTGCAATCCTCTAAAAGTTCTACAAGGCGCCCTTACTCAACTCGGCATCACCTTTGTTGTGGGAAGTGTCCAATAGGCCATTCATCTTCTTTTTATTACTTTGGCCCTTCCCCCTCTACTCTTCTCCCCTCTTCCCTTTCGCGATCATTACACCCTCACTGATGGAATTGATCGCGATTACTTCTATTTTCCTCTTTTTTCACTTTCCGCTTTGTTTGCTAGTTCCTGATCAGGGACATTTCTCCGAATTCACATCGTTATTCCGATTCAGAGCAAACGTTGATCGGTTAGAGAGTAAGCTTGCCACGAAGAATCTGTCTCTTCACATCGCGTACTTTCTCAACTCACTGACCGGTGAGATACTATCATTGCAACAATCTCATGTGTGCTCTCACAATTCCGTTTATTATATATTGCTAAACTCGAGTTTTCGCTGATTCACGGTCGGACATTGAGTAAGCACCGAGGGAACAAATAGATCGTTCCAGTGCAGAGAGGGTGCAGTGAAAGAGAGACAGGGGTGAAATCAGTGGCTGTTTTGGTGTCAGTGTCCCTTTCCTTGTATGGTTCTCTTCTTTGCATGTGCTCTCTCGTAGGCCACAGTCAGTGCGATAGACAGTAACAGTGAGATGTTACCCTCTAATCGTCTCTCCATTTCACACACTCTCTGGAGACGTATCCCTTTCTTTCCTGTCCGACTCTCTCCATTACATGTGTTGTCTCACAGATTAGAGAGTGCGGGAGAGTCTGTAAAAGGGGGAGATTACCCCATTTCTTTCTCTGTTCCCACCAAGTGTTTGTGATTGTCGCGATCATCACACCCGGGTGACTTCCATCCAGTGTTTGGGCGCGAATTCACCGGTAAGATTTATTCGTTTTTACTCGTCGAAAAAAAATTGGAATCTCCTCTCATTATTGGGCCAGTGTGGCTTCGGGGTGATTGTCCACAATAGTTTGGATGCGAATTCACTCTTTCGCTCTTTTTTATCACAGAAATCATCTCTCTTTATTGTGCCAGTATTCAGAGAGCCGGGTGCAATTTCAATGGACAGAAGAGTTTCCGCTCAGCTTTTTAGGATGTGTTTCACGGCTGGATTATCTTTTATTTACTATCGCTCGAATAATAATATCCATGCTGTTGACAATAAAAATAATTTACGAGCTCATCCGTTGGAAAAATCATTCCTAATTTTGAGAGAGTGATAAATATGTTTCACACTTGGGATAACTCGACAGCATTTCGAACTTTCTAATGAGACACGCGCCTCGTTTCCACAATAAAAATTTATCATCTATCTGTCAATTATGGCTATGGCATTTATTATTATTACTTAGTTCAATCATGATCTGGCGCGAGGAGCGAGCTGCTTGCGCGCTAAACAGCTGTCAGCAAGAGAATTAGAAATCTGTAAAAGGGGGAGATTACTCCATCCCTTTCTCTGTTCCCACCAAGTGTTTGTGATTGTCGCGATCATCACACCCGGCTGACTTTCCCACTCACTGTTTGGGCGCGAATTCGTTGGTCGAAATTAGTCTTTTTTATCATAGAAATTGTGAATCTCTCACATTAATGTAAGTGTTCAGAAAGTTGGGCGCAATTTCAATGCTCGGAAACTTTTCCACACAGCTGTTCAGGATGTGTTTCAACGATGGCTTATCTTGAACAGATCAAAGCTCGAATATTAATAGCGCCATTCCTCGTACAAAGAAAAAAAACCCAGCCGCTCTAAAAACGATCCTTATGTGCGAGAATGAAGATCGAGTATGTTTCACACTTGGGATAACTCGATAGCATTTCGAACTTTCCAATGAGACACGTGCCTCGCTTCCACAATAAAAATCTATCATCATTGCATCATATATCCGTCAATTGTGGCTATGACATTTATTATTATTACTTACACCTAGTTCAATCATGATCTGGCGCTGCTAGCGCACTAGACAGCTGTCAGCAAGCGAATTAGAAATCTCTCAGCCCTTCTGAACTCGCGGGTTTGCTCTTTACCGACTGACTTTGTTGTTCAGGCTGTTTACTCTCGCTTTTTCTCGAGATCGAATATGTTTCAAACTTGGCGTAATTTGAGATTATTTCGCGTTTTCCAATGCGAATCGTGTTGCCGCCATTAATATTTACTATCAACTTCTTTTTTTTTAGCTCAAGTGAATTCTTCGAAATCCGGCATTTCTCATCGACAAAATCACTGGTGTGCTCCGTTCCTTTGCCAAACAGATAATTGCCGTTTTATTATAGGGGCCAGCCAGAGAAATGTCCTTTCTGATTGATCTCTCATCAGAAAGTGCGTGTTAGAGAGCTTGCACACTAAAGAGAGAACTGAGGACACCATCTTGCCAAACCATCTCTGTCTGTGTTTACTATTCGCTGCGCGCCACAATAAGAATCGCATCTGGGAACGATCACTCCTCTCTTTCTTTCTTTCCCTTTGAGTAAGCACCACCAGTAAATATAAGCGAAATCAAATTTGATCTATTCACATATCGTGCGTTTTGAAATGATCAGGAAACGATGAGGAAGCTGTCAATATATAGTTATTTTGTGAAAATATCAGAGCATCTGGTAATGATCACTTCTCCTTTTCTGTCCACACAATCGCTCTGTTGTGGTTAGCACGCGATCTGTTGAAGAGAATTACCGTCGAGTGGGGTCAGTTTACCCCTCACCTATCTATTAGCCCTCGCACCTTCAGAGAGGTGCCCTCTACACTTACACTGATATCCGCTATTTGTATTATTCTGAATTCTAGTATCGAACAATTATTTCGGTCAATGTGAGTGCATTATTGTATCTCAAGTGCTGGTTCCGTTCCTTTCTTACTTTAGTTATTGAAGTTTCCTTTCTAGATGGAGTTATGTGCTCTCTCGAGAGTGGGCGATCATTTCCGCTCAGTTCACGGTTCATCACACTTCTTCTCTTGAATCAATGTCAGTTATCGAACTTCTCTCCGATTCTCTCACTTTCCCCCGCTCTCTCGCTACTCTAACCGACGGCGGGATCATAACTCTTTCCAAATCACAATAGTCAATGCTTCCCGGCTCTGCCCCTATCTACATATTTCAAGCACTCTCCTACATCTATATTTCGCCCGATTCATAATCATGAGACCACCCGGGTCACTGGACTTTCTAGTTGTAGCAACCTGCCTGGTGTTTGAACCACGGATCACTGTGTTTACATTCAGAAAACGATCGCAAGTCGCGCGTTCTTTCATCCGAATGGGCAAGGGAGCATGAGAAATCGAGAGAGTGCTGCCCACCTCGCATTATTTCCAGTCATTGAGCCTCTCCATTCCCTGTCTGCCTGGATCAATCACATTTCGGGAAAGAGATTCAATGTTTGCGCCTGTGATCGTGTATTGCATGTGACCCCCTGTGGAGAGCAACTTTGGCATAACATTATAGTTCGTCAGTTTTCTCGATAACATGTTTGGTCATGCTGAAACGATTTCACATGATCTCATGATCTGACACTTTTACGACACACGTTCGCGTCGCATCTTTCCACCGTTCTGAGCGAGCACGATCGTTTCCAATTCCCATCGTTCTCAACTTTTCATTTTGTCGCGTCCATTCTTGATTTCGCGCCGCTTCGTCGCATTTTCCATCACTTTTCTCAACGTCATCGTCCATCTCTTCCAGCCCGAGCGTCGTCACGCTGGAGCCTCCCGATCGACTTGATCTTTGATCTCTGAAAGAGGGCTGCGAGCCCCCCGTTGAGTGATTCGCCATGGTGATGATAGAGACGTTTCTTGGCATGGCCAAGTATCTCAGTCCGAGGTTAGCCAAAGTGTATTTCCATTATGGAGTTTCCCCATTGGGATCCCACCCAATAAACACTAGGAAAATAGTAACTTTCTCTGTGGTCTAGTTCCGCCGGTTTCCAATCGGATTATTTTATGCATTTCCGATTTGGGGTGCGCTGTGATCCCACAGGGAAATGGTTGCCATAACTTTAGTATTGCTTACTGTGCTCTGCGCAACGTTATGCTGTGTCTACAGTTCTTTTCATTTCATAGTAGATATTGATCTAGGAATAATCAATAAGTAAACAACCCAGACCATTCCAAGTGTGACCTTCACCAGCATTGATGCCGCCTCAACCCGAGATGCTATCGCATTTTCTCTGAGCCTTTGCGCACCATTGCTGCTCTTTTGACTATCGATTCATTGAACCTCAGCTGGTCAATATTTTTTTCTTTTTTTTCGAATTAAACCAACCGTAGTTGACTCATCGTTCTTGATATTTCCCGTAGGGACAACGGGCAATTCAAACCGACTCGTGGATGTTTCACCTATGAAACCAGTCGGCTTAGGGTCTTCCTTGGCCTTTCTCCCTCTCTTTGATCTTTGATCTTTCCTGAAATGCTAATCCATGTAGAAACGATGACGACTGGAGTGATCGCATGCACTATCTGTACACTCCCAATATACTGCTCGCCTTTTCCGTCCTCATCAGGTTAGTTTATTGGACTTTGAGTATAACGACGCATCCTAATCATCGTGCATTAATTATATTCGATTTAATTAATTAACTTAAATCCAGTTGGAAGCAGTTTGGCGGCCGGCCGATGGAGTGCATGTTTCCGAACAAGTTCCCCGGCAGTTGGGAACAGGTTCTTTTAAAATATTGATATTTATCTTCTAAAAAAATGAGTTTGGTTTAGTATCCTTTATTGTATAGGCCCATGTCGTTCACTTCACTGCTGTAAGATCGACTCCATTACCTTAAACTAATCGTGAAACACACTTTATCTGATTTGTTGTAAACTCAAATGCACAGAGAATCGGATGAGTTTCACAGTTTCTTCATGTATTGTACATTGACACAGGGAATTTAGCAATTAATCCAGAAGAACGAAGAATAGAATTCAGTAAATAATAAAACATTTCCAGTACGCGGAGAACTACTGCTGGTCGGAGAATACGTACTTCGTCGAGAAGACGGTGGATGTGGAGCTGATGAGTGAGGAGCAGAGGTCAGTATTATGAAAAAAATTGGATCGCCTAATCATTAAACAATAGCTTTTATCATGTTAATGATAATACATGATGATACAACACTGTTCGATCCTCCCCATTTGTCGCATGAATGCAGAAAATATGTGAAAGCACATTCAGGACGAGTCGAGATCGGCAGCTGTCCTACTACCAATGGGTACCCTTCTTCCTGCTCGTTCAGGTATTTTTTTATATTTTTTCTTTATTATAGTTGGATTATAAAAACAACTTCTAGCGAATCAGATAAGTTTCAAGGTTGCTTTACATTTACGGATTGTGTGATTTGAGCACGGATAGGATACAAAATTTAATTTGCTCAAATAGTTTCGAAATTGTCACTGTTATGATTCTGAAACGAACCAAAACAACCGGAAGTTAGAAA
>LS486457.1:17684-32048 GCA_900490705.1 Pristionchus arcanus
GACGTTCATCATCTGTTCTTCTTTGCGATGCGCACGTTCTTATCCTAAATTAAATCAAATTTAATTTAATCAAAAATTAAAATTTTTTTATTTTTTCAGGCAGCATTCTTCCGCGCGCCGTCGCTACTGTGGAAGTACTTCTCGAATCACTCGGGTTAGTTTTCCTTTCTTAAATTTATTCGCAAAATCTCTACAACGACGCACAAAGCGTAACAAAATACAATAGACAATGCAAGTCGAATTTGTTAATTTTTAAAGTGAAAATTCCCACTCCATTGCTTCGTATTCGATAGTTCTCTATTTATACAAGCCGTGAAACATATTTCAATCCAAGTCCCCAGTAATATCATTGAATTGATATATTCCTGCGATCATAAGATTACAGTCCAATGATTCACCCTTGTTTACTACGGTCGTCTCGATCTCGGCCAATCAGAGACTTTTCTCGATTAGAAGCCCCTGATAAGCCGGAATTCCGAGGAATGGTCTCTTCATTTTTCATGCTCTCACCTCCTCTAGAGCAGACAAGTCGAGACTATTCGCACCCCATTGGAATGTCACTTACACTGCGCAAACAACCCAGAGAACGATTGCAATTTCGAAATTTATTAAAATCAATAATTTCAAAAATAAGGAATTTGCGATGCCTCATCAATGCTTACAGAGTTGAGCCTGAAATTGTCGGTCAAAGTTAATTTACAAAATTGGAAATAAACAACCTTCAGTTTCGAATTAGTGCACCAATGAGGAGGGCAGCAGAAGTCGTACAATGCTAGGGAGAAGGGGTCACCGCGTTCCTTAGTGTCACAGCCTGAAATCGGTTGTTTCTGCCCAGATTTCGGACCAGCTTGTTTCATTTACTCATTTGTAACGAGAAAAGCCTGTCGAAATGAGTAAATTCACTCACTATTTTCCTTATCCAGTCCGAAGTGGACGATGAACATCGGTTCTCCATCCTCTTTGCACAGTTTCATGAGCTGATCATAGTCAGGTCTGGAGCGATCGATCTGAATCAGTCCGTTAAGTTCTTGAAAGGACAAAATAGGCGTACCTTGAGGTCCGATAAAGCTCCATAACCCGATGAAACTAATAGAAGTAAGGGAAGCAAAAGTATTTTCATAGTAGGGTACGTGATACTGCACAACAACGTGGGCGTTTCTTCGAGAGAGTTTTGTTGACGTGTTTTCTCTTTCATTTCCTAATCGCATTGTTGGCAGTTTCCGCTACATGCGCCTTTTCGATGACTAATCATTCATTTTCCCATCGATTCATCTCGAAAGTGCGATAGGAGAAATATATATTCCATCAGTTGAATTCAACTATGAATCTAAGCAGCTCTCAGTTATTGTCTGTTTTCGTCTTCTCCAGCTGTCTTGGTGGTGAATTGCTCTTTGTCATGTCCGTGACATTAGACTCATTGTGCTTTGAGTTGTTGTTTCTAAATGGAATATGAAATTCGCGAGCAATTTCTGGGGCTGTCAAGTTGTGAACGTCATCTTGATTAATATGTGATCTGATCATGCTTTGCGAACGGACTTTATCATGTAAGAAGAGTGAGAGAGATCGATGGAGTGAATGGAATTGCAACGAGATGGAGAGTGATGGAGAGAGGGAGAGAGTAGGAGCCCCAGGGATCGATTATTCATGAGCACACATCATCTCACACAGACTCTCGTAGCTGCATCCGACGCGGCAGCAGTGATGGGAGATGGAGCGACGACCTGGAAATGAATTATTGATTTATTGATTGAGCCGGTTTCCTTGGAAGGTTGATTGAGTAACGCATAGGACAGCTACCACTGCGCATTTCCAAAATACACGCCGTTTTTTTCGGGCTTTATCGTTTGTAAGTAACTAATAGATTAGATCAGATAACGAACTAGTACGGAAGTAGTACGGACGTCTCTCTCCATTTTTTCAATCAAAATGTAGTAGGCGTTTGGTCAGCGCTCGCGCAAAATATGAGGCTCACAATGCTGCTTTTGGGTTTATCGACCATAAATGTTGAGATGAGATCGATTATATAGCAAACTCGAAGTACACACGTCTGTCTCCTCTCTCGTCTCCGACCGCTCTTCTATTCCTTCCGTGAGGACAGCGAGAGATCTCCATGAGAAGAGCGAGCAGTTGATCACCGCATGCCTGAATTTATAGATTTTCGAAAATAACATCCCTTACAAATCTTGTACGATGTAGAACAGAATTGCATGAAGAATCTGATCTTTTTTGATTTTGAAAGGATGGATTTTTGGTCATTTGGTATTTTTTAACTAACCCTAACCAGCGCCTCCGGGTTCTTCCTGTGCAAGGCGACGTCGACCTTGAATTTAATTAATTAATTTAAATTTAAATTATTTTCGAAATTATTACCTGCTCCTTGATCTTGTCCAATTTCTCCCACATCGATTCGCCAAGACTGAATGAAACCAGGAGTAGAATTAGAGTGAAGGCCCGCGATGAGGCCATTCTGAAAGGGCTTTGCTGAAAGCTCAGCACCTTTTGTAGGTCTTTCGAGCAACAAAAAGCGTTGTTTTAGCTGCTATAAATTCGCTTAGAAGGGGTTAGAGACTGTGTGAAAATGACAGAGTCAGACAGCCGAATGACGAGTTTGTGGGCGTACGTGTCCCATGACTGGCGTAAGGCCCGCTGATTTGTAGCAGCCAGCCAAAGTTGATGCTTTTTGCAACGCCATATCAGGAAAGTGCGCTGGATAACGTCTTACAGCGCCATTTTGTAGCGTATCAGTGGGATCAGTCAGACGAAAAAGGTTGTTTCAGTCAATGCTTCGATGTTTTGCGCTCGAAAAATGTAGAGTGTATTCTGGGATTGGAAGTGAATTTTGTACATTGTTATTCTGGGATTGGAAGTGAATTTTGTACATTGTATCTTTGTTCAACCCGGAACGAGCTGAATTGTACGGTATTCGCATCGAATCTATGAAGCGAATACTCACAATCAGTCAGGATTTGTGTCAATGTGAGACAGTTTTGTAAAGCAACTATTTTATCGAGATAGAAATTCTTCTCTAATTCTTGATCTAAGCTCCGTAGAGCACTTCGCGAATGTAGTCATAGGTGCATCCAATCTTGCAGCAAGCATCGGAGATCGATTCAGGACGAGGGCCTTAAATTAAATAAATAATTATTTGTAAAAATGAAATTCATTTCGCAAAACAATGAAATCTCACGCGCAAGTTTCTCTTCATCTCTCACACATCCGATCCTGTCGCACTCCTCAATGATGGCCTTCCCGATTTGGATTATTTGAGGCCCGCATGCCTGGAATATTTATTCAATTGGGGTAGCAGGAGGTTAAGGCTATTTCAAAAAAAAAATTGAAACGTGAACGAACTCTGAACACAAGCTGTGGGTGCTCCTTGTAGAATGCGATCTGAAACAGTAACATTTTTTTCATCAAAATTATCCTTCCACGAGAAAAAATCTCTTTGTATGAGCCGCATTTGTTGCTATGAACAGTGTTAACAGTCAAGTTTCGAGAATACACTAACCCTCTCGCTCATTGCCTGATGATGACGATGAGGAAGGCCCGCTAGGAGACACGTAGCCAGCAGAAGAATGAGAAGCACCGAGCGAGCAACCATGGTGGATGGACTCTCAATGATAGTCAGCGCCGCCCTTATGTAGGCTGGCATTGAAGATGGTGCCTAGTTGTGACACTCCTTGGCCCCTGTAATATTTCAGAGCATAGAAGGCTAGAGATCGTAGGAATAGGGAGACTCGTTATCAGGATAACGGCGGAAAGTACTGTAGCCTTTCCAAGAAAGCGTTATTCACACTTGTTTACTAGCTCTTCGGTCCTTGATAAAGTCTTTCCCTGGAGCAATTAGAGCTGTCATGGTGAAGAATTCGTCTCTTCATTTTGCGGATTCTATTATCGCTATATTCGATAACAGGGTATGAGGAAAGTAGAGATTTATTGTCCTAACTCATGAATTGAAATTAATGATCACTGATCATGAAAGTTTGTTTGAGGAAATGTTGTGACTGGAAGCGCGGGCTTTTTCGGTCGAACATAAAGCATTGCGCCATTTTGTAGCTTAGAGATTTACTTCCAAAAAGTCAAGAAATTACGTGCGTGTTGCGCTTGTTTTAAACGAGTCTTAATAGAATCGATTGAGCTTGCTCTTTATAGACTCAATAGAATTTGAATTCATGTGATGTCATGATGCCATGTGAATGTATTCAGCATACAGTGATTACATTACTTTATCAGTTACATATCTCATCTTACACATAATCGATCACATTGTCTACTCATCATCTCAATTGCACAAGAAGCCAAACAAGGACTCATAAGTGCATCCTTCCGCGCAACACTCAGAAATGTTCATGAGCGGAGTTTCACCTGCAAGTAGGATGGTGTAGCGGTAGCGATTAGACAGGAGTATACTTTCAATCGTAACAAAACAACTAGTCATTTAGTATGGAAATCATCCATCGCTCTCCTCTCGTGAAGAAGACGGCTAATTTCCCTATTAAACGACTAGTTGTTTCGTTACGATTGAAAGCCTAGCCAGGAGTCAACTGTCCACTGGTAGTGTGATGTGGCACGCTGTTAGGCCAGAAATGCCACAGGCTCAGTGAGCGCGAGATTCAGTTGGGAACGATTAACCGTACTTACGAATCGAGTCCGATTCCTCACAGATGTCGGTTTTGATCTTGATAGCGAGACGGAGGAGAGGCTTGCCGCATGCCTGAATTATAGAAATGAACAATTATAAGGTAAAGGTAAAGGTGCATCCACATCAAGCGATTTTACAGTCATAAGACAACGCTAGGTGGGACCCACTGGTAAAGCCAGCTGCTACAATTATATTCAAGGGATATTATTTTTTGGCACTGCAGAAAAGAAAACAACGTACTCTGAACACCAACTCGGGATGCGCCCTGTAGAAGTCCAGGTCGATCTGTAATTATTATTTCGTTATGTTTGCTCGTTTCAAAAACCTTAACCTCATGGTTCTTGCGATGGGGAGAAGCCTCAAAGACATTCATAGCGAGAAGAAGAAGGAGGATGAGGGTGGACTTGGAAGCCACGAGGCCTCCTTCCCTTTTGTAGGTGCTCTCAGTGGTTGGATAAAGTGCAGAGGCACTCCTCACTCCGCGTACTATCTCACGGCATGTTAAGTCTAGTGATCAGGAGTCAAAGAGAGACCACATCGTTATCAGATTAACGACCCAAAGTATCGTAGATTCTCGCCGTCTATTGCTCACACTTGTTTACTGTCTTAGAGGGCCGGCTTGGCCCCTGCCAGATAAGGCCGAATCTGAGAGCTTGACCGTGACATTTTACAGTGTGGAAGTACGAGCGCTTTGCAGAACCAGTGAGCAAAGGAGCAGATTTGCTTATCGATTATTGGGAATCATATTGCTACTTTGATGCAAGTATGAATCTTTCCATCAATACTGAAATATTCCATGAGCTCCCGGCACTTAGTGCGTCTATCTATAATAGTACAGCGATAAGATGGCTTTTTTAAACTCGATTCTTGGCTTGTCGAATGACGTTGGTTGAGAATTTCGAAATTGAAGTCAAATGTATACAGTATTCTTCAAGAAAACCACCCGAACTGAACCAGAAATTTCGATGTGAAATTAACAAATTCACTTCCACTGGCATGTTGATATTCAACGGAATCCAAGAAGATATTAATTATACAACACATTAACGTAGTTTCAACGAACACTGAAGCACAATTCAATCTTAAATCTCTTCGATTTCTGATCCCTCATCATGGAACTTTTATCGCTTCAAACATCAGATTACCGATAACAAATTGTCAAGAGTTTGGGAGCACGTGAATTTATGATCACAAAAAAGGGCTAAAGTCCGGAACTGAAAGACACGCAAACAGGAAGTGATGGCGAGTAATGGATAGATTGTGACTTTTTTATGCACTCGCATTTTCGAAATTGAGTGGAGGAGATCGAGATGATGTCATGACGTGGGCTATTCATCGCATATGAAGCACTGAAATTAAGGAATTTAGTTATTTTTTGTCTCAACTGATATTTTAACAAATACGATTCGTTGCTCACTTTGATCTGCCTCTCAGTGCAAGTATCAGAACAGCACGCATCCGTAAGCTTCACATTATTCCTGTACTTTCTCGGTCTATTTTTATTCGTGCATTGCCGCTCATATTCGATCGCTATCGCCAGCGATTTCGATCCGCAATACTGAAAAAAAAAATTTTCTTTTAAGATTGACATTAAAATGTTTTGACAAAATATAGTATTTCTCACCCTCACTGGATCTCCCTCGTTCGCGAATTGTTTGCAGAAACGTTCATTTGTCTGGAAAATATAGACCAATAAATAATAATAACAATTGAAAAATTACAAAACACAATTAAGAGAGGGGATCGGGAATTTTCGACCACCCCGTGGCCACGGCCCCCCGGAATGAGAACCGTCTGCTCATTTTTCGTACATGTGTACCCCTTACCCTCGCATTTACCAAAGTACCATGCAAATCCATATTTGAGCCTGCACTAGTAAAATATATGGCGGCAAACTTGAAAAATCGTGAAATCGTAATTTTTGAACGCGATAAGCTAGACTCAAAAACTCTTTTGCAGTGTACTAGGCATGCCCAAAAAACAAAAATGAGCCATCCCGATCAATCCCCATATCACTGTGGACCTGATTTTATGGTCTAATTTTTCACTTTTTATGAATTTTCTCCCCAATGAAGAGAGACCGACTGCTCATTTTTCTTGATAAATCAACTTTTATGAATTCTCCTGAGAACCCTTACCATTTGGAGTCAAACAAATTGTGCCTTAATGCTCGTATTCAAAGTTGAATACGGGCAAATGCAAGTCACAGGTGTGTTTTTATGGATTTTTTACTTGTTCTGAACGATATCCCCTATAAAATGGCTCACATAGTAAAGTTAGGACATTTACTGAATTATCATCCCCATAGAAGTCATTTACAAAAATAAAATTTTTTCGGATTTTTTTGGACCATGACCCGGGGTTCATGCCTCCAAAAAAATTCATCACCATGAACCCGGGGTCATGGTCCAAAGTGGACCTAAAATTTCATGATCGAGAAAGGTCAAGTACTATACGTGAATACATAGTACTGTACCAGAGTAATATACAGTACCCCGAAATACCGTAATGAAGGCATTACAAAATGATTTTATGAGCATTTCTTCCTAAAACGCCATTTCTCGATCCCACGTCTCTCCGATTACGGTATTTCGGGGTACTGTATATTACTCTGGTACAGTACTATGTATTCACGTATAGTACTTGAACTTTCTCGATCATGAAATTTTAGGTCCATTTTGGTTATTAGGTAATCGTTCACAAGACCTGCAAGTGTCTCAATCTCCAATATTCCTCCGGATTCATCACTTCCGTTTATCTCTTCACAAAGTTTCTCTACGCCCTCAACGTCGTCGCTCAATTGCTCCTTATGAATCAGTTAGTTTATGCCTCACTCACCTTTCCTGGAAAATATGGGAACCGTCCTCGTAGAAACTAAACTTGAAACACAATCACTCCTCGTGAATCAGTTAGCTCATGAATTTAGTAGGTGGGTAGATGCTAGTTCCGTGTAAAACCCTGCGGATCATCCTCAAAAAAAAAACGCGGAGGAACCGTGGTCTGAGCAGCTGAGTGGCTCGGAACTAGGCTTCACACGGAACTGGCAACAGAAACTAGAAATTCCCCGAATGAATAAGTTAGTGCATGAGCTGAGTAGTCGGACATGAGGAGTCGGCGGGCTTGGAACTCTCGATTGTGGAATTTTTCTCATAAAATCGAGGTCTACAATTTTCAATTTCTGTTCACCTAAAATGTAGGGTATCGCGAGTTCAAAGCCGTGCCATAGGCATCAGCTGACAGCACTAATAGATCAAATTATTGATTTATGCACTAGTAAATTGATAGAATGAATGTACAATTTGATAAACCGCAATTCCACTCTTTCAGCTTCCTCCGAACGAACAAATACGATTGGTACGGCGTGGATATCATTCGGGATCTCATCAGTGGCGTTAAATGGGAATCGAGTGGATTCTTCCCGAGGGTGTCAGTGTGCGATTTTGAGGTAGCCTCTTTTCAATGCCAATTTATCTTTTTCTACAGAAGGCAGTTTAACTTCTGGAACCGGGAAATTCCTCTAATCCAGATCCGTCAAATAGCTTTCGTTCAACTGTTTTCAGATCCGTCAAATGGCGAACATCCAGAAGTACTCTGTCCAGTGTGTGCTCGTCATCAACATGTTCAATGAGAAGATTTTCGTGCTGATGTGGTTCTGGTGAGTTGAAAATTGTCACTAATATTTTTGAAAATTACTTTGAAAAATAGTTTCTGGTCCACGAAAAGTCTGCCTGCATTTTGCGAATTTACATACCATAACAAAACAAAAAATGATTTTTTGTATTCTTGCAAGTGGAAGATCCCTGGCTTTACTTCATTTGTCTTTCATTTATTTGGGTGAGACGGAAGTGAGAACCATCGTTTGGCCTTGTTATCAGCTACCGGCTCGGAGTTCGTAAGGGAAAGGGAAAGACGGGGAGAAAAATAGGGCACCAGCACAAAGGGAGAACGGCTTCCCTCCATTAGCCGAACAACTTTCACTTTTCCATTCCCTCAAGAAACGATTCGAGGAATCATTCGACTTGACACATCAGTATAATGAGAACATCGCTAATTTTGGTTCTCATAGCGTCAAATCATGAAAGATCACAGATCAAAAACCAAAATTGAAAGATCGAAGATCATCTTTCAGGTACGCGATCCTCTTCGCCTCTTCCATCTTCTCCATTATCTCGTGGTTCTTCGTGATGGTCTTCCCCTGCTTTAGTCGATGGTAAGTCGAGTTGTAATCAGAGGAAAGACCATTGCTCAACTTCGCTCTTTTCCCCTTGGAAAATGTGCGAGAAAATGTGATCTGGAGATTTTTCTTGCGATCAAGAACTTCAAAATTGGAAAATGGCGAGACGAGGCAAGAAAAAAAAAATGTTCACAGGTTCGTCGCTCAACATCTCGAGCTATCTGCTCTTCACGGGTTCAATCCGACGAACAAGCGTGAGTTCAGAGATCAGAGATCAAAGATCAACCCAGTCACCGATGCCGAATTTCTGTAGTAGATTCAGCTATCTTTGCTTCACGAGGAAAGGCTGTAAAACATTATGAAGACTTGAGATCTAATAATAATCCAGGCACATCGGCGGATGTTGCTCGCTTCGTCCACTCCTACCTGCACAGGGATGGAATCTTCGTGCTAAGGATGTTGTCGTCGCATGCGGGGGTTAGTTGAGCATTTCTGAACAAAAAAAATGTGTAGAACTGATAGGTTTTCGGTGAAAAGGGTGCTGAAAGGGCACAAGGATAAAAACATTCGGATGATAACGCTAAGAAAATAATTCATTCGCATCAAGTTGGATATCATCCGAATGTTCTCATCCGACTTAGTGCAGCTGAAAGTATCCCATAATGTCAAAACTGAAATCTCCTACTGGGGTCTTAATTGATATTTGATCTTTGAGAATTTATCTGTACCTTTCAGGTCATCTTCACCACCGATCTGGTGTGCGCACTGTATCGCGCCTTCTACGGCATAGAGGAGGTGAGATTATACTTTATTTTTACAATTAATTAATTATTTAATTATTAAATACCGTCATTGTAGTGCGCCGATTCGGCCGACGAATCGCAATTCGACAATCGACGGAACGGCAAGAAAGCCGGATTCGACTTTGAAGGAGGCGGTAAGTTCAATTTCTTTGTGAAATATGTTTCATTATTAGTTCATCAAACGGGTGTTTTTATATTTTTCAATGAAACGTCGTCTTGAAGCAATCCACTCATTTCAGAATTCACGACGTCCCTCATGCCGGGCACTCCCCCAGACGAGGAATCCAAATCGGAGACCTCATCGACGTCATCCAAGAAGGATTGACGATACAGGGGAGGTATGTTTATTTTACTTCTTCCGGAGATCTTTTAATATTTATCTTGCCTTGCGTTATCTGTAGCATTCTTGAAAAGGATTCTGTGAAAAACTGAAATGTCATAATGAATTTTTCTTTTTTAAATTTACAAATAAATATATTTTAATTTGAAGGCCGCGACTCGCCCCCATCAGTCAAGTCGGCGCGTGCGGAGAGAGAGGAGAGACATCATCATCATCATAAGGGGAGGGAGACACCGAGGTTAGAATCATTGAAACTTCTCTGAATTTTACCCAGACTGAATGTCTTTGTCTAAGGCCACAACAATTGAATAAAATGTAACGTTTTTTAAAAAAAATTTTTCACACATCTTCGACATGGGATTGTAAATATGGGCAAGCGCCTTCCGCCATCTTATGATTAGTGAGCGAAGAACAAGAGCAACGAGTGCGAAAATGAAGCAAAAGCATACCGCAGCGAGCAGGATTCGAACCTACGCGGGCAGAGCCCAATTGATTTCTAGTCAATCTCCTTAACCACTCGGACATCGCTGCTATTTTTACCTGTATTCTCTCTCGGCAAGTAGATAAGCCCAATCAATGGCAGCTGTCTCTTATGAGGACGTATTGAAATACTTCCTTGGCTGATCAAACCAATTGATAACTGATTATTTTTACTGCAGGCACGAGCCTCGCGAGATTCCCTACGACACCCCGCGGGAAGAGGTAAGAAATGATCTTTGATCTTTCATCACTAAGAATGCGATGGAGGAATGATATTTGATCTCTGACCCATCTCAGGTTCGGTCGCCCAGACACCATCATCATCACGACCAAAACACCCTCTCCCCGAGACAGGCTGAGACACCGAGGTTAGTTCAACTTCAACTATTTGCTCGGAACTTCCTGAATTGTTATGGGAAATGCATTGTCCGAGCCGAGAATAGGGCACGAATTCGAATTTTTTTGATATTTTTATAACCCTTGACTGGGCACAATCAGACATGGCGAGTAATAAACAGTTTTGGAGAAGAGGTGAAACATATTCCAAAATTTGTTTCAAAATTACAACCTCTTTGATCAATCAATAATCAAACTACCGTATTCAGATCCCCTCAGCATCACAAATCGATCGATCGTCTCTCCTCTCCCACCGATCCAACCCGACAAGACGATCTAGTCCGAATGCTCATGGACCAGTGATATCAACGTAGTTACCATAACCTACCGTAACCTCCCAAATAATCATTGCGGTAGGCACACAATCGAGATTCGACTAGAGAGACAGGGATTGTTTAGCGACCTTCCGGGTCCTTTTTCATCTTGTAAATAGTTTTATTGTTATTGTGTTTTCGTGTGTTCAAATTCAGTTGTGAAATCTATCTAACAGAGTAATTCCACGCTTACGATTCCATAATAATTCCTCACAATACATCTCACTTCAAGTAAGTTCAAGAATTGTTCACTTTTCATTTTTTGATAAATGTAATTGATTACGATAAGCTCTCTAAGGGAAACCTTTGAACTTTCAAGTGACAAACTTTTCCTCGCCTTCTAGTTTTGAGGTCTTCTCAGTGAGGAAAAATCGATGGAGGAATACAGTCGTCCTTCCCTTCCTTCCCCTCCTTTCCTTCCCCAAACTCTTCATCCGTATCTTCCTTCGAATATCCTAATAGCAACCGTCTAATTCTCTTCATTTCACCCCCATCCCTGACTCTTTCTATCTCGCCAGATGAACAACGAAATTAAGAGAATATGACATTCGATGGGGATTCTCTTTTGCTTCTTTCTCGGTCTTGTTCTCCTTAGCTTCTCTCCATAAGTCAGACAATTTTTCTCTCATTTCACGGGTATCATCATCATTATCTTCCAGTTCAACCATAGCATTATAATCAACTTGATTATCGTTATCATGTCCTTCATCTTCCTCGAATTCATCGGCAGTTTCTTCCTGAGCAATTAGATGAAACGTAAAAAATAAGTAAATAATGTACTGCGTCCCGATCTCTGAATTCCTCCTCGTCGTCACTAGAAAGATCCCAATCCTCATATTCTCTGACATTTCTGAGTTTAGCTAACCATGCAGGCTTTTTATATTGAAAAGAAAGTAATTATGAAAATTTTCCAAAATTACAACAAAATAACGAAAATTTCAAAATTATTGAATCACTCTGAAATTGTGAACATAATATGAGGATGTCGATGCAAATGCTGTCTCAAAATTTGAAGTCGAATCGATTATTTTGAACCGAGATATACTCTTGGGAATCCTGGATTCCCAGAACCACCGATTCCCAGACTCAAAAGGTGCGGAACGAGCGGAATCATAAAGATCTGGGAATCCTCGAAGAATCAAATTGCCGACCCTAATTCAACTCGATCGAGGCCTCGACTGACTCGACTCGATTTTACCAGCCCTATTCGAAATGATTGATAGGAAAAAATGCGCATCATCTCCGTGACTTTGCTCACCATGTTGAATCTTGTTCTCAAAATGTTACCTACCACAGCATTCTATGCCGACAGAAAAGGGTTGAAGTCGAACGAAAGGATGACCGCTCTCTCTCATCCTTCAATGGGGCGATTTGCATCCAGCAAAGTGAAAGGAAGGCCTTCCTCTCATCCTTGAATTGTCAACCCTACCGAGGAGCGAATGAGATCGAGCCCAAACTGATCAAGCGGGATTAGTGGATATCGTTCACCTGGGAGAATGCAAAAAGTGATACCCAGAAACCTGAGTGGACGGGGCAAGAGAAATAAGCATCAACCGGACTCTCTTCGTTTTGTCTGCTCTCGTGGATTCAATGACTAGTGAGAGAAGACGAGCGCTAGAGAAAGAAAGCCACACAGGTTTTATCACTCACCTCCTTATCCTTTACTCAGCGTTCGTTGTCCTCTTGGTATGAATGGCGGAGCAGTATTTATACCTGAGATACCTATGTGAAAATTTTATTTTCGCATTCCTGAGCCGTTTTAAAACGGCTCATCTATATCCCACTTGATTTTTATTGCGCTATTTTTGTTAATCAGCCACATACCAAGGAAAACTGTTACATGAGTTACATGTTACATTACATGATTTTCGTTTCTCTATCGATTTGAGATGAACTTTATTAAAATACCGCCGCTATAAGGCAGTTTGATTGGAGATTACTTTCGAATTGTCCGATACACTTATTCAAAGGTTCGATTGATATCGCGCATCTCACCTAAGCTTCGACTCATTGTCAGAAACCGATTTTATATTCTTTCCTTACCCCACTAGAGCTATTAAAGGAATAGTGCCAGAGGTCACTCCCGGCTGAGCAGCTGCACAGCTCGGCTGCAGTCTGCCAATTTTGACGCAAATTTTCATCATTATGCATTTGACGTAGCATCAGGAAAAAAAGTATACAGCAATTTAGGCTTTTTTCGATGGTTTATCGATCTGAGCCGGTTGCATTTCGATATTTTTATTTTCAACACGCAGCAAACTATATTTAGAAATCAGTAGCAAAACTATGATTTATTTTGTTCGCGTTTGTTGAGCTGACCGAGATGATGCGAATGGTATGATTGTGCTCTCATATAGAGGGGATAACTTGGGTTATACTCCAATAACCGTCTCGCGAACTTTTGAACTTTTTACAACATTCATTCGCCGCTTCACATCTCACAGCATTCTGACCCCCTTTGTTTTCTCCAGAAAAGGGTGAACAAGGGGATTAAGATTTGAATTTTCCTGCCACACCGTAATCGAACTACAAACCAATATCAGATTATGAAATGTTTCTGGAACTTATCCCGATTTCATCCGCTCAGCCACATTCAGAATGAGAATCGGGATAAGTTTCAGAAACATTTCATATTTCAAGGTTGCAGTTTGACCGCAACCCCTTTCTGTCGGTACAGAATGCTGTGATCTGCCCTCTATCGAGCAATAACCCTGTGTCCATTCTTAGTTGTTGATGAGTTTCATTGAGCTTTTATTGTTGAACTGAGGGGTCAATTTGAATATTTAAAAAGTTATTCAAACATATCGAGAATTTATTGTTGATCATTGTTCGCGAGAGGGCAAATTATAGCGGCGAATGACTGTTGAAATAATCTTCAAAAGTTCTCGAGACGGCTATTAACCCAAGCCACCCAACTCGATATGTGAACATAACAAACTCATCAACTCTACAATCGAGAACAAATTCACTGCTTTTTTAATGGATTTCTAAGTATAGGTCGCCGCGTGTGGTTGTTTTGAAAATACAGATATGGAAATGCGACCGGCACAGATAGATAGAGCATCGAAAAAAGCCTTGGTTGTTGCAGAAAGAGATTTTCATGAAGCTACGTTAAAGGAGGTATCCCACGAATATCTGACTAACTGAGTTCTCGATGTGAGTTGGTGGGTCGTGGCTACACGATAACACTTTCGAAACTCCCATGTTTTCAATTT
>LS486457.1:33863-48009 GCA_900490705.1 Pristionchus arcanus
AATCCATTTCAGCTTCTGCGGACCCCGTCAACCGCAGTATTACATTCCATGCAGGCCAAGAGTTCGTCGGTTCTGGCTGGAGAGCTACTACACACCCAGACGGTTTGTTGATAAAGTATACGTCTTTCCTATCACTAGCTATCGAAAAAAATACCACTTGAATTCAATTCTTTCAGTGAGCTCATATTCCGCATGCTTTGCGAGCAAGCCGGCGTGAGAAGACACGTAAGTTTAATCAGAAATAAGGAAGCAATAATGTTTTGAATTGTAGAACTGGATCACGCGTAACTTGTTGAGGACTCGTCGATAAGAATATGAATTTCAACGACAAATTCAACTCAAGACCTTCTCATCTCTTTCTCATTCTTATCATGCATCGAATCTACTACATACATCGAATCTATATAATTTTAGTCGTGGGCGTAGTTTAGTTAATCGAGGTGTACTGTGATATATTTGTCGGATAAAAGACTCCTTTGTTAAATCGGCTTGTCTATGCTACGTCGCATCTCAATTCTACTCAAACTTTCTCCCCGTGTGCAACAAGAGTGCAATAATCAATCCAAACTATTACTCCTGTAATTATTTATTATCCGGGATAATCAACTCAATCCAATGATCAGCCAATACAACGAGTGAACTATCACTTCATCAAAGTTATTTTCCATTCTATAACAAGAACAAGCAACTCAATCCAATGATCAAAACTGAGAAGGCGATCACAATATCTGCAACGATTTATTTGGTCAGTTGATGATTCCGTGGATATTATTACATCACTCATGCATTACAGCTGATCACGGTTCTTCATCATGTCCTTTGCTCTGTAATGGATGGCTAACGCGCTCTCATTGCGTGGAATGCAGTCACGGAAAGAATGTGGATCCTCCTATTCTTTTCGAGGTACTTTTCTATTATCTGCCTACCCTGTGCTCTTAGTCGAGGATAAAAGTGCGCTGCTACAATGAAGATTATGATCTCGTATTTAAGACCCGGGGAAACGATGAAGTGACGAATTCTTTATTCTGACAGCCCAAGTGATTCAATTTCAGTCCGGCGCTGGAGCAGGGACACTCGCGGACAACGGCGCCTGCAATCCACCCGGCTTCATGTTCAATTGCACTGATCTGGACCGTTGCTGATAAATCACCGAGATTCTTTCCTAATGTACACTGATAAATGATGTCTTAAAAATGCAAAAAGAGTTGCCCATGGCTGGAATCGAACCAGCGTCGCCACGGCCACAACGTGGAGTACTAACCACTATACTACATGGGCCGATGGCAGGGCGCAATGAGCA
The DNA here is from genome assembly GCA_900490705.1 of Pristionchus arcanus. NCBI lineage: Eukaryota > Metazoa > Nematoda > Chromadorea > Rhabditida > Neodiplogasteridae > Pristionchus > Pristionchus arcanus. Next base: position 35,164 of record LS486457.1, read on the forward strand.
TGCACAAGTACCAGAGGCTCAGTAATTGACACGCGCACTCGCTCGAACAATTTCTATCTGGGAGAAAGTTGGGGAGAGGTTTGCCTATTGACCGCCTCGGAACAGTTTACACTCCAATTCTAAGCGAGTTCTCTTCTCCAGAGACTTCTGAAATATCACTGGCCGTTCAAGTTCCATTCAAAACCAGGGTGCACCAATAGTTCGGTTTGACCACGAACCGTGTCTTACTGGTTTCTCCTTTCAGCAACACAGGGAAGATGTTCTATCCCACACTCCTCAATCATCCTCCCTCCCTCCTCCTTCCCTCTTCGACAGTTCTCCAAATATTTGACGCACTCGCACACTAATCACACACCCCTTCACCACCGCCACATCAACTTGTCCTATCCCCTCCGTGATTTTCAAAATTCAAATTCAAATTTCGCGCCGGAAAATATAAAAAATCACGAAATTTGTTGTCTTTCGTACATGAAAGGTGCTTACTCATGGTCGCTTAGTCAGCGCCCAACCCGGGCCTTTCTTCTTCTTCTACTCCTCGTTTCTTCCGCTTAAATCAGCAATTCAGCTCCGTTTCCAGCTCCAGGAAACCAAATGTCAGAGCTCTTGAGAGCCGTAAATAGGCTCCAGTCATGGTTGAAATGTTTTTTTTCCAAAATCCTATTGGAACTTGTGCACGTTCGCCCCTGGTTAAATGGGAGCTTCCGGATGCGATTTTATATTATTTTGGGAGATCTGTTCCGCGGTTCAGGGTAAATGCCGGGTTGAGCATGATCTCTTGGCCTCAAAAACGATCCGAGTGCTTGGGGATCTCAATGTTTGATTAACCTCGTCCGCATCCCCACAACGATTCTCTGCCTTCCTGATCCTGTCCTTTGCTTGTTTTAGGATCTCCTAAGCTTCGGGCAAACGCCTTTGTGAACTCATTGTTTTCACGCAGTTTTATTGTGAGGAGTTTCACGATTTTTCAACCATCTTTTTGCTTGTTTCGGGATCTCCTAGGCTTCGGGCAAACGCCTATGTGAACTCATTGTTTTCACGCAGATTTATTGTGAGGAGTTTCACGAATTTTCAACCATCTTGATCGTTGAGCTCTGCTTCATCTCCCTCCAATCAACATTGCTGTTGGTCTACAGGACTCTTGATCTGCACGCCTTTCCTCCCTTGATCCTTCCACACTCTTCCAGCTTCAGCATTAGTTGAATGCTCCCTTGCTCTCTCCATTTCGCCTGCTCTCTCGTCAGTTAGATAGGGTGAGAGAGTATGTGAAAAGGAGAGAATCAGACACTTGCCGTTTGCTCATCAGCTTTGCGTTGCGGGAGCACAGCGATTTGGGACACACGCTTAGAAACTACTGCGAAGCAAGAAAAGCGACGACGTTTGTGCTCCCAGGTCGCTTCGTCCAAAGTCCAATCTGACTTGTCGTGTCTGACTCTCTCACTTTTCCCTGCTCTCTCGCTTCTCTGACCGGTCAGAGAGCGTAAGTGAGAGATACTTGCACTGTTAGGCCATCTTGAACGTGTCTTCCAGAAGAAGAGAGGAAGCTTCACTGAAATAGTGTAGTGATCTAGTGAACGTTCCGCCTTCTGCTCCTTTCTCGTTCCCGTTTCATGCGAGAAACTATAAGGAAAGGCGCTTCGCTTTCCCAGAGGATTGTCATCGTCCCTACAATCCTGCCTGCACTGTTCATCATTGTAGTGCTGAAGTAGAGAAATTCAGCAGCCGCCATCATGATTTCGAGTATCGTTCTTAGTTGCCTCGCACAATTCATCGTTTTTATGTAGGATTAGGGGTCATGTCATGTGTACTATTCATTGCTGTAGGCTCCACGCATCCCTAATCCTTTCCGTGCAAGAAATGTGCGCGCTATGAAGTGGATAACCAACCGTCTTTTGTAGATCTCAAATCCTCTTGGCATCGAGTGAATCTGTAGTGCACATGATGTGCTACAGTCAGGCAGGCGCTTGGATATTTTTGAGTTCCACAGGGCTCCACTGTGCTTTGTTTGTCCCCGCCGGTGCCTGGCCTTTTTGAGTTACAACCCGGTGCATTCTAGTACCAGGAGATTCGATGGTCGAGGGCTCACCTGAGTCTTTCTCTGACTCTCTCTAGTTCCTTTACTCACTCGCTCTATCTAGCCAAAGAAAGACAATTTGAAAAGGAGAGTACCCCCCTGTTGGTATGACTCGCAACTGACCCTCCTGGCAACGTGCGCATTTCGTAGTTTCTTCTGGCTGACACAACATTGAGAGAGTGAAATGGCTTCCAGTGTCGACTTTGTAGTTTGTAGTTTGTAGCGAGTTGGCGAACCAGAATCATCGTTTGCCGAAGTTGCGAAGGGTTGGTTGCTCCATTCTGCGCACTTACTGATTTGGAGCGAAAGTATTTTTCGGTACACTCCTGAACTAGATTTATTCTTTTTTGCCAATGAAGTGGGCCTTGATGAATTTAGCCTTCTGAAATCGCCCTAACGTCGTGTCGCACATTCATTTCCGCTATCATCATTTTCACATTTCCTCCTTCGCGAATGACTTTCGCTTCTCATAGCTTCGTATCGCATCTTTTCTGATCCACGTGATAAGATAGCAAGATAATCAGTTCATCTTCAGCTTTGAATCACCCAGGAAATAGATCCCGAATTTGAATATTACTGGATCTTCTGGAAGACAAAGATCCATCTTCAAGGACCACCAAAACACGAACATCACTCCCAGTCCCAGGGCTAAATGCACCTCACTTTGGTCCCCTCCCGTGCGCATGACGCATTGAGTCTCCTAGTAACCGGCGCACGGGCCGAGTCAGTCTGACGTAGCGGGAGAGAGGATGAGGACAATACCATCACTTTTAGTAGCATTTATTGTTTTCTCTTTTCATTCATCCAACAAGTGATCGAAATCACATTTCCCAATCACTCTTGTATTGCGCGCGAAACTCAACCGATTCCTTGATTTGCGAATAGGCCAATCGGCTCTCTGATTGCTAACAGAGTGTGGGAAATGAAGTGATCAGAGAAGCCAAACGAGAGCCCACAGTGCGTCCAGAGATCCGACGCACTCTTGCCGTTCGCACTATTTGCTTCTCCGTAGTCCGTTAAGATACAATCATTATGACAATTCAAAAATACTACAAGAAATGACAATTTCTCTTCGATTTTACGGATTATGAATCGACCATAATTCTGAATCCAATCATTTCATCTGTCTAGCCGACCCAATGCCAATGACTCCTCTAGAGTCTAGACGCTCACTATGGTGATCCTCACGAGATTCATCAACCATCTCGCGTCCTCTCTCATTGTTTATTCACCTTCCTACCCCGGTGACACAAGAACATCAGTGCAATCATAATGGTATTTCCCGTTTCTTCAGCGTACAAGCTCTTTCTCACCTGATTGCGAGATATCGTGTAGAAATGTGTACCTTCTTTAATCTTGATCTTCCATCGTATCCTACGAAATGAACCTCTGGCACTGATTTGCCATATTTCTCATGCAGTTGATCTGACCGAGAAATCTCGTGTAGAATCCCGATTGTGTGCCTTCATTCCTCATGATCTCCCATTGTTTGTTCGTGCTTGCTCTCTTCCACACTTCACAATTGCACCGGGAATTTGATCGAACTATGAACTGCCCTTTCGAACGCATTGTATAAATAGGCCAGAACTTCTTCCAAAACCATCCAGATCAACATTGTCCACTCAATCGCTGACATTAATATCCAGCGCGAGGCCAATATTCAAAATGAATAAGGCAGATCTCATGCGCTCATTCAATATCGACGATCCCGATTTCCCATTGCCGTTGAAATTAAACTTCCTGAATCACGTTTATAAATTGTCCATGATCAACCTCTTTCTATGAGGCCGTTTCTCATAGAGTCAGACATAAATGTGCAAAGGTCAGACAGCAAAAAAGTTCGAATCTGAGGAAAGTAGTGTTTCTGGGACACTTGAGGGTGCTCTACTCGATAATCACTATCTCATTTGATGATATGAAAATTTGAGCCCGTTGTTGATCATTGAAAAATGCACTTTTTACCATCTTTTTAAGGATATCTCGAGAACGACGCATGTAATTACGAACTGCTGAATAAAAAGTATAGTTATTTTTCGACGAGAAACCATCTGGTGCTATAGAAAAATCCAAAAACATGATATTTTTCGAAATTCATCTAGTAACTACCGTCACACAAAAAGGTGAGCATAATCATGGTCTGCACATTGTAGATGGCAGTATCAGTGACCTTCTTGCCAAGTTTGAAAGCTGTAAATGTCTGCGGAAGCGAGATATGATTTTTTGAAGTTACGAAAAACGAAGGAAATCTGTCCATTTCGAGTCGAGGGCGCACCATTTGCATACATTTTTCTTTTCTTTCCTCACTCTCCCTTCTCTCAATAGGATTGATCTCGGCTCGATTGTATGCAAATGGTGCGCCCTCGACTCTAAATGGACAGATTTCCTTCGTTTTTCTTAACTTAAAAAATCATAACTCGCTTCCGCAGATATTTACAGCTTCCAAACTTGGCAAGAAGGTCACTGATACTGCCATCTACAATGTGCAGACCATGATTATGCTCACCTTTTTGTGTGACGGTAGTTACTAGATGAATTTCGAAAAATATCATGTTTTTGGATTTTTCTATAGCACCAGATGGTTTCTCGTCGAAAAATAACTATACTTTCTATTCAGCAGTTCGTAATTACATGCGTCGTTCTCGAGATATCCTTAAAAAGATGGTAAAAAGTGCATTTTTCAATGATCAACAACGGGCTCAAATTTTCATATCATCAAATGAGATAGTGATTATCGAGTAGAGCACCCTCAAGTGTCCCAGAAACACTACTTTCCTCAGATTCGAACTTTTTTGCTGTCTGACCTTTGTTCGATGCTTTCGCAAACGGCCTCTTAAGTGCTCCCCCCTTCTCTGTCGGGGGAGATTGCTGTGAAGTTGTCACTGCTTTCTGTGTTGCTGGTCATGTGTTCAGTGTATTACCACAAATCACGTCGCAAATTGTTCAAACTAATAAATTGTTTTGATCATGCGTGAGCAAAATTGACACTATGTTTTTCATGAACGATTCATAATGGGAAACGTGCATGGAGAAAAGGACATGTACCAATGAGACGGGAATATGGATCGTATGACCCTACCTTGGCTCCGGGGCATGATCCGATGGGACGCTCGAATACATCCTTCACTCGCATGTAGCAATTTCTCGTGTACGTTGACTCGAAATCGGAGTAGAGCGGAGGGAAGTGCTGGAATTTATTTGATGGAGAATCAATGCCGTCCGAGCAGAGTGTTATTTGGCGTGGACTGGCTGTTGGATCGAATTGGAGATGTTTCTGTTATCATTACGTAATAAGAGCCCGTTCGCGTAAGAATCAGGCAAATCGGGAGATGTTCGGCACAGTCGAAAAATGTCGATTCTCTCAAACTTTGGGTTTCGGGGTTCTGGAGGGTGCTGAAGACGATGGGCATATTAGTTTTTGTCTTAGAGCTTCCGTTGGCTCCAGACGACGTCACGTCGATAATGGTTTTACACTTTTTCTCGGCTCCAAAAAATGCTAAAATTATGAAAGTTTGGCACCTGGGCCAGAATTTTATGGCGATTACGCCTATCTAATTAATTTTTCATAATTTTGTAAAATAATTTTGAGAAATTGATTTTTTGACTCTTTGAAACCAGGGCCTAACTTTATGCATGGTTCGAACCGCAATGACGAGAGGATTCGAAATCTATAATTTGAGCCAAATCGGCCTAGAGACTTTTGGGGGTGCACGCGATTTGTGCTGCGAAAATGGTCTGAGAACGACGCTCCGTCCCTTGATCTACCCTCTTCCTCCCTGACCCCGTAACTTCGTAGGTGAGAGAGTATGGGGAAGCGAGAGAGCGCAGAGAGAAAGGGAAGAGGTCAGGGAGGAAGAGGGTAGATCAAGGGACGGAGCGTCGTTCTCAGACCATTTTCGCAGTACAAATCGCGTGCACCCCCAAAAGTCTCTAGGCCGATATGTCTCAAATTACAGATTTCGAATCCTCTCGTCAGCGCGGTTCGAACCATGTATAAAGTTAGGCCCTGGTTTCAAAGGTTTAAAAAATCGATTTTCACGAATTATTTTTCGAAATTTTGAAAAATGAGTTAAACAGGCGTAATCGCCATAAAATTCTGGCCTGAGTACCGAACTTTCAGAATATTAGAATTTTTCGATGCCGAGAAACACTGAAAAACCCGATATCGACGTGACGTCGTCTGAAGCCAACGGAGGCTCGGCGACAAAAACTGATATGCCCACCGTCTTCAGCACCCCCGAGAACCCCAAAACCCAAAGTTAGAGAGAACCGATATTTTTTGACTGTGCCGACCCTTGTCCGATTCTTACGCGAACGGCCTCATAATTTCCGCATTGAACCAATCAGAAATGCACTTTTTCCTTTCTTCTGTATGGTTTTAGATAATTTTCACGTTCAGTTCAAAGAGATTATCCGAGTTACGAGTCGCCAGTATCAAATTTACCATTGAAACTTATCCGAATTCTGTGCGAAAAAAGGACCGTGAGCGCGGCCTCTGGGATTTTGACGCTATTGTTTCCGCGTTGTCAGGCAGTTTCCCTCTAACAATAAGAGCGGAAGATGACTTAGGTACCTGGAAGGGATTGACTTCCTATTCCCTGGCTCTCCCCCAACAGGCCTCATCTGACCCATTTTCGGGAGAAACCCATCTGATTGGATGAGTAACGTAACAGTTTCCACAAAGAGAGGCTTAAAAGGCGCATCCGCTGTAATCAAATCTCTGCGGAATGCAGTGACTGGGCAGAGCTATCGCAGAGTTTATTGGGTTTTTGATCCTTTTCAAAGAGCCCCGACTGATTTTACACTGATTCGAATCATTTCCCTCTGCTGAATCACTCTGTTCGACCAGTGAAACAGTTCGATGAAAGATGATTCCGCTGTGCAAATTAAAACGATCTGGAAATCGCTTGATCATGCCGTTCAAACATCGCTTGAAAGAGTAATAGAATAGCACACCAAGGTGAATTCGATATTAATTTGTCATGCTAGGGTATTGATTGCTCGCTGTAGGAAGAAACACATGGTCCCTAATTCATCCAGACCAACTAAAAGATCAGCAGTCAAGCTTCACCCTAGTACCCTACAACCACCCTCTCACCCCACACTCCACTATTGTCCATGATCTCTTCGTCCTATCTGATGCAACCACGCGGACCCCTATCAGATCACATAGTCCAGTCCAATAATATCTACGAATCACCCTATTCGCGATCGTTCGTGATCTAAGTACGGCCCACTAGGACGATCCCACTATTTCTCTATCGCCACTCTGACCGGCGAGAGATTATGAGGAATGCATAGATGGCTGCTTAATCTTGACACCGAACTTCACTTTAGCTCACACACTCGTGAGAGATAATAGCGAGTGGGTTCGTAATGGGCTGAGTGATTGCTCTGACTTGCGAGATATGGGGAGTAATTTAGAGTTTATCGCGAAACCATCCCCGTCTGAGGTGATCTCTCCGATCATTCTTGTTTTGCACTGACTCGCAGTCGCTTTTCACTGACAGCACCCTTTGAGGGTCCGAAGGTCGCCAGATCATGGTGGGCTGAGCGAATGATCGGACTATTCCTATCGTCCGGAATGCAGAGAGATTGTGAAATGAAGAGTGTCGAAATGCACGTGAAACAGGCGCTCCATGGGTCCATGGGGCACTCATGTGAACACCATTGGGAATCACCATACCCCATCTCTGACCGATGGGGAGATCACATCACTCGAAATAGATCATGTAAAATGAAAAGAACTGCTAACCGCTCGTTTGAGTGAGACACAGCATTCGAGATCAGCCTATCGAACGCTTGAAAAAGGATTATCTCCTCATTCTCCATCACTTGCTTACGGGAACAGCACATCACTCGAAATCAGCCTATTGAACGCTCTTCTAATCGCGAGATATTCGATGATCCCATATCCTTTTTCGTTCGAAGAAAGGCATAAATAAGCACAAATTGGGAACAATTTCACTAATTTCGCCCGCAGTATCCATGTGAAAGTATCATGTTCTTTCATGTTAATTTTTCGAACACCTTCGATTGATACACAAAAGAATTATTATTATTACAAACTTATTTCAGCAATGGTCGAGGCGATTCGGGCGCCGAAGCAGCCGACGCGAAAGGGAAATGCATTCAGGTGTGTTAGTCTCGACGATGAGTGCATTCTGGAGATCAAAGATCATTGTTACATGGCGATAAGCTATTTTCGAAGACCACCAAACCGAATGTGTTTCAAGTAGTGAACGAAAGGGAATGCGAATCACCGGCTATGATAGGGATCTCGATTTTCAGCTCTCAAATATCGAATGATTCCAGAATCTTCCACAAAATGCCGTTCAAAATCCACTCAAACAAGGCGCCAAAACTCGACGAGAAAGAGAAGGAAAAGTGAGAATTTTTCCTCAATTAACTCCTTTTTTTACTCGAAGCCTTGTTGTTTTCGGCTTTGACTTCCGAGTTTTGAAAAACAACAAGCTTTGGCCCTTTGATCAACCATCACTTGCAATGAAAAGAGCAGAACCCAATTCTATCAGCCTGAATCTAGTTGTTTTCGTAGTCTTCGATCGCTTCCTTCTTTGTCACTTTTACGACGTAGTTGTGCGCAGGCGATCTGTGATGTTCTGATAAGCCACGATAGGCACTCGGCACTGTAAGGTTAGCTGGCATGGTTAGCCATCGTAACAGTGCCAATCACTTCAAGAGTCCAAAAATCAACCGTTTCATGGACTTTGCCCCACGAAATCCCAGATCAAAGTAACTAGAGGAACAGTAAACTAGAGTTGGCTCCAGAGCAAGATCAAACTACTAACTTCTCTTCTTCAAAAATCAGAAGGCGAAACCCTGTGTAGGTCAAACACCCTTTGCACGTGCCTCTCTTGCTCTTCCAATATCCCGTTGGAAGTCGATGAGAGATCACAGGAGCAGGGGAGAAACCTCATCCCACCTGAAGGGATTCCCTCTCCATGGGATGGCTTCTCCTAATTTTGCCTGCTATTTCGTCTTTCCGTCAGGTGAGGGAGTACGGAAATGCATAGACCATTTGATGTCAAGCCAACCCTCTCCCTCCCTCTCCCCATCTCTCAATTTCCCCCGTCTATCTCGGAAAAGTGCATTCAGACCATAGTAGCACAAGTCCCCTCCCTCCCTTCCTTCCCCTCTCCCCACTTTCGGCTCCTGTCTATACAATAGGCAGATGGAGAGCGAAAAAGGGATTTTGATCTTTGATCTTTTACATTTCTCTTTCCCCACTTCCCCTGACTTTTATATGCCCTTATTGTAACTCTGGTAGTTCTCCGGTTGATCTTTGATCTTTGAGTTGCAAGCTCCATTGGCCTATGCTCTTCTGATCTTTTTATCCGTGGACCTTCAAAGCCGCCACTTTGCAGCTGTGACTAGTCCATCGTTATCAGTTATGAAACACTTCATCTGTTAGTCACACCCACCTACTGGGAAGTAATCGGTCTATAAATTCCCTGCAGAACAGAGAAAGCGAAAGAGCACGCGAAAAGGGGAGAGTCAGATCATCAATTTCTCGATATTTGTGTATTTTTCCATCGGAAACACAAGAAACAACAATTTGACGAGAACCTTCGCCCTTTTGCCGTTCGTTGAAAGACAGCACGAAATGATTTCACTTTGTAACTTGTACCGTTCTCTCGCCCTCTGGACTCTCTCATTTCCCCTTGATCTCTCGTCATTTCTGTCTTTCCCTTCTCTGCGCTCTCTCTAATCTCCCTGATCTCTCGCAGTCTTTGCCCTCCCGACATCCAGTATGGCGTGACGCATAGTCGTCTGATCCAGTGCAACGGCATAGTTAGCGATCAGAGGGCGAGAGAGCACGGCAAAGTGAGAAGGCGGCAGAGAAGCAGACGAACTTTTATCGTCTGACTCTCTCGTATTCGCACGCTTTCTCGTCTCTCTAACCGGCGAGAGATCAAGCGGGATTGAGAGACGCAGAGAAAGAGACAACAGAGAGATATCGAGAGTGGGAGGAGGCTCCAGGCAGCTAATGGTAACGGGGAAGGGTTGAGTCAGCCAATGATACGGACTCCCTCTCTCACCACCATTCCCCTAGCACTTTCCTACGCGAGATGTGTGCGTGCTGGTCTCTGCCGCCCTCTCATTTTTAAGTGCTCTCTCACCCTCTGATCGCTAACTATGCCGTTGCACTGGATCAGACGATGATGCGTCACGCCATACTTGATGTCGGGAAGTCAAAGATGGCGAGAGATCAGGGAGATTAGAGAGAGCGCAGAGAAGATAAAGACAGAAAAGGCGAGAGTGCAGGAGAAAATGAAAGAGTTCAGGCGACGAGAAAAGGTACAAATTACAGAGTGAAATCATTTCGTGTTGTGTTTCAACGAACGGCAAAAGGGCAAATGATCTCGTCAATTTGTTGTTTCCTGTGATTCCGATGGCAAAATACTCAATTATAGAGAGATTGATGATCTGACTCTCCTCTTTTTGCGTGCTCTCTCGCTTTCTCTGCTCTGCAGGGAATTTATGGACAGATTACTTCCCAGTAGGTGGGTGTGACTAACAGATGAAGTGTTTCATAACTGATAAGAATGGCCTAGTCACAGCTGCAAAGTGGCTGCTTTGAAGGTCCACGGATAAAAAGATCAAAAGAGCATAGGTCCATGGAGCTTGCAACTCAAAGATCAAAGATCAACTGGAGAATCGGGACTGCCAGAGTAACTATCAGGGTCTTTGAGAGTTTGGGCAAGGGGGGGGGGGAAATACAGAAGATCAAAGATCAAAAGCCCAGCGCGCCATCGGCCTGTTGTATAGACAGAAGCAGAAAGAGGGGAGAGAAGGAAGAGAGTGGGGTAGTTGTGCTACTATGGTCTGAATGCACTTTTCCGAGAGAGACGAGGGAAATTGAGAGATGGAGGGAGGTGGAGAGTGGGGTTGGCTTGACATCAAACGGTCTATTCATTTCCGTACTCTCTCATCCGACAGGGAGGCAAAAGACCAGGCAAAATTAGGAGAAGCCATCCCACGGAGAGGGAATCCCTTCAGGTGGGATGAGGATTCTCCCCTGCTCCTGCGCTCTCTCTTTCCGTCTTCCTGTGGGAAATTGGAAAGCACGTGCAAAGGGTGTTTGACCTACGCAGTGTTTCGCCTTCTGATTTTTGAAGAAGAGCAGTTAGTAGTTTGATCTTACTCTGGAGCTACCCTACTCTAGTTTACTGTTTCTCTAGTTACTTTGATCTGGAATTTCGTGGGGCAAAGTCCGTGAAACGCAAGGCTTGATTTTTGGACTCTAGAAGTGATTGGCACTGTTACGATGGCTAACCATGCCAGCTAACCTTATGGTGCGCAGTGCCTATCAGAGCTTATCTGAAAAGTAGCTCGCAGTGACGATTCGAACTGACTTTTTCTCAGGCCTGCGCTCCTTTGAGAATAGTGATCGGTATAAAACCACTTCACAAACCTCAAGCACAGTTACTTAGCAGTACTATATGATGAGAGTCATGAGTGAATGTCGATCGCCCCACTCAAGACATGACACTTTTCGGAAACGAAGGCGTTCCGAAATGGATCTTAGACAGTTTTCATCGTGGTGTTTTCGTTACGTTGACCTTGAAAAATTCTTTCATACAAAAAACTCAAGTTTGCTGGCGTACTAGTTCACGATAATTTTTTGATAAGGATACTGCATCGATTTCATAAGCAATAAAAATCTAAACGTATACTAATAAATACTGACGACGAAATCGGCACTTCAGCCGCTGTCCCGCATTCCGGGTAAGGTAGAAGTCGGATTTTTAGCGCTGATTGGGAAGAGAGACCCTGGCCACACTACTTCTTTATTGGGCTACAAAAGTGGTTGACTAGTTTTTATAGAATTTAATATAATCGGAAACGCCTGGAGTCGCATGTTTTATGATAATTCGGACCAGATTATGAGTTAAAAATTCTTAAACATTTACTATGCAGTCCTAGTCCAATTTCATATTACGGTTATAGTGGACCAACATCCCTCTAAATAATACTGGGGTAAAATTTAGTATAAACAATACCGATCGGCAGAAAATTTAAGAAACATATAAGTCAGAAACTTACGCATCAACCTAATAGAATCTTATCACGCTCTATGCATAAAAAACGCGCCTGTTAGGGACATTATGCTGATTCCGAATGTGAATTATTCAAGATGAAAATGTGAATGAAGGAAATCTATTCCAGAAGGCATCGTTTTACATAGAAGGTACGAACATTTGTGACAGATGCTTCCCTTTTTTCCTATTTTAAACTTTTGGGGCTTCTGCTCTCAAAAAGACTCCTAAAATACTAGAGGAATAGTAACGATCACAACAACGTATTGTTTGAACTCCTGTGGAACGTTCAAGGTGAAAAAAACCCCGGTCATATGCATTGAGCTTTGATATTTTATACACGGAATCGATCAGCAAATTTATTGCATCAGAGGTATTCTCAAAATGATCATCGACAGCTCATCAATCAACAATAACAACGACATTAAATGCAATTATATTTATGCACAATGGAAATTATGACAAAATTGATCACAATTGATATCGCCCGTGATATTCGGAACCCCTAAGAATCTCGAAGAAATGTGTTTATCTCAGAGCAATTTTTTTGCCTGAACGGGACTATTGCACAAACGAGGATTAAATAAACGGGGATAAACGGGGATTCATAGTGGGATTAAACCAGTCGACAAAACCATCATATTCTTCGTTCAATATCTCTTCATCATCATCGGGTGCAGATGTCAACCTTCGCTCAATCAAGTCTGCCCTACAATG
>LS486459.1:8495-23253 GCA_900490705.1 Pristionchus arcanus
TAGTCACATCATTCTCGTGATAGACAATGCGTTACTCACCACCCTCTACTGCATTTCGCCAATCTCTCTCGAGGAACAATCCTGTTTCAAGTGGAAAATGGAGAGTATTCGCAACAGCATAATAACAATTTATGCGTTATCTTTCTTGCCATGCTCTTCTGATTCATCATTATTCTTCCACCTAATAGCAGTGATTCTGATTCCTTCGTAGAGAGTTGCAGCCTCACTCAGATTCAGATACCAGAATCATCCATTTACTCCGACCATTATGTATTCGATAATGCAGAATGCCAAATACGCTGGAAGAAAACGAAAAATCAGTGAAATAAAATGGATGCACCATTTTTGTCGCAGAATCGTCGTGAAATAGGATAGAGAATAGAGACAGAGACAGTGCTTATAATGAAAATAACGAGAAGAATCACTTTGAGTATGAAGGATTTGAGAAACTGAATTCGTTCATGAGTTCAACCTTAGATTTTCTTACCTGTTCGGGTTTGAGATGTAGTTTTATTTTGAAAGTCCATTGGACTATCACAATCATCGTGGAGATAGAAGAAGCAGTCCAAGTGATGAAGAAGAACGCATGAATTTCTGTATATTTTCCTTTTCTCTAATATTAAATTAAATTTTCACTAAATCCGAAGATCGATTCGACATGAAAGACTGATAAAAGTACGAGTGAAACTCCTTCAGTGAAGCAACTCCAGAAAATGAATGTTCTCGGAGAAAGTTGACCCGTAGAAGGCCATACTTGAGGATACATCTGAAAATTGTTCGTAGAATTAAAATTAATAGTCCACTACCGTTCCTATTATCAATCGAGCGGGAAAATGAACGAATAGAATGAGCATCCAGAAATATCTTTGAGGTTGCCAAATTCCGATTACGTAGGAAATGGGAGGAAGAACACTGAGTAATTCGATTGGAAGACCAAATACCAAAAAAGAAGGTTGTACCTGTAGACATTAGGACAATCGGGGAGTGGAAGGTCTCCTTTAGATGAATCCAAAAGAGTGTAAACAATGCACAAATAAATGCCAACCACTGAAAGTTCCTCTTTTTGATTGTATCTTGCAAGACTAACCTGGTAGTAGAGTAGAAGCAAGGGAAAGCCATTTGAATGGCAAAACAATTTCGGGATCTCTCGCTGGCCATGACGATTCGGCCATTATCACACATTAATTAAACATCGCATCCGTCCTACTTTACTCCACTATCCTATACGACACGTTGTTTCCATGTGTAGTATTGTGGCACTTTCCTTCATCTTCCGCATCATTTTTCTACAATTGTGAGTAGAAAATGGTGAGCTACCCCCTCCTAATAAATATAGTCTTGAAATTAGTTGTATGCACAAGATGTTGAGATTTATCAATAAAATATAGCAGGAGTACAGTTTATTGGTAACTTTATGAGCTTCGAAAATGTTTTGATCCGAATTCCAATCATACGATCTTTCGATATCTTTGCACTCGCAAAGAAACATGTTATTGCGAAAGATGTCACGCGTAGTATCTTTCGCTCAGGCAGATTTATTTTTTTCCCGAATGGTTACAACATTGAATGCTGACACACTTGAAATACATTGTTCGCACATATTTACGTGCGGAAGTTGAACGTAACAAGAAATCGGATGTTTGCACTGTTTTTCACTGAATAATTATCAGCACAGTCATGGAAACGCCTCTCCTTTATAAAAGGATAGTTCGAAATTAGAACCACACAACTATCTGAAAATGTTCTTGATTAACCAACTAAATCGCAGCATCACTGATCATTATTATACAGCTTTTGAATGTTTCTACTCCGTTGAGGTTATTTCGATGCTACTGAAACGTCACAATATTGATTTATTTGAAGGTTTTCTTAATAATTCTTCAATTGTTCGCAAGCATTCCATTGACGAAGGCGATTTGGAGATCTCAACTTCATAAAAATGTGAGAATACTCTTGTTGTGTTTTCTTTACATATTACAATGGCAGCTTCGTCTTCGACTCATTTCATGCATTCTGTATATTTGCTTGAGCAGTTTAGTTCGACTTGATGTAATGTACTGCCAAATTTATAGACCACATGAAAAAGGTTTGTCTTTACCTATCATAACTATCCATCTACTTATTTTGAGTAATAACAATTCCTCTGATTGTATGCAGTTTGATAAGAAAAGCCATGTTCGCTTTCTTCGGATCACTTCCATTTTACATTGCCATGGATCGATTCATTGCTTCCAGACATTGGAATTGGTTAGAAACACAACTAACTATATTTAAAATAGGCGTTCTTAGGTACGATAAGGGTGGCCTAATGACCACTTTATTCTTCGCAGTAATGGAAATAATTCATCTCTCACTGTCTTTTCTTGATTCATATCTACTAATTAATGGTGCGAATTTTCACAATCAGAAGGCATGATCGAATATTAACCAGAATATCTGAGCGACCTACTTTTTATGATCGAGTGTGGGGGAATCATTTTAATCGGATTCACGGTTCGTCATTTTTTTTCAATATTCTGTCTTGTCAACTGAAATACTTCTCAGTTCTACTATTTTGTCTACCGAACAGACAAACGAGAAATGGAAAATATTCTCAAGATAGGGCCAACAATTAATTCATACTCTATCACCCGATCGTATCAACTCAAGGAAAATATCAATCTTATGAACGTAGGTACTATTATTTTTTAAATATCATTCGTATGAATTGAAGATGTTTTCACAAATGATTCTTCCTATTGGGATATCTATCTGCCCTCAAATTATCGCTTTTGGGTTGATATCCTTTGTTCCTTCTGGTAAATACGAATATATTCGTTACTTCTCAATTGGATTTTTCAACCTATGGCTAGTAGTGTGAGTAATAATATCTTTGTATTGATGATCTTCTTCATTTTATCAGTAACGGAATTGTGGCTTTCGTCTCGATTCCTTTCTCTCAACCTAAAATAGCGAGACACATGCCCACACGACTACAATTCTCCCTAGACACAATATTGATGTGGGAGCATAAGTATCCTACTCTATCAATCAAGCCGTTTCAGAGAAAAGAGTGACATAAACTCTGATACGACCACATATTTCGCCCAACTTTCTCGTCGATGGCAGAGTAACAATAGAGTGAACCCTGTTGATCCATGAAACTTCCACTTGATAATATGATTTATGTACGTGGTGAAACTTCAGTGCTCACCACGCAATTGAGCTCGTAGTCACAACAATTTGCATTTTTCTCGAAATTGCTCGAAATAAAGTTCACTGATATTTACTCGTGCGCACTCCCAATACACAGAAACTCAAACGGATCAATACAAAATTTTATTCGTCAAATTCTCATCTTCTTCACAACGAAGAGATTTAAAAAAAAATTCAATTGTTTTATCAATTTGCATACTCGTCAAATAAGAAAATCATTCAATCAAATCGTCCTCTCCCTTTCATTCTCTACTCGCGTACTCGTCACGAGTGGTTCACTATGCGTCTCGCTTCCATCTGCCAACTCGCAGAAGGTATTTCCCCCGATTTTCTCGGGTTATCATATCACCTTCAGCCTTTCTTCTCTCTCTCACAATCCTCTATCTCACTCGTTCATCCGTCCATAGATGTGTTCACGTGAAAGACTCTCCTCACGACTTCCATTTCTGTGGACAGTTATTGCAGGTTGGCCTTTTGTCCCCTTTATCGAATTGTATACCACTATTCTGGCTCTTGAGTTACCTTAGAAAAATTTTCGATGTGAGAAAGGCGAGAAATTATGGTCTCGTGGATTCAGTGTGAGAGTGAAGGATTTATTGTCACGAGAATAGAAGAAGTTGATTGCCAGTTTCTAAAGTGCTTCTATTTCAGATGACAGCCCAATCGGATGTCCATTTGAGAGTGGAGAGAAGGTGAAGAGTCAATATCTCGTCCAAATTAATGTCTTCGTTCAGCAATCGTTCGTATTCTCTGACAGTGAAGAAGAACGAGGGAAAAGTGTGCACGCCAGTGGATATTCCTCTTCTCACCACTGATTTCGGACAGATGAGACATGTATCGTGTGAGTACCGTAGTCCATCAGTTCACGGTTAACTTCCTTTTTTCAGATTCGATCCATGCCCTTTATCTCTCACTTATCCTCCTCTCTTTCTTCTGTCTCTTCAGTCTCCTTCAAATGTGCTGGTTCCCTATGGTAATCCTGATTTCGAAATGAAGATTGATCTTTGATCTCTACAGTGGTCTCTTCGTGGTTCATTCTACGTTGGAATGGCCTTCCACCTTCTCGTCCTTGCTCTCTACTATCTCGCCCATTACGGTAGCAGTGACCAGAATCGATCAATGTGAATACCGTAATCTCAGCTCTTCATCTCGAGAGTCACGTCTGGGCAACACAGGAGAAGTTTGGCGTTGAGTTCCCAAGTAACTGGAATTGGGCCAGGGTACGGTAGCTCATTTTCTATAGCAAACTGATCTACTCATTCAAGATAACCACACTCGCCCTTGCTCTCATTCGTCTGCTGCAGGGACTCTGCGACAAGTTCCTCAATAATGTACGTTCATGGTGTGCTGGGGTGGTGCATTCGGTACAGGAGCAATGCCGCCCTTTCCAGACACACGTCGGAGTGTCTCACAACGTGACATTGTTCGACTTCTCGAAGAATATCAACTACACTAATTGTCCTGCTCCCGAATCAGCAAGGAATACTGGAACGAAGACAATGTAGAGAAGAAGAATGAAGGAGAATGAAGAAGGATATCGACCACTTGAAATAAATGATGATGATGACTCTAGACAACCGTTTGATTCCTCACCAAACAGTCCGTAATTCTCACTCTAGTCGACCGTCAATTGAATTGAAAATGCAGAATGAAAAAGTGTCTAACTGATTTCTGAACTCTTTCCAGTGAGCATCAGTCCATTAATCATTACTTCGAATCTCCTCATTCGGAGTGTGAGAAATCGTGACTTTGAATGAATTATGTGGGATGGACACGAGACTTATGGAAGGGAGTCTCTCAGTCTATTTCTACTCGAAGGGAGGGAAAACATATCGTCCCTTCCCTTCGACCATCTCCTACTGAATTTGCCCTTCCTTCATCTCAAATTTCGCTCCATTTCATCATTCGAAATTCCACATTTCCATTCTATTTTCACGGTGAGTCTCACGCTCGATTGACCGTTCATGTGAGAAAAGAGAAGAGAATGGAAGAAGAAGAGATTCCATTCATTCATCCGTGTTGTTCCTTCTCTTCTTCCATTGCAAAGAAGACTTTTCCCTTCTCTTCTCCCTTTCTGAGACGTCAAAGAATAGAAGAAAGGGTGGGAGATTATTAGCCTCGTGCCAGCATCCCATCTATTAATGATTCCCTCCTTCTTCTTTCTTCTCCTTTATCCCTTCTCTTCGTCATTCCTTCACAAGAGAAAGGAATAATGGAGATTCGAGGAATGGAGAGGTGCCAGATTCACAAACTCAGAGATTGAGTAAGAGAGAGGAAGAAGAGGAAGGAGGGAGAGGGTGGGAGACCCCCCCTCCTCCTGCTTTCCCTTCTCTTACTCTCCTCTTCCTCTTCTCTACGAGTTGCCATGGCGTGAATCTCCTTTAGTACTTTCCCTTCTCTTCTTCCACTCTTTTGGCTTCTCCCTTCTCCCTTTCATCCACAGTGTTCCCTCATTGCACCCAACTCGCGCGTATTTCCCTCTCATTCTCTTGATATTTCAGGCAGGATGCTAACTAGTCTCATTCTTCTAGCCGTTGTCTCTTCCCTGCCAGGGTAAGTACATAAAATGAGAATGGACTCTTTGTTTTGATGGGCATCTCCTCTCATTTCCCAGACGAGGAATTTTAGCTAGCACGGGTGCAAATGCAGTGCTTCTTGTGGAGAGAAAAAGTGTAAATGCAATTGTCGCTCATTTGATTACATGCAGGATTCATTGCTTCACAACTCCAGTGGAAAGAATGATCTTCTTCGATAATCTTTTTGCTAAGACAATTCATAATGGAACAGTCGTTCATAGATCAATTATGTGAGTGACAAATTCACGCAAAGTCAATTTGAACCTCTCGTTTGTTTACTTCGAAGTGAGCAACGAAGAGATTGAAATCTGAATACGAAATTAACGTTGCTTTTCTTTGAGATTCGAGGATGAAACCTACTATTGGGACAAGTCAAATCGGAATGAATCTCTCAAATATTGTGGCCATTCCCTCAATGATCCTCGATTTAAGTGAGTTCAGCTGAACGATTTCATCCTTTTGTTTTCCTTCTTGGCAAAGTACTCTAAATCTCCCTTCCATTTATCCATACTTTTCGCTTTTAGCCGCTTCCACAAAACGGGAAGCGATTATTCAGAATGAATGGAAATGATGGGTTTACTGGTTCAAATGCTCAAAGTTTCTTTCTTTTGTTTATGAATCGTCAATTCAGTGACATTCATCTCGATGGTCATAAGGTCTCTTCTATCTTCATCCAATGTGAAATCACCTTCGATTGCTGCGATTTAAAATGCTGTGCGAAGGCATCTCTGGCCACAATTCTCGTGTAAGCTTCCACCTGTTATTCCCATTTCTTCCTTCTCAGACAGAACGGAGGCGAGAAAATGGGAGATCTCTCAGAAGCGAAAAAGGCTCATTTCGTGCCCACTGTTTGCCTTTCACTGCGAAATTCGAAAACATTCTTGTGTTGACTACCCCTTTGAGGGGGGGAGGGGGATCTAGGGACAAGGCTGTAATCAGTAATGTTTTCAGTCGTTGGACTCTTCTGGCCATTTCATTCGTAGCGATCTTCGTTAGTTGCTTCGAATGCCTTCGATTCTCAACCGTGAGAATTCTGAGTAAGATAAGAAGAGATGGTTAGTTGCAAGTGAACATATTCTCAATGGAATGACTGATTGAAGATGAATGCCATCTGATGATTTCGACTGTCGATGGAGGATATCTTAATCCACAATTGGACGGCAATGGAATGGTTTGTATCTTTTTCGCCCACTCTTCTCATTTATACCCAGCTAGTTACCATCGAATCCCCTCCAATTATCTATTCATGCGTCTTAGAGGTGGTTTCCCTCGAAAGAAATGTGAGACTACGAGATGAATAGTTGATTGGAGTGCTTGGTTCCTTCGCACGGACGAATATGAGAACTTATGCGAATATTTCATGAGATCCTTTGTCTTTTCAGCCAGAGAAATCCTCGGAATCCGCCGCTGAGAAGAGAAGATTGTTGCAATTGAGAAAGTATGAGAGTATGCAAGAAGCTGTGGAAAAGAGAAACATTCTCTCTGAGGCTTCGGTACGCACTTTAACCATTTGCATGTTACATTAATCGTGTTTGTATTGTTAGGAAAACATGAAGACTCTACGTCAATGCTCATCCGAATTCCTAATTCGATTTCGCACAGTAACTAATGCAATCATTTGCAGGTTCCACTATGCAGTCCAATCGAGGAAGAATCTCTTCCCCCTCTTCCTTCTCCCAATTGGAATATAAGACAAATGACGAGAGTCTAATCAACTACAATTCTCCCCTCCCTTGTGATACATTCCATATTCCAGTTGTTCCATTTTCCCCGAGGTATTCCCAGTTCTGTGAGACGTACGAATAAAGAAATTTAGTGCACTGACACCGCAAAAAGTACTAAAGGGATAGACATTGCAAAGTAATCTGCGGACATAAAATTAGTTTAGACCGCACTTTATTTCGAATTTAATTAATGGGATCTGCGGAGACTAATGAAATACACTATTTGGATTTGGAGATAACATGATCGATGATTTAATCGGAATCTCAATTTGTTCAGTTATCTACGATCGAAGAGTCAACAAATTGTTTTCCTTGACGTTTTGAGAATCGATTAATAGAAAACTCAAACAACTTCCTCACTTCAATCATTATAGATATTGCAATGCAGAAGACATTGGGAGAAAAATATTATTTATTAATAGTACAAGGCATCACAATATTAGTTGGCAATGTAATTGGCAATCACCCGAGCGAACTATGTAATACAAAATAAACAATAAGAAGAGAAGGTCATTATTATTGATTCATTCACGGGTACATTTCCACGTAAGTCTTCTCATCGAGGGCAGAAACGAAGGAGGAATCGAGAACACTGTCGGAGTCAGCCCGAACCATCTGAAATGAACAATTATTAGACTAATTCGAAGAAAATGTTTGTCAGCAATAAACGACGAGATCAAGCGAAATAAGTTGGCTAGTGTTAGCAAACAAATTTCTGAATAAAATATAGTGCTCACCAAATCCTGCATCGATTGAAGATGATTGCAAGCGGCCTTGAAGAGCACTGAGGAATCATCGCCATCCATGCTCGAATCGAGAGTGGTGAGGTGCGTGGTGAGACGATCGGGTGCGGCGAGTGTGGAGACCACCGACGACATTTGGTGCATACTGTAGAGCACAACGGCGCACATCGTGACAATGAGAACTGAAAGAGAAATGGATAATTAGCCGATCAGGGAGGTCAATCCACTAACCCATGCAGAGAACGATCAACAACTGAGTGTGATCGGGATGAGGGCGGATATCGACAGTGACCTCTTCAGAAGATTCAGTCGTCGATGGGAGTACGGTAGTCGAGGGTACGGTAGTAGTCACTACGGTAGATGAGATGCCTAATGAGAGAATGTGATCATCCAAGTCCCTAAGATGGTTCAACTCACTGGTTGCACATCCTTCTCCAGTCCATCCATTGACACAGCTCGGCCGACCAGATTCGTCACAGTTGATTCGATCGGTAGAGACACAACGAATACTGCATGCAGCACCGAAGTAGTTCCTGGAGAAGGAACAATTTGATTTTGTTCAAATCTAATCATGGATAGATAACAGCATTGTGTAATAAACATACTGTTGGCAGTGGAGACTCGCATTCATAGCCAATCCAGGAGCAATCCAGAGCGATTTCAGTTGATTGATCGAAAGACGAAGGGAAGAATGACGGCGAAGAGGAATAGAGAAATTGGATGAGATAATTGAAGAAGTGAAGGAAATGTGCTGTTGGATCTGAATGATATTTATTGATCTTGTATTTATTGATGACAATCAGTGAAATCTGTTTGAAACGAACCGATGATCTCGTTGTATTCGATACGAATTCCATTTCCATCGTTGATCCATCGAGAGGAATTTGAGTGGATGAGAAGAGAGAACACTCAGATGATCCAATCTGATTGATACAGAGAGAGAATGAAGAATGATCGGTAGATGAAGGAAGAGAAAGACGAAGAGTGAAGAAGCGAGCTGACACCTGATGACGATTTGCTTGTATTACTTTTATGCAAATAAAACGAAATAAATTGGTTATAATTAGCAATAAGTGAATACCAGTGAGCTGAGAAGGAAAGCGAGAGCGACCGATCGGTGCATTGTTGATTGATAGACTGATTAATGATTAGTGATAACCTCTGATTATCTCAGACTCCGCCCCTTCCGAATTCTTCTAGGATCCATTCCTTTGTCGGCCGCTCTTTGACGAGGCTTCCGAATAGGACACATCCAGACCCATTGTTCACTTCGGATGTATCCATCGATCGACCAATCCGTTCTACTAGGAATCATGGAAGGTGGATATACCCTGTGGCTGACAATGAGAGACGAATTCTCAAAAGTTCAGCAAAGCAAAATCAACAAATGAATCTGAAAATGATTCAAATAATTCTTTCCCACCTCCCGTCATTGTTCTGTTTCTGTCTAGACGCAGTTTCTGATAATTGCTAGTGTTGGCATGAGGAAAGACAAACAAAGGAAACGTCGGTTCGAATACTACTCTTATAGATAAAATAACCAACTAGATTTGTCACCTAATGCAAAGTGCTAAGACATAGAATTTGATCTAATATAGCACAGCTCCGCACTTTGCACTCTACACTACATTTTTCAATTTCATGTCGTTCTGCGTGGATTCCTAGGGCTCATTTCCTTTTTGCTATTCACTTGAAATTAGCACCGTTCGGTAGAATACATCGTCTTTTCATTTTCATATACTTTTCAAATATGCGATTATAACTGCGAAATGAAGTGACGAATAATTTCATCTGTGAGTTCCCCTCCATTGTCTTGCGAATGTCCGATTCATGGTATAATTTTCTTTGTCTTTTCCCGGAAGTTTTTTCTTTTTTTTCTTACAGTCATCTGTAATTCCAAGAACCTTTCGTGGGTTTCTCTCTGTGATTCTGGGATATCAAAACGATAAATAAACCGTTAATGTAAGAATAATGAGCTAACGATTTGTGTTTATGCAGTTTGCATTGAGATAATCCGAAGCCCCTGAGCAACTAACAAATCTGTCTTGTTTATGTGAATCCCCTCCCCTTCCCTTTTCCACTCCCGTTTCTCAACTCACCTGACCGTCTTTTTACTCGTCTCTGTCCTATTCACTGAATAGTCGAACAACAACCTTATTAATGATAGGATTATAGTATAGTGCCAATTCTGATCACTCCTTTACTAATAGACGAAGGCCTTTAGAATCTGGTCTCGCCCCCGTCTTTTGCAGAGTAATTACTGTATGAGAAGGCTCTAATGGGTTAAGATAAGCATATCATTTTACTTCCGCTACAGAAGTTTCCCATATCCGTACCACTCCCTTCTTCTTCCATCTTTCCTTCGTTTACCTTCTTCCCATCGACTTGCGTGAGACATCTATTCGCAAAGGGATTATTTCATCCAGGGAAAAAGGGAGGGAATAAGGGGGCCACTTTCCCCTACCTTCCTCTCTTTCTCTTCTTATGTAGTCTCTCACCTCTCTTCTTCCTATAGCCAGGACTCTCCATAGTTACCTCTTCGTCTATTATGAAGGAATGCGCCTCTCGCTCTTTTTTCGCGCTTTACGATTCGTTGAGCGTAAGGAAGAAGGAAACAGTTGCGCTGTAGTCAATCGTCTCTCTACATTCGTATTACATGAGAAAAGGAAGGAGATTGTAGTTGCTGGCAGTCAATACACCTCATATTCCCATAATAAGTCTTGCGTCTCTCTTTCTTACTTCACTCCCCCTATCACACACACGTCACGGGGTGAATTCGCACCTGGTTGAATCTATTCCTGGCTCTTCTTCCCACTACAATGACTAAAAGAATTCATGAGAGATTGATGTCCCTGTTCGAATCTCAATCTTCATTCGATTCCCTGTCAACTGTGAGATTACTCGTCTCTCTTCTCTCCTTCAATCGATCTCCTTCTCAGGTCATGGGATCGGGTGCAAGCAACACAGTGAGAACCATCAATCACTCAAAGTTCGTTTCCTCTTTTATTTCGTAAGGGGCTGCAAAAGCCTTCCTTTGTACACTCACCCACCGGAAATGTGACTAGTCGTTATTTTGAATGGGTTAGTAGAGAGAAGGGAAAGGAAGAAGCCAGAAATGGATTCGCACTCGGGTTGAACTACCTACTCATTTGATAGACGGAATCAAAATGATTCTATCCACTCCATCGTAAATATTTTCCAGGTATCGAGAGACGACAAAGTCAATCGGGGAACGATTCCGATTACGAAAAGTGAATTGGATTTCTCTATTTCGCAAGATGATTCTCTTATTTTTCAGCATTCGACGGGTGAAATGCTTGAAGAAAATCCATCGTCTTCGAATGCAAAACAGAAGAAGATCTACGATTTATCCAAGTCGCTCGAGAATGCTCTTCTTACCATCAACAAACTGAATAAACGAGTGAGTTTCTTACTCTGATTATCATCGATGATTCCATCTGATTCCAGTTGAGTGTCGTCGAACACGAAAAGGATGAATTGAATGAGGAAGTCACTTGGTTGAGGAAG
The DNA here is from genome assembly GCA_900490705.1 of Pristionchus arcanus. Taxonomy (NCBI): domain Eukaryota; kingdom Metazoa; phylum Nematoda; class Chromadorea; order Rhabditida; family Neodiplogasteridae; genus Pristionchus; species Pristionchus arcanus. The sequence goes on from LS486459.1 coordinate 20,262, forward strand.
TTCGGATGTCGACCAGAACAGGTGAGGAAAAGTGAGGTGAAAATGAGGGTGTGAAGCCATACTTTCGTTCCATTTCACATCCACCTTGACAGGATTCTTCTCCAAAATATGGAACCCGTAAACTTCAGAATAAAACAATGTATATTTTAATCTCAGTCGACGGCATCTCGTCAATCATCCGTCGTCTCAATCGAAGCAGGAGATGACGCCATTCGATTGCAATTGAGACAGACGATTCACGAATTGAAATTGGCTGTGAGTCCACTCTTTCTAAGCATGATTTCGGTACTTGTGCACTTTTTGGCACGGAATAGAACTTCGTCGATTCAACACAGAATTCTACAAACCTTAGATTCCAAAATTTCTTATAAATTGCAGCGTTTGGATACGATGAAGTGGAAGGAGGAACGGGATACATTTGCCAATCAATGCTCACAGAAAGAAGCGAAGATCGCCGTTCTTGAAAGAGATGCACAACTTGCACGACAACGAATCAATAGTCTAGAAGGTAAGATAATGGTCATTTATTAGTTCTATTTCAATCATCAGAATTGGTTCGACGACAATTGGGTGAATTGTCCCTTGGAGATGTCGTCTTCAATAGTGATTCAGCCTCAATTACGAGTGAGAACAAAAAGAGTCAGGAGGATGTTATTGAACAGGTTCGATCGCACAAATTGACGGTATAATCACTGTTTCATTCAGTCGGACACTGCTTCCTCCCGTGTAAGTCTTCTCTCTTCATCAATCGATCGTCCTCCCTCAAGAGGAGGTCCAGTTAGAGTTCTCTCTGCAGGTAAGATCAAGTCCATTCCGTCCAACTCATCCATCTCTAAGTATATCCATTTGACGTGACCAGACATAGTTGTCGTGTCTAGCTGGAATGAATGGTGAAGAAGAGAGTTCCTATTATGTGATGAACGAGACTCACGCGAATAGAATATGAATGTCTACGAGAACTGTGATCTTTTAGGTCGATGTCGACGAGATTCAACACCAAAGCCAGATAAGATCACTGAAGACATTGACCATCTTTTGGGAGATCTTCCAAGCGGATTGACGCTGGAACCAGAGACTGCCACTTTCGATGAGGTATGAAGATGTTCTGAATAGTGAATATGAATATTATGTTCAGTTGAAAGAGAAAGCGATAGCTGATGAATCAACGAAAAGATATCGTCAAGGATCTCCTCGATATTATCGATCGCCGTCCCTGACAACTGATCCTCCCAAACATCTTCCTCCACTTCAGGTACGACTATTTCAGTCCCAGGAATGAATATCGTGAGACTAAATTGGTAGTGGTTTGATCATTCTCTGAATTTCCTCCATCGAAACTTCGCTATGATCACTCGTTCTCTCACGAATTTGAGCGATCACGAGAAACTTCTCTCGTGACGTTCATTGACTGAAACGGATTAAATTGTTATTTGCAGAAGTACCAGAATAAAAATGTGATCTCACTCCCTCGATCAACTGAAAGGAGACCATTGACTGCTGTGAGAGATATTGAGACCGTAGATCTGAATGAAATGTGAATATTCAGGCTCCGATGGTGGAGAGACGTACACTTCTTGGAAGAAATGCAAGTGTTCCCTATATGGAATCAAGAGATGAAAGTGTAGAGGAGGTAAGTCGAAACAGTGAATACGACCTGCAACGAAAGGATTTGTTGAGGATAGTGCCGATTTCTTGAACATCGACGACTTATTGAATGCGGAGGAGCCTCCAGCGAATATTCGATCTCATTCGGGAAAAAGTCGAGACTCTGGATTCACTGACGCTTCCATTAAGACAGTAGCACAGTGAAAGATTCGAGATTGATAGATGCCTTTCGTGAGCTTGAATTTCCTGCTTTTGTTGCTTTGATTACATTACCGATGATTACCGATGATACCGATGATTGAATAAATGGGTTACGATAACTAGGAACATCACAATAGATAAGAGGCACAATATCGAAACATCACAGCTGGTCAATAGGCAAGATATAAATCTGCGAGAGCACCGGAAAAGCAAGAAGAGAATGGGAGTTATTCAGCTTTCGGCTATCTGTCCATCTCATCTTAGAGATTTCTTTCTCCTTACGGAGATTTCTTTTCGCATTGTTGGTTCATTTCTGTTCTTCTGAACACAGTTTAAAATGGAATTTCACGCTCTTGTCGATGAGGAAACCCATTCGTATGTTGTATTAATTCAATTTTTATCCATGTGACTTTTCGTGTTTTGAAATGTAACGTGAATTTGACGTGATTCATTTGTCAGATTACTCAGTCAGTCAGTGATCAAAAAGAATCGTAAATGGTTACTGTGGAAGTGGATTGCGTCTACAATGATCATTGTACTATTGGTCTTGTTGATCTCATTACTCGCAATTTGCACATTCAGGAAACATGATGTGAGTTAGGTAACAATCAGCTCTTATCATTGGCTGAATATTATTGGTTGGTGCATATCAGATTAGTATAATTAGGGGCCGCAAGCCCCGCCCACTTTGGTGTGACATGATATCGCCAAAAAGCGAAACGGAGGAAACACAGCTTGAATTTGCGACGAAATCGGTCATTCAAAAGCGCGTTGTGTAGCTAGTAAGGTCCTCTATAAACTGAGACTATGAGGTTTTGAGAAAAGTTTTCCAAGAATGTGTAAAATCGATATTTCTGACGAGGTAGAGGCTGTTTGGCGCTCCTAGGACCTGTTCATTAAACCTCGCGAGTTTAATCGATTCCTTATTTTTATTAGTGAACATCTGCGAAGAAAAAATCAAAGAAAAATATTCCCTTTGAATTGTGTTTTGTTTTTAAAGGTTTTAGTACGCGCGTAATTTTTTTATTCCGTTCCTGCGAAACTTCCGCTGTTTATCTCGAACTCTGGCAAAAATCTTTGCAAAGGAGCGGACTCGAACGTAAAGGTAGGGAGGGCAGCGGATGTTCCCGATGCGAAACGCGATACAGTATGCTAGCAACCTTTTTCAAGAAAAAAAAAAAAAAAT
>LS486459.1:35989-64303 GCA_900490705.1 Pristionchus arcanus
TTTTTGGGTCTAGGAAACTATTTCTGGGACCAGGAAACTATTCGGGGACCAGGAAACTTTTTAAGGACCAGGAAACTATTTTGGGACCAGGAAACTTTGATGGGACACCCAAAACGGACCAGAGCCAAAATTTCTAGTGGTTCTAATTCTCTAAAGGTTGCAAAATCACCTGTTCAACGATTACAGGAATCCAGTGAGGTAGAAAAGGAACTAAAAGACCGAAAAGTGGAATGATGAAATTTCCATTATGGAAAATGTTTACCTAAGAAAATTATGAGCGCACTAACAGATAGGTAAACTCACATAATTCATAACTGCTAGCCAGAAACCCAACCACAGACCTTGTATTCCGCATAAATAGATTGGAACCTGAAATGGTCGTACGAATGGTTTCAAATGAATAAGTTTACCCGATACACTTTATCTGTTGACGATGATTTCAATCGTAATAACGAATAGAGAAGAAATGTATTACATATTACTCCTGGAATCACATGAGTATTGTGATTGAGAAAAAAATGAAAAATTTCACCTAGAAGACCCTCCAGTGTGCACATAATTCGTGCTAGCAGAACAAGATCCATAACTGAGACTAACAAGAGAAGAAATACTCAAGTGATCTGAAATGGACATGCGTGGGAGATTCATTCTCACATGAGAATAGGCTCATGGCGTCTAACTATTTCTGACCTAGAGGGTAAAACAAGGGAACAAACTCTGAAAAGTAATCCTCACAAGAGGGGTTGTTAGGTGAGATATTCTTGAAAAGGCGTAGAGTTGGAATTTACAATAATATCTTGAAACATCTGTCGTATCAAAAAATACAGAGACCTTCGAAGTTCCGGCTACAATCATTTTCGAAGAATTATTCCTCCACATGATCACTTCCTTCAGACAATCGTAGCCAAGACACGTCGTGATTGTTTTCCCCCTTCTCATTTTGATCTGTTGTAATCTTCGTTCCTATGAAATGGTATTTTCCGCATTGTGGTAGGCTCTAAACCGTGTACTTGTGTGTGTAGTGATTATCCCTACAGATTGTTTTCCATTCTAACTTCGAGCCAATGTCAAATAAATCTTATATTCCCATTGAATATCGCCCGTCGTTGTAGCCAGAACAATAATAAATTACCACCTTTTCCTTGCCAATTATGAGATATCTCCGCTCTCTCTCCTACTCGCTCATTGTCAGAATACCTCCTCCTCTACAATTGACTTGAATGTCGTCCTCGTGGATGGTGAAGGACAAATTTAACCATTCGTATTGGATGAACCAAATTGTGAGAATGAATCGAATTCGATCATTCGAGGTTCCGATTAAAATCTATCTCGTGCTTGAGGTTTGTCTATTCTGATTATTTTAACAGTAGAAAATCAGGAAATCAGGAAATCATAATAATATTCATACTAACACAGCTTATTTGTTATTTTTACATTTTATTTAAATGGAAGGTTAGAGAGGATCTTTTATTCGTACAAACAATGAAGTTTTATTACAGCCGTATCACATTAACTTGAGAATATTGGGCGGATGCCAAATGACGGCGTTCGTCTTTGGATTTATTTCCAGAATGTTAATCATATTCTATGAATCGGAACTCATTTCGTACAATAGTAAGAAGCATTTGAAATACGTCAAATCTCTCAAATTTGAGCACTCGCTGACTTCCCTTTACCAATTCTGAACATCTTTCGAATGTGGAATTACAACATGGTGTTCCAAATACCTCTAACAATAACAGTGGAGAGGTTCGTTATTTGATCATTTTATTAGGGTGTCCCACATATTTTTGGAATTTTATATTATCTCCGCGTGTATGAATCAAATTGTTTGGTAACAAAGTACACTACGTAGAAGAATAGTGCGTCTACTTTTTCCACTTGATAGCAGGACGAAACAACGCGCCATGAAGAGTATGCAAAAGATATAAGAAAAAGTGTGCGAAATTCTATAAAATCATATTGGGCTTAATTTCAATAACGATAAGAGCTAAAATCAAATGTGTTACTAATATCGACTGTTGAGTGGGCAATAGTCAAAATGAGAATGAATCCGAATTCTGAAATTGTATTGCATCATCAATATGAAATAAATATCATTTTTTTGCACTTATTATTTTGTCTAGATAAACCAACTCCGTAAAATATTACATAAAGTGTACCATTGGCTTACATGGTTAGGCAGTATATTGTGAGAAAAAAATTGAGAAGGCGCGGCTAGCTAACAAGTGAGAAATGTTGAAAAACTTCAAAAAGTGCTCTACAGGAAATGCCATTTTCGATTCAATTAGACCGCCTTCCTTCATTCGCGAGGAAAAATCTAGTATTAGTGTTTTGAATTTTACCTTAGACTAACCTACTGTAGTTGCCACAACCGGGGGATTCCCATCTTTACTCTCGGTTGATTTACAATTTTTTAAAAATATCACAAAAAATCGACACCTTAGCGTATTGCTTCATTATTAGAAAGTACTTCCCGAATTTAGATGCGTGATAAAATTCTTTAGGAGTAGCGTGTACTATAACAACATAAATTATAAGGATACCCTTTGTAATCTATTCGGAATATTACGTTGAAATAAATTACCACAAATATGTGGGACACCCCAATACTATGTGTTTTGATCATAATCGTATTTATTATTAGATTCTTTGCCACAAAATTCCTGCGTGATTACGAAAATACAAGGCGACCGTGGATTGGAATTGTGATTATGGGACCCGTGATGGCGATAACTTTCACTATGTCTGTACTATCAGTCAATGGTAAAATACTATATCTAGCTGAACATGTATTCAACAGATGATTCATAGGTGTCATCGATGGAAACAAAGCAACCGCACTTTCCATGTTGCCTATCGTTTTCTTCATTTACGTGAGTTGTAGCAGCATCAATCATCATTACTCTTTGCAAACCTCTGGATTGTAGTAGTAATTATATTGTAGCTTGCGTGTCTGGAATACATCTGTCAAGCAAAGATTAATCGAGATGATTATTATTCGTGGTTCTCTTTCAGTTATTCCGTCGATTACTTCACGAAAATGAGTCAGAAATGGATCGACTTCATCGATTGTTCGAACGAAGACGCTCAAGTGCAGTTTACTCGCTCAGTCTGAGAGTTCAACTCAATGAGAACATAGGAATTATGCGGGTAATCTAGACTCGCTGACACGAGAAAACATATAATTCTGTATTTCAGGCCGTATATCGTCCTCTTCTCCTCCTTCTTTTTTCTGCTCCTATCGACATTGCGGCAGTTTCTCTTCCATCCTTTCTCATCACTGATCCGCAAAATTTTTGGAAGCTGGATATATGTAGCGTCGTTGCAAATTTTATTGTTGTTATGTCCGTTTTAATTTCTTCCTTATCATTTTTCACCATTATTTTTCTCCAGATCGGCTGCAACTGTTGGTCCAGCAGTTGCCTATCAATTCATTTATTACTACCGAAACAGAGTGGTTCCCTTCATTATGCCCCACTCCGAACGGAAACCATCGCCATAGTATGGCATTTATTTGTGAATAGTAAGTATTTGATAATTCAGTGAAATCGATGAGAATCGGGACTCTAATCTTCACTTCGATATGCTTAACACACAATGGGAAAGAGCGAAAACGAGGAGTAAATTGAGTGAAGATATAAATAAGGGAATTGTGGATGGAGATGTCACAATTTGGTGTTGATTCATTGGCGATTAACGAGTATTCCGTCCCTGAATAATGATACTCCTTTTAATTTTATTTGAATTAAACCTATTTTGACTTTTTCTAAATGTTAAGATAAATAATACCAGTAAAATATCTTATCCTTGCAAGAAGCTCAGTAGACTGTATAGCACATAATCAATACAAACAAGAAATTAAAGAATTTATTAATTCCGTTGTCAATAATATTATTTTGTACAGTAGTACAGACGTGGAATGATCAACATGTAATATTAATTAGAATTCGTCCTCTTCATCATTTTCAGCAGACTCCTCGAAGTCACTCTCATCACTCACATAACCAAAGGTAGTGGAGGGATCATTATCACTATACTCAGATTGGAGAACGAGAGAAAGGGGAGGCTGACACGAGATTTCGCGGGCACGATTTCCAATATTATTCAATCGAAGAAGAAGAGTCGATTCGTGAATCTTCTCCTCACTTCTATGGAGTTCTTTGTCAAGAAGTCCTAAAAGCTCAAAATTGAAGCTCATAGTCACGTTTCCCACCACTTTAATCAATTTTAAAATATATTACCAGCCGCAATGAACACTCTTTGTGCCGAGACAGAAGTGGCCGGAATGGGCAGTGATTTGAGAGCCATTTCAGCCAGATTCGGATAGATGCATCGATTAGACTTCCAGAATTCCAGAGGGTTTGTAGTTTGAGTTACTCCTCTATTGCAACCGGAGATGTACTTGTCGATCTCATCTTCGATGGGAGTTTCACTTCTCTTCAGATTCTTCTTACACCACGAGTAAGCTGAGGGCTTAGTGATGGGAGAGGAAGACGCCATGATAATGGATCCTATAGATTTCCAATCGTGAGGGAATACCTTCAAATATTTGTATTTTGTACTATTTGTTTGATATTTGGTTCAAAAATTCAACACAAATATTGTTTACCTCAACAGCTCGAGGATCAAAGAAGAGAAGTTTCTTCATCTCTTCACTTTCCGTGTAGTAGGCAGTTCTCTTCTCCATTTGGGCGAGAAGTAGATTTGCAAGCGCGATGGATGAACAACTTCCATCAGTATCTTCTCCGATTCGTTTCCGCAAGATGTAAGTGATCTCAGAGAAGATGAACGCTGCTTCAGTGATGAGACACGAAGAACACATCTGAATTTTAGTACTTCTTTATACTCATATTTCAGGATCAATTAATTTTCAAATCAAAACAAGTACCTTGACTGTATACTCGTTAAAAGGTTGGAGCAGATCGACCACTTTGATCAGTACCACACGGCATTCTTCGGTGAAGGGCGACTTTCCCTGAATTATTTAGTTCTAATTATATTCCAAGTAATTTGATAGTTCCGGATCACTCACAGCAAACTTCCGCGTGGCATTTACTGCGGTCCATTGCTGCACTGTCATCTTCAGAGTGTGGAAGAGTGATCCCCATCGAGTGCCATCCCATTCAGGCACTCCCACTAGTTCAATACCCGAATCAGCACAGAATCTAAACATTTTTACTTCATAATTTAAAAAAAAAGTTGTATGAATAACTCACTTGAAGTACTGCGTTCTCATCTTTGAAGAATGGTTGAGTTCCTTCGCGAAGTTGTTGATCTCATCCATTTCTGGGACGAAAGTCCATTCATTCATTGCATTCGACACGACGAGATGCAATTGATGAGCAGCACAGTGAAGACTGAAGAGATTAGAATAAAGATTCTATGGTTGTGATCGGCTGAATAGGATGATAAGCCAACTAACTTCAACAGCCCCATATCCTTGACTGTCTTCCGGAGAGTAACAACGGCAACGACTTCCAATTCATACTTGTCGATGACATCAACGATCTGAGATCGAAGATTGTCTGGATTCGGACGGCCATCGAGAGGAGAAACGGGAAGAAGGAGGCTGAAAACAATTATTTAGACATGGTGTGAACGAGTAAAAGTGCATGATACTACTCACTTTTCCAGTTCTCCCTTCTCATTGATGAAGTTGGCATTGAAACAACTGAGAGTCATTCTTCCTCCCTTGATCGTCCATTGATCAATACACAGGGAAACTCGCTGACCAGTCAAACGCTGAGAAACTATTATTATGAGCGGCAAAGACGATAAATGAACTCACTTGTCTGATGTTCTCTCTGAGTGATTCCACTCTCGCTGGCATTACATTCTTCATTAGATGATATCGAGTGGGAATTCGAGTGAATGGAGGAAAAAGAGCATGGAATTCAGGTTGATCGATGTATCGAAGAATGGAAGAATCGACGGAGACGAGATGAGAGATCTTATCAACGAGATCGGAGAATCGATCCTCTCCATGTTTAGATTCTAAGTGACGCCAAAGATTGAGATTTGCACCTGATTAAATATGGATGTACAAAAACGAATATTCGAAAAAAGAATGAATATTGAATCAAATATCGAACCTCTTGTGTATCCAAATGAAGAAGAACAGAGATTGCAGGTAACTCTCCTTGAGGATGAATCCTTCGTGAAGTGATTCCAAATAGAGAAAGACATTGGAAGAGAACAGACGAGAGACTGATCGAATGAATGAGAGATGTGCAGTCCGATCTCAGATATACGAGAAGATAGAGAGATCGGATACAGTCGACGAATTATGAGACCCTAAAGGGAATGAACGGGGAGGTTGTAGAGAGTTCCAATAATTTACAGTCGCCAGAGGGGAAACATTACGGAAACACATAATAAAAAAGAGAAACATCATAAACATCCAATACACACGTAAAACAAACTGAAAATAATATCGACTGATGGAAATACAAAAAAATCTGATCAAATCTCAGTTGATGATAATCATCTTCGGGTTTTTAAGAGACCGTCTCCATAAGAATTCACCATGGGCCGGACATTCCCCTAGTAGAACGATTCAGCCCTCCATTCTTTTATCATGGAAGGGTGTCAGACTCTTGTTGACAAAACTACCGTAATTGAGGTCCCACAGTGAAAACACGGCGCGGCGCGAGCGCGGGAGATTCAAAAACGCTATTTTCCTAATTTCTCAACCGAACAAGTTAGGTTCGAAATTCTTTTTGCAATGTGCTTAGGTGCCCAAATGTGCAAACTTTCAACAGGGAAGTTCGTTCAACATCGATTTTAATGTGGATTTTTAGTGTTAAAAATTCGCATTTTCTCTACTCTTGCCGCCTTAATAGCGGGGGCGGAGGGGAACATGGTGCACAGTGTGTCCCCACTAATCATGGAGATATTCTACCACATTTGAGAAAAATTTGTTATGTTCCTACTGGGACTTTTATTTTTCGAACTTTGATCACTGCCAAAGACCAAAAATCAAAAGTTTAGCTAGGACCTCAAATACACTTCTGTTGGAAGTAGCAGCACTCATAGGTACTATTTCCCACAACATTGGGAGGTTGAAGCCGTTCGTTGATTATATATGAATTTTTCTCTCTCGCCGACACCATGACCCGGGGGTCATGGGTTCAAGGTCAGAGGTGCGACCATGAACCCGGGGTCATGGTCCAAAAATATTGGTGTGGTCAACCACTTCTTTATCTTCTGCATAATGAAGGAATCGGAATCCCTTTGTTCTGACTTATTCGATCTTTCACATGTCGCCCATAATTAGATAAAAAATTTGCAAATTTCACGAGATCTGATGCTCCTGCAACCGAGAATGAACCGTGGTAAAATATTTAAGCAATCAAGACAAACATATGCAAATGATGAACAATGAAAATAATGAAGAACTGTTAAAGTTGATGTAGCATTGTGCATTGACAAAAACTCTGATGTATAAAGTTCGTGCATCATTTTCTGTCTTCGTCATCTCTCATTAGTGTTCACTTTACTATTGTCGTAGTCGCCTTGTCTCTTGAGAACGAATTTATATATATATCATCAACTTGTTAACCACGCTGCCTTAAAGGTTTATTACTATTTAAATCTATGGCTACCGATAGCCTATTGCATATCGTCTCTCACTTCAATATTAGTAAGTTCAAAATCAATTGTCATTATATCGTCATATTCATAGTCTTCGGTATCACACTCAATCTCCTTGTCATTCGTCTTGTAAAACGAAACTCGCCTAAAGAACTCGGGAATTACAAATATCTTCTTCTATGTTTTGCATCTTGCGATGTTGTTCTTCTTATTTCACACACAATTGTCAATCCGGTAATAATCTCTTATTAGAATTATTCACAAAAGATTCTACAGCAAGTAATCGCTCAACACGGGATTTATGGTGTGATTTCCATGAATTTCATCAATAACAAGTACATAATTATGGCTTACGGAGCGCTGTTCACAGTTCCCTTTTCCTTGCTAATTCTTCACTTTCTCTATCGATATTGGGTCATCAAACAGTTTGTTAACAAAATATTTCTTGAAATAATAATAGATATTCAGTTCGGCATTAATCTTCTTATTTGATAATAAATCATTTAATGGTCTACTTGTATTTTTGTTTCTGATTGGCGGAATATCATGGTTATTTAAACCCCTCCAGTCAAATTATTTTTTCTTCAGGTTCATTTTGTTAGTGATTGGCACATCAATCGAAATTCCCGGATCAACAGAAGCTAAAGAAATGCTTGCGATAAATCTAAACTCATCATCGGTTGATGGATGGCTCATATTTCGGATGGTAATAAATGAAGAAACATCAAAGTGCAAAATCATTCAGGATGACGACTTCGCATTACTTTCTAAAATCACACTAATCATCTTCAACGTAATGATGATTTTCGGAATGATTGTTTCCTTCACACTCGCCTTACTCACTTATCTTTCTATACAAAGAGCTGCTTCGCTCTCACAAAATGATCGATCTTTCCAGATGGCATTACTTATTGCTGTTTGCGTTCAGGTATCGATTTCATCCAATTGAAATAATTAGAGTAATCAGACGTTCGTGCCATTCGTTTGCATCTGTATCCCATATCTCTACGTTTTGAATGTTCCATTCATTGATGTCCCCATTCCAATATTCACTGATTATTCGGCATTTCTTCATGCTCTTTTCCCCACTTTCGATGCAATTGTAATCATCTCATTGATGAGACCATACAGAGAAGGACTTCTCCAGCTACTGAGAATAAGTTATTTACATGTTTATTCAAGAATAACGAATGTTATTTTTTTAGAGAAATCAAGAATCTAACTTGTGTCGTCACTGTTTCAATGCTCTCATGGCAATAACAAGTACAAGAATCAAATCGAAATGAGGAACAATTGTAATCTTACGAGCATTAGGCCATCTTTCTTACAATATTCCCCCCATCATCACTACTTCCGAATGAAGTCTCTTCGTCTTCGTATTCTTGCATTACAACGACTGGATTGAAATCAGTGAGAGGAACGATTCGATTCACTCGAAGTTGGGGAGGAATTTCCTCTCGAGACGAATCGATTGCCGTCTCTCTTTCCATGTAACAACAGTAGAGAATGAAAAGAGCTGTGACACAGAAGAATCTTAAATATCAATGATAAAAGTACATCATGACAGGCCGAAGTGTCACTGTAAAATTGTAGTATAATACCTAGATAATATGAAAAAGTTTAGCGAGGAAAATGGGGTTCTTACAAGCACGTAGCGATTCCGACGTAGATCATAACGATGTCCTTCACATTCATCGTTACACACTTTGAATCACTCGACTGTAAGGCGAAGAAACGTTCGAAACGATTTCTGTTGAATATATCCAGTTCGGAGCTGTGAAGTTACTAGCGATGATATGATTCACATCCGATAATGGATAACACATCTCCCTTCCCTTTCCCTTCTCTCTCTCTCTCTCACTCTGTCATCAGTACATCATCACAAGACCTTCCCTTTGTATTGTCATCGTTTCTCCGACCTTTTCAGGTATACGAGAATGGAAAGAAGAATCTCTCTCCCAGACAAGCTAAATCTCATCTATAAGCAAAACAGAAGAAGGCTATCGAGATAATTGAAAATTGAAAGGAATACACCGCCTTTTTTTCTCCGTCCTTTCTGGATTCCTCCTTCAAGATACTACGATTCCTTAGACCTCTTCCTTCTTCTCTTCCAATGAATTTCGCGGTTGGACCCCTTCTCGTTGGGTTTGGTGGCATCATCGTGTAAGTTTCACTAATACTGCTAATGGGTTTTTCGCATTATCATCAATGATGTCGACGTCATTAATAGATGCAATTCAGTGCGATAATCGCAACTGTGGCTGGAATGTACTACTGCTGTGGACTGGACTACGATCCCGCAGAGAATCCGTTGGTTTTCATGATAGCATCTCTTTATCGATCCATTCAAAGAGCTTGCTCATTTGTATAGCACAGTTCTATGATAATCTGTCCATTGCAGTTCCTTCGATGAGGAGGCTCATCTTGAGCCAGTGAATTGCTGGAGTCGAACCATTCGATCTGGTGATCGTTCTCGTGCTCCTTCGAGGAAAGCAACGGCAACGCCGAGGACACCCGAGGTACGGTAGACTATCGATTTATTATGCTGCGAACAGTGTCGACGTCTATACAAAAAGATGAGGAAGACGATCTCTCTCATTTTAAGTAATTTTTGGGCAATTCTCTGTATCCTATAGAATCGTCCTCGTCCTTCTCTTCCTGAATCGATCGCCGAATGGGAGGCAGAGATGGCATTGATTGAGAAGAGAGATGAAGTGGTTGAAGAGTCGTCCCCTTCCACTCCTCTGATGGTGGGAGAAGTGAAGGTGAGAATGAGCATTTGATTTCGATGGGTATTGCCTCAGTTCATGTTTGACCTGTTTTTTTTGGAACTCGTTTATCAGGGAATGATTAAACTTTAAAATACGAAGTAAACATACAAAGTGAATGACTACATTCCATTGCAGGAAGTAAAAGTATGTGCCGACATTGATGATCATCTTCCTTCCGTCGTGTGAATCCACTCCACTCTTGATCACATGATGCAACTTATCCGTTCTTTCTCCCCCACCCCTCCCTATTCTTTCATTTCTGCCGGTCTTGTGCTGCAGATCCCTCTTCGTTCCCTGTCCCTATCTCTTCACATCGGCATCCAATATCCTCGTCCTCTCCCTAGTAACCCCTACTCCCTCGACAACATCCCTCTCCGTCATTCATTGTCCTCATATTTGTTGTCGATAAACTAGACACGAGTCCTCTCTCCTAGTCGTCATTCTGGTCGAGACTCGTGATCTGCAATTCGGGTCTGTTTACACTGAATCCGACGGGGTTTTTGCCTCGAGTTGTACTACAAAATAGAGCAGACAAGTCAGAAAAAGTGGGAATTGGCAGATCGGGTGAAGTGAACAATCTTTGACTACAATATCTTCATTCTGGGAGTCGTGTGATTATTCCTTTCGGCTAGGCTTTACTCTATCGACTTCCTTATCGATATCTACTCTACAAATGGCTTCCAATGAATTCCCCGGTACTCTTCTACCCATCCTCGCACTGTGTCTTCTACCGCCAATTACGTAAGCTTCCTTCCATTCTGATTATCTACTCAGACTTCTGGTTAATCGTTCCGTCTCTTCAGATTCGTTCTAATCTTCTTTGCGTGTACTTATTGTGTTCTCATTCGTCGTTCTCCTCGTACAATCAATGCTGGAGGTCCTCCTTCTCCATCAACAATTAGAGTCCAACCAGCATCTTCATCCAACACTATTCCCACTGTGGAGTATTAACCCACCACTTACTCCCCTCTCGTCTTATGCTCTTGAATGTCATACCTAAATGTCATATTTGCTTTCGTCTATGCAACTTCATTCCAATTGATAAAATTGTAGTTATCAAGTGAGTTGATTATCGATTTGCAAAGAGGGGAGACATTGACTCTCATATCTCAATGGGCTCACATTCTCCTATTCTTTCCTTCCTCTAACCACTTTTTGCTTCCTTTCCTTGAAATCGGTCTCGTGTCTCTCTCCTTCTCCATTCGACTAGTTTTCTTCGCGTGATATTAGTCGGGCTTGCAGCAATTTTGCATATCCGCTTTATATGATAATTTCTTGTCCTCAATATCTGTTTGTCTAGATGGAAATGCACATGGGCTACGTTATAATGTGTATAATGTTCGGATTGATGACAGTTTCCTTCCTTACGTTGTAAGTTCCTTTATCACTCATTCAATCGATCGATCGTCTCTCTTCAGTCACATCATTCTCCCCTATTCTCGTCTTGGACTCTTCACTCTTCGTGGGAGAGCTTCTGCTGCTGGTTCGGTCGTTCCCGTATCGACCACTCAAATCGCGAGAGCCAACACCGACAATTTCCAAAGAATCTGAGCCAAAAAAGTTGTGTCAATTTTACAGATATTCTTGTGAATTAAATAATCAACGTCATCATGTTCTCTTCCAATCTTTAGTATACGTCATATTGTGTCCGAATTTATTTGTCTGAAACCAAAGTTAACTAAATAAACGGGAAATATTGATTCACTTTATGGGACACGGAGGGACACGGAAGGTGTTAGTAAACAAGGAAGACTTCCCCAATCAAACATTCAATTAAAGGTGCAATGCAACATTCTAGCACGAAGTTGGAAATTGATTCGAGATTCCTCGAATAAAAGTGTGAATTGTAGTCCCTACTGCTGTCTCGCCATTCATGGGAGGTTTATTCGTTACACTTTCACTTCCCCGAAGAAGAAACTCTTCGATGGTTTTGCCTGGTCATGCACTAGTTGGATTCGCATTCCTTCTACTGGCCATGTCATGCTGCGTTTTGTAAGTATCATTCATGATTCCTGGTATACTCGAGACCCTGGACTAGTCTTGACTGTCCAATTAATGAGATCTTTTCAACTATTTTTGTTTTCTTTTTCAAAAAGTTAAAAAGAATTTCGAACGTATTCCATTCTACGTTATCGTTGACGACACATACACTATTATTTAGAAAATTATGCAGAAATTTAATAGTCCAGGCATAATTTTATATTGCATTCTTCTCTTAGCAGTATCTGGTGCGTTCCGAACGAGAGACTTCTCAAACGAAAAATGTACGAATTGTTAAAAGTAATGAAGAGTTGCCATTACGAGAAGGAGACTGGGGAAGCACCTCGATTCGCAAGGAATATCGTCACCGTTGCATAATAAAGCACTGATTTATTATGCAACGCTTTATTCTGTCCTGTTATGTTTCGATTGTTCTTTTGTTTGATTTTTTATGTGTTGCATTGGAATAAATTCTCAAAGGTTGTTTCATTTGCAAGTTCACATCTCGTACGAATGTTTCGGTTGCACTCTTTCACTTCCATTCTTGCCTTGTTTGCACTACAAAATAGATCAGGGGCAGCGAGATACCCCCGGATATTTTCGGACCTTGAAACTACACATCAAAGACGTCAGCATCGATAACCATTAACATGTTATAAGTTATTACTGACAGTAATGATCGATCTGTGAGAAATAATACAACTGAACGCAGCACGCTCAAAACACTATCATTTTTGTGTATGTCCTTTCTGCACTATGTGTCATCCTAACATCTGATTTTTTATATTATTCCTAATCAAAGTTTCCTTGGTATCGACAGTACTCTTCATTCATTACATCATCACTCTTCCCCTCTGATATCTCTTCCTCTCACATACTATCTCGACTACATTTCCTCTGGTGTTATCATAAGAAGGCCAAAGAGTGGAAAGGTCTCTCGTCCCGTTCAGAAGAGAAATCATTCTACACGAAGAGTTGATGATGACGTCCTCGTTTACCCATAAGATTCACCTTTTATTTCTATTCTGTTTCATCGAATTCCGTTTCGTCAATAGGAGGAGGTGTCTATCTACGCACGTCTTATCTTTCCAGTATCCATTCTTATCCCATCCTTCTCTTCTGCGATGGCTGTCAATATCCTTCGTATCGTTTTCACTTCCATTCCTGTCGCCGTTATCATCGTGCTAGCACTCGTACTGTAAGTGCAAATCTCTTCATTTTTACGGTATTTAGAAATACGGTAGTTTCCATTGGTTACTATGATATATTTGTCTCAGTCGCTGCATGTTCATGGAGGAACTCAACGAGTACTACGACCAGTTCACAAAGGCATTCCGACCGGTCACGGCATATTTCGGTAAGTAGAAGGGTGAATGAGACAGAGATAAAGTACGTGTCGTTCAGGACTGTCTGCCCCTGCTCCTCCACGTGCAAGTCTGAGTGGAAACCAGAATGTGCCCCGTCGATCATTCATGGAGAACCTCCAGAATAGGTACGGTTGTTATATTTCATACTTCCCAATCGAAATTGATTTGATTCACAAAATAAGTGGAATATTACTGCAGAAGTTAGAATCTAGAGCGTCAATAAGCATGCTATTGATTTGCACAAAACAATCTGCTTTCCGAAACCCTAGTGACTTTTGAAACTCGATAATTTCAGTACGGGTGCATCCTTCCTCCTCAAGGCGCCGTCCCGTGTTATCGATGTGTGAAAATACCATTCCTAATTTATATTCGATCTAATAGTGATTAGAAACCGAGTAATCTGACAATTTACTGTGTGATGATCTCTTCCGGCGGAAACGAATGGCCTTTCTTACTGTCATTTAGTTTGCACCATTCTGAGAGATTATTTCTGAAGCCAACTAATCATAGAGAATGATGACTCAGGTCCTAGAGACTACTGTAGTTTCCAATGTTGTATTTAGTTAAACCCAACACGTAACCAGGTCGTTCTTGAGGCGTTCATTGTCATTGTGAGAAGAAAACCTGTGTCATACTTACAAGATCCCAAAAAGTCCACCATATTCATAACTTACGTACTATTCTCTTGTCCACATTTCACAACTGCGTGATCAAATTCTAGTTGTACCTTCGTCACAATGAATGATTCAATGTTTTCGCAGAGTTGATATTCCTCGTAAACTTTTTTCCTGTGTACGATCACTACCGAACTGAAGAGACCAAACAACCAGTACGCTATTTCGGGTATGCCCATAGGTCACTCCTCTTACGCAATGAATACCAAAAGGGAGTCCTCTCAGTTACGCAATATCTCCATATGTATCTGTTACTCACAACGTCGAAGATCATTCATCCATGACATTACCAGACGAGCAGAATTAGAGATAATGTCGACCTAATTTGTGAAAAGAACGAGAGTACAACAGATCTTTCCTAATAATTAGTGGCGAAAATCTATTTATTCCCCTTCATGTCCGATCACTGATTTGTACTTTCGTAATGTGTGTCTGGTGTGTAGATCAGGGGCATCTCTGGTAGGAATATCTCCTATTTCCAAATCAACCTTCAGTCATGTGCAATGCAATGGGTCCATTGACGCAGACTCTGACTCCATTTCATCTCATCATTTGTAGTCTTTGTCAATTCTGCAGTGGAAAGTGCAAGTTCATTGCGAGCATTTCATCGAAACATCTTGGGAAGGGACGTGATAGTCTTGCAGTTGCGTGCAAGCAGGTAAAACGTCAGAAATGTTTTGAAAGTGAAAAAACAAAAATAAACAGATACAACAATATTGGCAAAACAAAATAATCATTGTTCAATTCGCTCGAACGGCTGATTCTGTTCTTCTCGCAAGAGGATCGGAATTAGTGAAAGCACGACCAACAGCGATAGACGATCTGCACGTGTAAAAGTTCGAGAAATTCAAAAGAAGTCCGTCCTCACTTGCTAGACATGAGCAATAATTGCCTTCTGAAGCTTCTATGTAACAGTAATGACCATGGATTGATCAGAGCAAGCATGAAGTTCGGTACGAAGTTGTATGAAGAGATGAAGATAAGAATTGGCAACTTAATTAGGAGCAATTGGTGTTTTTTGCTCGAATATATTATTTGACGCACGTTATTGAAGTAACCACCAATCATGTAAACAACGAGGTAGACAAAGTTCACAATTAATGAAACGAAAAGTAAAAAGCGAGTCGAGTTGCCCTTAGATCGCTTTTACCAATGTGTCCGCTCATTCTGCACAAATGATTCCTGTCATAAAATGTGAAGTTAGACTAGACTAACCTCAATTTGATGACAATAATTTTAATGAATATGACTACATAGCAAACTGTCGAAGTAAGCGTACAGGCAATGGCTAGAGGGCCGGTGATAGCTGCTTGCTGAGAAAAAATAAATGTGTTTAAAGGAAAATGTTCTCACGATTCCCGCATGTGCAGTGGTTTCTAGTTGAACGACTGTATTGTAGGACGAGTAATAATAACTTAACCAAAACGAAGTCTTTGATTGTTCTCACGATATGACTCACTACGTGGGATTAGCGACTATGAGGGGAATGCAGAGTAAAAGAGGAACTCCAAGATAGACAAAAGCGATGAGCAATGGAGGAATCTTGTGCTCGATAACCTATTATCGTTTAGAAATTACAACGAAAAAATTGGACATTTTACATGAATGAGATGTCCTCTTGGTAAGCAGAGTGAAATCATTCGATGCAATGAGATAATAGCCACACCAAACATCTCTCCGAATAGGAACACTGTACAAGTCACCTGTAGATCTCCGCCTTGATGTATGAAATAATTCAAATTGTACCTCTGTGAATGGTGGAAACCACGTTCCATTTGTAGAAAGAAAGAAGTTCCACGAAAGAGGAACATTTCGTATGAAACCGACAAGAAAATAATTGATGAGTGCACCGAGGTCTAGAATCGCCTAAAAGTTATGATCAGAACAATATCAATAGCAGGCAACCGAACCTGAAACTTCCAGAGAAGGAAGAAGAATGAGTCGAATTGTGGCTTCCTTCGTTTCGATAGAACAATTAGTTCGAAGATATAGAGAGGAACCGTTAGAGCTGTTAGAATCTCAGAACATACATTAGCTTTGAAAGTGAGAATGATAGCTTACCCCGAGTGTTCCATGGTAGCTGGCACTGTTGAGAAGCTGCTTACTCGCCTCTGATATGTTCATTCTAAGGAAGAGGTTCTCTAGCAGGAAAGTAACCGAACGATATCACTGAACAATCTCGTGAGTAGCCCTCGTACTTTGCATCCATCGCAGATTCTCAGCCTCGTACATGTCTCTTTGTCGTGTGAATCGTGCAGAGATTTCAACGGATTGAAAAGGAATGCACACTATTGCATACTCGAGTGTAGTGGGGCTGAGTATTCACTGATGACTGTGATCAAAACTACTCTACTGTAGTATCAATATTAGTTCAGCACGAATGTTATATCAGAGAGTTGATAGGTGATCTTTATCGAGTGAACTCTATAATCTATACGGATTTCCTGGCTCAGTCAAATCGTTGTTCACACTATCTTAGTTCGAATTTCAGTCGTCATGGACGTATTCAATGCATTCCATTATGTACATCCATGCCTGCCAATAAGGTTTTATAATTCCGAAGAATGCTGCAATGTGTAAATCACGTGCACCATCATTCTATTGAACGAGCAAACATCACTACGAGAAAATGATGCTGCAACAGATAATTCATCCCATCTCCTACAGATATCTCGCACGTGATCACTGACCGACAACATCAACAGTATTGTACGAAATTGTTTATTAGTTGACGTTAATGAAAACATTGCGTAAGTGTGTCGAGTGAATTCCTGGATTCTGATTTTTGCGGAAATGTTCAAGATCACAAACAAAATGATGGACTACATTGCAGTTGTGAATACTTGTTTTGGCGCGACACGATTGTTTGCTCCATTCACACTGCTCTCTCCATTAGCCGTTGTCTTAGTCAGAGGGAAGAATCTGCTGCAGAGTGGAAGACGAATGAGGAAGGAAGGAAGACAACGATGAACTATCGAAGAACGCATCGATTCTGGAATCAGTAAATATCAAAAGGCCCCTCTTATCTCTTATCACATCTAAAGACGTACCACTTGTGATCATGAGACACCATGGATTTGCTAATGAAATAAAGAAAGAAAATGCATAAAAATGCTTGCGAATCGTGTAGAAAACGGACCACTGAAAAATATGTTCAGTCGACTGAACTCGAGATCAAACGACTAGATTAGGAGATTTTATTGCAGGCACTTCCAGACTACGACTTATCAGAAAATCAAGACAAGATCACGTAGTTGCACATCTTCACTAAGATTTTTTCAATTCCTAGTAGAGTTGACTTCAAGAGAATTAGTCGACTGAACTCAGCTTACTCACATCTGATCCGACGAAGAGAAGATTACATACGAAATAAGCTGCCAGCGTGCATAGAGCACAGAAAAGAACAAATGAAGTGACCAGAATGGATATTTCACTGCGCCAACTACGAAGTGGACTAAAATGTGCCCATGAATTACACATACAACAAATCGATCGCTTACCGTTTGCGAAGTGCTACGAATACCCGGATATAGCACATAGCTGATACTAAAGCGCCAGTGAAAGAAGAAGCACAAATAATATTCGAGTTGAGCTGAAAATATCCGTCAAGAGGTTGAATAATGGTCTTCAACTGACAGCAATGCTCTCTTCGCTGCCAACTCTCGTTACTCGATTCGCCTTGTAAACAAAATCGTACGATCGCCAATCTTGAGCGATGATTATGTAACTGAATCGGTCCTTCATTTTATATGATGTGGATAAACTCACCATGCATAGATGGCCGGTATGACCAAGTGGAAGAACATCACTTCTTTAACCGAGAGATGTTTTAGATTCTGTGTATGCATATTTTCAAATGGATATTTCTTGATCTAACCTTTGTGAGGCAGTAAGTTGGATGACAGACCAGCATCATTCGAGAAACGGCCATCATCGTCACTCCCAACGTCTGAATTATCGATACCGTTGAAAGAAAAATAGAGTTCTCATGCCTGAGCAAGAAGGCAAAAATAACTATGTGCATACACCAACTGAGGAAGAACAGTCCCATTCATTCCCAGAAGGAAATCGTACATTGACGGCCAATCCTAAAGATGCAGGTTGGAGAATCCATTTCATTATTCGACAACCTGTGGAATTTCCATGACAAAATACATGATGACATAGGAAATATCGTACAGGGACTGAAATAAAGAGTACTTCTGAAGTGAATTCGTCTAACCTGACTGCAGATCATACGGTAAAAGAAGCTATCGTAGATTATGAATCCACGTTTGTGATAGATTTCGTACAGTATTTGGATGTATAGAAACAGACTAATTATTGTGAATGGAAGAAGAAAGTAGTAGAGTTGAGGTCTTTCTAGTTCCATCTTAGATTATGGAAGAAATGGAAGCTATGATCGTTGTGTGGAAATGTGTTGACGAGAAATGGAAAGATTCTTCCGCTTCCTATAATCCGATAGCTCCTGGCACGATTCAGAAAAGATTGAAAGAGTATCCGAAGATCACAACTGCTTGAAAGTCGACGATGTAGGATGATAGGGATCAAAAGTGTCTTCTCAAGTTGCCATGAATGATTCATGTGAATATGTCTGGGCAAAAAAAAGTACGAGGATCTATGATTCAATCGACTTCTAAAGAATGCCAGAAAAGTTAGATTTGCACGATATGCTTGTGATGTGAGTGTATTATAGAGTGATTCTTTGTTGACGATTCAATAGTGATACATCTCTCCGAGATCCGAAGTCCATAACATAATCTATTTGTTACTTGAACTGGGCCTATCAGATACTCCTTTGGGGCAGCAGTGCCGTGTGTGGAATGAGTTCGATTGGGAAGAAGACGCATGACTGCAGTCTCAGAGAGACACTTCCCGAGAACATCATTACGCATTCTGGCTGAAAAAAGTAAATTAACCAATTCGTAATTCAGAAATGATCCCGACCGCTGGTGAGCAGCAGACACCATGGATTGAGTAGAGAAATAGGGAAGGAGAAGGCGTAATAGTGCATTCGAAGGGCGAACATTGCATTCCACTGGAAGTTCGAGAATATTCTGGTCATTGCTCCTATCTTACGTTGAAAATAGAGAGAAGACCATTGGATAGGAAATAAAGAGAAAGTGCGCAAAGACAGAGGAATAGGACGAATGAGGAGCAGAGAATAGACGCTTCCCTATTCCATGAGCGGAATGGCCTGGAATTATTCGTTACCAATTTCTCTTTTACGGCTTCCTCGTCGATACCTCTGTTTTAGTGTTCGAAAAATCAAAAAGTAACAAAATGATGAGATAAGTGCTGCTGTGATCGAAATTATTATTGAGAACATCGAATTGATCTGAGAAGAACATCATAACATCACGAGTGATGATTATATACTCTTACTCGTACGTAGTTTACATTAGTAACTCGTGTCATTCGATTCAGAGAGGGAACGAATTCGAATCGCGAAGGAGTTTGTCCAAAGAACAAGTACAATCCGAATACGACTGGGGGAGTGAAGTGAATCAATACTACTGTTAAAGCAGAGAGCTCATCTATTGTCTAGAAATGAATGCATTGCGTAGAAATGAGCAATAAATGACCGTTGAAATCGATTTGGTTGAGAATCGAACCATCAATACTCTACCTATCGAATTTAGTGTGACTCCAAGAATCTGAAGGAGGAATCGATGATAAGTGTCTGCTCAATAAGATCTAAACCTGTCCAATAACACACACGTATGCATGAGCATACATCAATTGAACCCAATGGGTACTGTTCAGATTGAGAACATATTCATACATTGATGGCCAATCCTGAATCGAGAAAATTTGAAAGGCATAATTGATTATCTACCTGAGGAATTTCAAACACGAAAAATACGATCACGTAGGAAATATCAAAGACTGACTAAAAATGATATGATCGACACTACTTTCGGTAATTCTCACCTGTGTCCAAATGAGCTTGTAAAAAAGAGTATTGTAGTTATCCCTCCTCTTCCAAAGCACGAATAGCATTTTGAAGTAGAGAATAAGAGTGATAATGGAAAGGGGAAGGAGGAAGAAGTAGATCTGAGGACGTTCCATTCTCAACGTCCAGTCTGGGATTCAGAAACAGGAAAGAGATTCAAGAAAAGGATACGAAAGCACCTCGTTACCTCCCCCGGATATGCAATTGTGCACATCCCAATGAGTCATGAAAATTTTATTTCTTATTTATCCGATTTTCAAAAGCGATGACGTTGAAGGATGTATCATCTACTTACTTGCTTAGAGATCGAAAAGTACCTTTTAAAAAAATAGGAAACGACAATTCATAATCAGAAGAATACCTGATCAAGAATCTGTTCAAAGAGGCGATTTCTTGTTACATCCATTTTTGTAATTTATGGAAATGACATGGCAAAATCATAAACTATCTCCAACTGAAGACGATCTGGTTTCCTCTAGTTTGTGTGCATTATTTGCCTTCCTTACCTCGGGATGCTAATTATTTCTCTCTCACCACGAATTTGCACGAATACTCAGCCCAATTCAGGTGATGCTCACAATTGGGGCACTTCAAATAAAACGGCTGTTTCCCTTTCGAGTCACTCTTCCATTGTGCCAGTCTGGGTACAAATGACCTCTCTCCTCGTCCTATCTCTTCTACTCCTTTTCTTTCCTCCACTGGAGGCTTCGAACCAATCTGGTAAATAACTTCGCACTCGTCTGAACGAGAACTGACCTTTGTTTCTTTCAGAGGTTAATGAGTTCCAACAGGCAAATCGAGCTCTGATCAAACATCTCTTCAAGGGATACGATGTCACAGCGAGTCCCTTCAATACCATGAGTGAGTATGGTTCACCAATCAACTCCACTTTTCTATTCGAGAATCTAACACATCATGGAACTCGGGAAACTATCTGAACGTGACACTTATGAGGACGAGATTGATCGATTTGGTATGAGATACAATTTCTATAAATATTTCCATATTCCCTTCCAGAATGAACGTCAGCGT
Organism: Pristionchus arcanus; assembly: GCA_900490705.1. Lineage (NCBI taxonomy): Eukaryota > Metazoa > Nematoda > Chromadorea > Rhabditida > Neodiplogasteridae > Pristionchus > Pristionchus arcanus. Next base: position 57,366 of record LS486459.1, read on the forward strand.
CAGTTCACTGCAAATGTAGGAATTGTTGTGGTAATTATCAATATCCATCATACAATCAAGAATATCATAGGAATATTCCGATCCTCGTCTATCATGGAATCCGGATGAATACCATTCTATCGATCATGTCTACTTGAGAGATGAATCAGTCTGGTTCCCCAAGTTCTTCCCATGCGACAGGTGTTGCAATAAATGATCAGTGAACCAAGATATAATAGCGAATTTCAGCTCTGATTATTCTTATGCAACATTCCAGAAGGATGAATTCACGGTACCCTATGAAATGACCTAAACTGATCTCCTTCTCCTTTGAGGTGAACCATCTTGGTCAGATTCTCGTAACCTACCAGTTCACTGTCACCTACAACTGCGATATTCGAGTAAGTAACTGGCCATAACATCAGGGATGAATCTAGAATACATGCAGAACAAGGATTTTCCATTCGATCAGCAATTGTGCTCGCTCTGTTTCTCTCTATCTGGATATCGAGAGGAAGAAATGGGATTGAGAGGACTCGCACCTCCTCAAGTCGATCTCTACGTTCGTCTAGCTTCGTATCTATTGAAGAACTATTTCATGTAGGGAACGGGCGAATGGACTGCCAAAATGGACGATCGCCATCCAATCGCGAGTATGTACTACGCACAGGAGAAATATGCTGTCAACTTTGTGAGTTTCAAGATGATGAATTCTCTTGTAATCGAATCATTTCAGGTGTACTACCGTCTTATCTTCACTAGACAGCCCAATTTCTGGATCTTCCTTGTCATCCTTCCCACTTACTTCCTCGGCCTTCTCATTCTCGTCGGTCTATTCTTCGGAAACACAGGAACGTACTCAGTCAACAGTCCGGTGAGTCATCTTTGCTTCAAAATGTAGAACAACAAAAATAATTCTGACATTTAGATCGAGCTCGGTCTCACGACCATGATGTCTATGACAGTGATTGTCGGAATTCTGAATGATTCTGTACCGAAATCCGAAGATCTCTCCAGACTCGGTACTCCCTTCTATTCCCTTCTATCTCGTCTCAAATTCTCCTTTCAGGATACTTCGTCTTCTTCGATATTCTCACAATCTGCGGTGCAGTAGTTGTCGTGCTTTTCTTTCACAATATTCGCATTGTCATTCACAAAATCGCCAAAGAGAAGACGGAACAAATACCGAAAAATGAGAAAAGGTTTCCAATTTATTAAAATCTCATAGAAATGAAATTTGTTCAGTTCTCGATACTGGCCATACATCTTTCGTTTCACTCGTCGATCCTCAAATGCTCGTTTTCTCTTCTTTGTTGTATTCTGTTCACTTCACACTGCCAATCTCATTGTGATGCTTGCGAAATCGAGAGATTCAACGGGATTCGAAGAGATGACTCAAGCATTCAATGTCACGTCCACTTAAATTTTCTCAAGTACCTTCGATAAATCTTTATTTAATTGTCAATCATATCCCATTCACGGTATGAAAGAGGACATTTTGAAAAACTCTTCTTTTTTTTTAAAGTGCAATTTAAAAAATTATTCTAGAGATAGATGTCGGTAGATTTTACACCGGACACAATCTTGGACGTGAAATGTTCGCTCTAGTTACAATAATTTCGAAAATGAAAGTTAGTAATGAGAGTAAGAGCCCGCCACCGAGAATCTTGAATGGAACCATTATTTGCTTGAATCCAATGGATGTGAAAGGCGGGAGTTCTTTTAATTTAGATAGGACTTCTTCTTGAACCGAAGCTAGCACAAAACTATGCGTGTCGATATTACGATTTCGTAGGAACCCATTCATCTAAAAGACCGTTTACGAGAGATGAATGATGCACAAGATCTTGCATTATCTTGTGTGAACACAGTGAGAAGTGCCCAGTTAATTTTCTCCATAACGATCCGGGGGATATTTCTGTTAATGACATAGAAGTATGAATCTCCCTCTCGAATACTGTGCGTGAGCCACACAGATCCTGTGTTATGTCCCTTGGGAAGGGAAATTCTGAAGGATGAAAGTTGCTTTCATAGCCGAAATTTAATACTTTGTGAGGAAGCAATCTTCCGTGAGAGTTGTCGCATAAAATCCATAGATATCGGATTCGTAGAATAATCCGACGAGTGATTGATCACTGCATACTTTAATGAGTGAATCGAGTGATGAAGGTTGCCAGACTATGGATGAAGGAGAGCCAACAACGATGGGAATCTGAGAAATACAAATCAAATACAATCGCATTGCTCAACGAATAACCTCTTCTAGAGTAAAATAATTATCAGCTTCATTCAGCACTAATTTCCTAATTCCTGAGTGAAAGTCCTCAACAATTGTCGAATATGTTCTGAAAATTGCATGCATTCTTTTTCTAGTCTTAGGGTGTTCAGTGTCACGTAGGAGAAAGGGCAGATGCAGTAAGTGAATTCCCTTGGAAATATCCTTGGTAAGTCAGATAAACAAACAAGAGAGCATATTGAAACATAAGCCCTCGCATGAGATCAAACCATGAAAGTTTCGTCTAAAATAAGCATTGATGTTGAAGTTTCATTCTCTTCTATGCCTCACATTATCTTTCGAATCCTTTCGTAGACGAGATCGTAGAATATTCAGGAAAATGTTGAAAATGACAATAGCCAGTAAAACAATTGCCATATATACGGGAAATACGATGTAGAACGAGAGTTCAGTGGATTCGATGATGTATCTGTCTCGAGATTCAGCAAACGACATCTAAATACCGAGCTTGAGCCAACACGAAAATAGTATATCTTGCTTTAGTTCTCAAGGCTGCGACCGAATATCGATAGGTTTTGATATCAGATTCTCTTAGCCACACAGTATCGATAGGGGCGAATACTTCACTGCGAAGGATTGCTCCATCGTAGAACTCACAAGGGAACCGCAAAAGGCGTCCCCCATGAATCCAAAATTTGCTATCACCAATCAAAAGGTACCCCTCTAGGAAGTCCAAAACAGTTCTAACATTATGTAATAATTGATTCCTAAGAACCGAAAATCGATAATCAATATTTGGGAGAAATTAGTGGAAAAATTGCTCTCTCGTCGCGCGGGCTCATGGTCGACTGGGGGAGATCTTAGAGAGTGTGTTCTCTGGCTCAGCAGGTAAAGCGCTTGCTTTGTGAACGCTATGCCGTTGGTTCGAATCCTTTTGCAGCAACTCTTTTGCAACATTTTTTGCACTTTTAAAATGACTTTATTTTTCATCGTATGCATTCCCAACGTTGCATAGTGCACATAGACGCTTTTCACGTATGAAACAGCTTTGTGAACAATGTAGAATCTCATTCTAATAGAAAATTTCCTTCTGAGTACAACTAAGTGCTCATAGTGCCGTATAAATAGCTATATGTCAACGGTTTCAGCAATAGAAGTGCCTACGATGAAAAATAACGTCATTTTAAAAGTGCAAAAAATGTTGCAAAAGAGTTGCTGCAAAAGGATTCGAACCAACGGCATAGCGTTCACAAGCTAAGCGCTTTACCTGCTGAGCCAGAGGACACTCTCTCTAAGGTCTCCCCAAGTCGACCATGAGCCCGCGCGACGAGAGAGCAATTTTTCCACTAATTTCTCCCAAATATTGATGAACGATTTTCGGTTCTTAGGAATCAACGAGCGTCCTGCGGACGCTCGCGAACCGCTCAGCTACGCGCGCAAGGCGAAAAATGAATGGGCTAATAGGATTAAAACCCCTCGATTTTGTGGACACGAAAATATCAAAAAGCGTTCTATTATATGTGATTATTACATAATGTTAGAACTGTTTTGGACTTCCTAGAGGGGTACCTTTCGATTGGTGATAGCAAATTTTGGATTCATGGGGGACGCCTTTTGCGGTTCCCTTGTCACTATCGTCTCCATCCGCGACTAAATAAGGACAATAATTGCGAATGAGAGAATAAACTCACTTTGTTTGTCATATTTCACCATTTCTAATCCTGAACATTCAAATTGACTGCTCAGTGTGTTCCATAGTTCCAAAAAGACTCCTTTGAATTCCTTGTCCGGTTTGTGGTAATAAAAATGAGGAAATGCATCGGCACTGTATCCAATGGGCAGCTTCCCATTGCGACATACGGAGAAATTCATAAAGCCCAGAAGGAGCGAGAAGGGGAGGGGGGGGACGAGATGGAAGGAGGGTGAAAGTGGAAAAGCCCAAAGCATGCTTGTGGACCTTGTTACGTTTCTATGCCTTTCATCTTCTGATCTTCTATCTTCAATTTATTTTGGTTGAGGACAAAGAAAATTCGCTATTAGGAAAGACATACGAGAAAAAAGTACGAGCCAGAATGTGTAAAAAGAACTGAAGAACTAAAAAGATCAAATAACAATATCTGGATCACTCTTTCGTTATCCGAAAAAAATCCTACATGATGAGGCTACAACAAAATGGGACAAACACGCGATAAAGAGAAGGAAATAACGATGGAGATGTATCATCGGACAGTTAGTACTTTGCACTAGTCAGAGAAGTAATTAAATATCAGAGAAGTAAACTTATGTGAATATTACTGAAGAGGTCAAACCATATCAAGGCCTAACTTGTGATAGAGCTAATCATTTTCGAAAATTCTCCCTTTTTGCACGACAGATAAGGCCAATAGTTAGATTTCACAAAACATTCGCAACTTTCAACACAATCCAGTCCAGACATCCGGGAATTATATTGATCCTCTACCACGCGAAAACAGATCGACAAAGTATATAATAACGAGAATTTGGGGAAGAAGACACTGGATCGACATGAATTCTCTTCCCCTCCTTTGTCTACTCATTGCCTTCATCTCCGCTACACAGGCAATGATGACCATGGAGGAGAAAAGTGAGAATTTACCGTTTTCGAAAATAGCTGTTTCTATAATTATTATCTTCCTCATTAACAACCATTATCATTCAGTTGCATGCTTCGTCGACACAAGCGATAAGGTCAAGGATGAACCGGATGCAGATCTCAAGGCTAAGATCACTGCTACTCTCAATACTATCAAGGTATGATTAGACATAATTGTTTATGGGATCAGCTTCAATTTTAAAATGTTCAGGGAGTGGCTGGTAAAGTCAAAGCGATGTCAGCTGACCAAAAACAGAAAGTAATCGATAATTACTTCACGGGGACGTGAGTGAATATTCCCCGTTCCATTCCACAATTTCTCAATTTCAGATGCGAACCACTCAAGGCAGTCTTCCAATCAACTCGTTAAACTTCAAATATTTATGTTCGCTTGAAGCGAAATACACATTGAAATAATTGCAATAAAATGAACATGGCTATTTCTTGGTTGTTCTTACTGATGAATTGGCGAATAGTTGATTATCGAGAGGGAGGCATTGGAGAAGGAGAGGATGGCCATCACATAGATCCTTAAAAATAAGCAATTATGAATTTTTCAATCATTAATTTTATAAAATTTTCATAAAAACAAAATATCATCAACCCGCCCTTGGAACTGTGTGTCGAAAATCATGGACAGCTATATTTAGAACCCCTGCTTATGGCAATAAAAATTAACTAACCTTGATCCAGTGAGTGAATAGTTCGCTCGTTCCTCCAAATTCCTTCTTGCACGAACAGGCGATCGATGGCGCCTGATGAAAAGATTATTATTTAAATCAAGGAACAAACTTTGTTTCCGCTAACAAAATTTCTATCCAAAAGTTTCAACAATATGTGGAATGCCGAATGAATATTTTACGATAAGTTTTTGAACAACTCATTGTCAACCATAACAACGATTCCATTTTAGATAACTGAAACGACATACGTATTTATGCATCTCTTCTAGATGGAATTCATCGATATGCAGCTTGAACTGTCCGAGATCCTTCACGATAAATTCATCACTCTTCGATAGACAAAATGGACAGGGAGAATCTGAAATGAACACGATTGAATGATTCAACACAACACATCTTTCTGATCATATTCTTCGTCTTGTCATTATAGTGGTAAAATATAAATACCATAATCAAAAACATGGTAGTTGTTTAGTTACTGAAAATGAATGGGAATACCTCGAGTAAATTTGAATCGTCCCGTCTCCATCCACAAGTCGTACTGCGGAGAATGAACTTGCTGCAATAGTATTTGTAAAATAGCTACTCAAAGTTAAATCATATCTTTTAAACATTAAAAGCCATTTAAATACTTGTCCGAGGACTGGGCATGCCATCAAAATACAAAGAAACGCATTCTAACAAACATTAATAAATGAAACTAACATAGCAGTGACACTTCATAGAGTGAAAGTTGATGGCTCGGTAGTCGCACTCTTTCGCTGCACACTTTATCTTCGCGTAACTAAAAAAATATTTGGATTATTAAATTATAATATGATTATTCAATTAACGAGAAGAAATATCAAGTTAATAATTTACAAGTCTGTTGACTAAGCTGGTGCTTGCATACCTTATCCACTTATCCCTATGAGAATCCTTTATATGTCGTGTGTACTGTCCAGATCGAACATTACTTCTTTGCATCTTCAATACATTAAATCCACAGTACGGACAGCTGTTCCATGCGACCTCAAAATAAATTGATTACTCCAAAATAATTAAATTGCTATTTATTTTCTAATCATTTTGTTTCTCACATTAATTTTTTATTAATTTAGGAAATGTACCATACATCGACCTCATCCATTTGCTTTCGTGCTTCGGAGAAATCGAGGTATTTGGATAGCATTCGACCTTTCTCGACCAACGGTCGATTATGGGGGATCCCCGGAAGACTGCACATGAAAATATAAATAGATTGATAATTTCAAGCGGTCATCAATTCGCTTGTACCACGAAAGTAATCAATTCATATGTGGTCTAAGATCTTGAATTTATTTCACATACAATGATAAATACCCACCACAAGGCTGCATTATTGCTTGTAACAGCTCGCCCATTACGCGTTGAAGTACCTCAAACACAAATAATTTTAAAAATTCTT
>LS486469.1:0-10492 GCA_900490705.1 Pristionchus arcanus
ATCGATTGCTCTACTGGGGTATTTGATTACGGTAGCCACAGCTATGGTTAGGGGGTACGGGGTAGATGGGTGCTTGATACTGTATCAATGATACAGTAGCGACAGCATTCTTGCCTACCAATAGGGGATACCGATATTGCCTTGATTCTGTAGTCTCAGGGTACTGTAGCTACAGTACCCCTGCCTAATTCCAGATGGGAGGCAGTGTCGTCGACGGCGGATTCGCGCTGTGCTGAGGCGGAGAAGGCTGTGGCTGAGGGTGTGTGTTTCAAGCAGTTTCTGCAAATTCAGTATTGAATTAGGGGGGCATCAATAGATGAACTGTTGATTGAATTGTATTTTGAGGTATGGTGATTATCCGCGAATTTTGAGTTTCATATTAATTACATCATACGCAACTTTTGTGTAGACGCAATAACAAGTTCAATTCGTTCGCAATTAGGACGATCTGTCCAGTCGTTCGGGAATTTCACTGGGATCATAATTTCAAGCAGTTTCTGCAAATTCAGTATTGAATTAGGGGGGCATCAATAATAATAATAAAATATTTATTTAGCCGCTGCATTCACGGACGCACTGGCTAATCTGGAGGAGTGGCTGGACGGAGAATTGGCAGAGGGAGCAGTGAGAAAGGAGAAGGGATGCAGAGGAGATGTCGATACGGTATGTGTGAATGTGTCCAACCTGAAAGGGGTTTCACGAATAGTACATCTAACGAATGCTTGTGAACAGTCGATTGTTATTTATTTTGGACAGCAACTTCTTCATTAGTGATTCTAATCGACACATTGCATGAGTGACTTTTCAAAATACAGACCGTTGTTCACATCCCAGTTAGATTCGTGATTCAACATCATAGTAAACGAGGGACAATGGATAACTGGTACTGATGTCTCATCTACAATTGACCTTAAACGTATGCCTTTTTCAGATAGTCGAGTTGCTGTCGTCGGAGAGGGCGCGTGATGCGGAGAGGCAGGCAAGGACGGAATCGATCGAGGCAATCACTAAGAAGGTACGGAAGATCAGGGAGGGGTACGGTAGCCGAGAGGCTGCAAGGGAATTTGGGTAATCTGTTCATAGTGTATTTATTGAATAACGCGATGTTATTGTTGCATCGCAATTGTGTGTCTGATAGGGACCGGGTGGAGCACGAAAAGCGCTGCCTGAAATCAAACAGGGGCAATCTGCACAGTGTTACTTCTTTGAGCGCGATACTGATGTCTGTCGCACACTGAACTTATCTATATTGTGGGAACGCAATTACGCGTTATATGGGGACTTGGTACAGCACGAAACGTGCAGGCCCTTTTCAAAATGTCGATCATCGCATGTAGAGGTTTATTACTACATAAAAGCAACTAACTACATTGTAATGATGCAACTGCAGGCCGCATCACTGGTCGCCGCCGACGTTGAAGAGGCCGAAGACGTGTCTGCAGCTGCAGCACGGCTGCAAGGGAAGTGGGCGGAGATTGAGGGCGAGGCGGCGAGAAGGAGGGCGGAGTTGGAGAGGGCGATGGAAGAGGCGAAGGACTGCGACGAAAAGGTGAGCTTGGAGATGGAAATGGATGTGGAGGAGAGACTGCATGAGTCCAAGGTTCGTCGTGCACGTCTTCTGCCTCGTTCAATCGTGCTAAGTGGGCTTGAGTTTTCTCCTATTTTGAAGACGGAGTGAAGCAGGGTGACTTGAGCTTCAGTTAAGTGTGATAGGATGTGTGCAAGGTAGTAGATTAATAGTTGGGGAAAAAGTGATAAAAGTTGGCTCATCAGCTAAACTGGACTGATATTAATTTCAAATTTAATGCAAGAAAAGAGGATCTGATCAATTGGCTTTAAAATTTGAGGGGTAGTATTATCGTTGAAACGCGAATGATTCAGGTGTGCAGTCTGCTCGTGTGGTTGGGCAAGCTGGAGGAGCAGCTCGAGGGTAATATTTATATTATTGTATAGTTATCTTAATTAACTTTAATTATTTAATTAATTACACGAATTATCGATGATCGCTTGCAGTTCCCTCCTCGTCCGACCTCTCGACCGGCCTGGCGGCAGTGGGTGCCGTGCGCGCCGCGCTCAGTGGTCAGTTATTTGATTTGTATTGTTTTTTTCATTCCATGCATTCTAGAGGCGCCGGGTTAGAATCACTAAAGCTCGAGAAAAGGGTAGTACTAGTTGGAGCCGGATAATAACCACTAGGTGGTCGCGAGCTTCAACCTTGATCAATATTTGCAGTCGGGCGACCCTTTCTGCAGTCGGCATTCAATTTCCTTGCCATGAAATAGATGCATACTAGCAGAGCCTAAAAACTCTGGCTGACTTTGTGTTTCATACCTAATGTATACTTGCAGTCGAGCGACCCCGTCTACACTCAGTGAGTGAGGCATGCGAGGCACTCCTCAATGGATGCCATCCGGCAGCAGAACCGGCACTCCGAGAGTGGAGGAGAGTGATAGAGGGAAAGTGGAAGGTGAGGGAGGAGTCTTTGATCTTTGATCTTTGATCTTTAGTCTTGGAATATCTCGAAGCTAAGATGTGGAAGTCGTCTAGTTTGTAGTCTGAACTTTGATCTTTGAAGCAAGTGGAGGATCGCGCGGCGGCAAAGGAGGAATCGATGATAGAGCAGGAGGAGAGGCAGAGGGCGAGCGAGGTATGGTGTTGTTGTTATTGGTGTTATTGTTTTTATTTTTGTTATTGTTGCTATTCAGGCAGCGATGGATGAGGAGCGGAAAGCTGTGGAGGAGGTAAATCATTCCCTGTTTTACTTGTTCCTGCGTTCTGAATGCATTGAAAGCTAGCAAGAGGGAGTGGGAACGTTTGTGTTTCAAGAAGTATACGTAACTTCGAGGGACGATGAATATTTAATTCATGCGACGTAACTGACGTAAATCTCAATAAAATCTCAATAAAAAAATTTCCAGCACTTGGCCGAGGTGGCACAGCGGACTGCCGCATGGCAGAGTGATGTGCGCGCATTCGAGGAGTGGATGGAAGAGACGGAGAGGTACGGCATGAGGGGGGGGAGAAGTACGGTATGGAGGAGGGGTACGGTGGCTACTTTATCGATTTTTCTTCCTCTCGATTACTTTGAAGTGTGCGCGCACTTGAGAAGAAGATGCAAGTGGTGGAGATGTACGGTAGCCAGAATAATCGATCGGCTTAGATATCTGTTTGGTACTAATGCAGGTTAGGTTGCGGAAGTCATTAAAATTGAAATGGATTAGATGATACGGTAGGCGAGGGGGTTACGGTAGTCATCGATCGATCGATTGCAGGAAGATGGCTGTCGCCCCTGCGAAGACTGTGGACGGCGATCGACTGACGGAGGCACTGCAGGAGGCCAAGGTGAGGGGCTTTTTAATCGATAAAAGAGACTGATTATCCCAACATCAAGATGTGCGAATATGCCTACATCATGAAACACAGTTTTTCCATGTTCGAATTTTTTTGAATGCCGTAGGACAAGTGAAGCATTGAAATGAAAATTACATTGATTATAACGATTAGGTTGAGCGCGAATGTGCCATGTTCGAATTTTGGTTAATCTCGGAAACAATGAATTGCGAATTGGAAAAATAGGCATCCTTGACATTGCAGAGTACGGTAGCCGCCTTTTCCTCGCGGCAGTACGAATTCGATGTGATGAGAGGAGAAGCCGCAGTGCTAAGGAAGGTCGTGCCGGAGAATGAGAGGATGGAGATGGAGGAGAGGGACGAGGCTGTGGCAAAGAGGTATGGTCGGCGCGAGTGGGCACTCGCCTACCATTGTAAAGGGGGGTCATGGTTCAAAATTAGCTTTTAGGTTATGGTGTGGTACGGTTAGTCAGGGGGTATCGATTTTCCCCTCAAACAATGATGCTTATTGACTGGTGGATACTAGTGTTGGCAATACGGCGTTAACGGCGCCATAATGATAGAGGGGAGGGGAGGGGAGGATAACGGCGCCACAATGCCGTAATCGGCTAACCACCCCTAGTTGATACGCTAGATGAATGCGGTGGATGTGTAATACGCACAGCTATGTTGTCGATACAACGATTCCCCATTTCATAATCGATTGATAGATGAGTACAGTACCCTTCCGAATTCCAGATGGGACGGGCTGTGTGCAGCGGCCGATTCGCGCTGTGCCGAGGCAGAGAAGGCAGCGGTGGAGGGTGAGCGATCGATTTATTGAATTCTGCAATTCTAGGAAGTGTTGTGTTTCACAGATTTTGTAAATGCTTAGGCGAGCGCAAAAAAATAATACATTGCAGACCAGAGAGTTTCGAGTTTCGCCGTTTGGTTAGTAGTTCTAGTTTTCTTGCAAGTGGGATGTCCAGAATCTCTTTGAGGAAAATCAGAATCTATTTGAGGCTGCACATTCACGGAGGCACTCGCTAACCTGGATGAATGGCTTGACGGAGAATTGGCAGAGGGAGCAGTGAGAAAGGAAAACGGATGCAGGGGAGATGTCGATACGGTAAGGGCCAATCAATGAAATTGAGTATGAATGAGGTTTCGCCGGCACTTCATTATCATAGTGATCATATATCCGTTGATTGTTTTCAGCATGTCCATCAAACCAATTTCAAATTCGAGCCGATGTGTAATATCGCATGAATTATGGTTGCATAATAAATACTTTGCAGGTAGCCAGCCTGCTATCAGCAGAGAAGCATCTGGAGGAGACGAGACAGGGCAAGGCCGAATCGATTGAGGCAATCAGGGAGAAGGTACGGTAGATCAGGGGAGGATACGGTAGTTCTGGGAGAAGGTACGGTATTCACATTGCCAGTAGGAGCATCATTGGAACACTGTTCTTGATCATTTTTATGGTGGAACGTTGTAGCAACCCAAAACGAGATTCTGTTTGGCGGTTATGCGTGCGATCGACAGTAACTCATTGCGGCACGGCAAACGCTTGTGTGTTTAGGGATTCGATGCAGTGCAAAATTTGCTGGCGAAATTTCAACCTTTTATTTCGCCTTCTACCTTTCTATATATTCCTTATCTCTACATTTTCAAGATAGTATTCCAGGCCGCCTCGTTTGTCACTGCCGGCGTCGAAGAGTCCGCGGCCGTTGCTGCAGCAGCTGCAGCACTGGAGGAGAAGTGGGCCGTGATTGAGGACGAGGGAGCGAGAAGGAGAGAAGAGTTGGAGAGGGCGATGGAAGAGGCCAAGGAGTGCGATGCTAAGGTTAGTCGGGAACACCGGTGTACTAGCCGCCGGCTGGCTCATTTTTCATCATGTATAGGGATAGCGCAACCACGTATACATGGTGAAAAGTGAGCCAGCCGCCAGCCCTGGACAGTTATGGTCGGGAATAGTATAAATTAGTTCAATTAGACTTCATTGTTCAATCAGTGCTCACCCTGCGAGTCAAGCAAATGAACTAGGTGAAACGCGGATATTCCAGGTCTACGGTCTTCTCGGATGGCTGGTGGATTTGGAGGAGAGGCTCGAGGGTTAGTTGCGATAATTAATTTATTAGTTTGATCTTTGATATTCTTGCGCTCTTTGATTGTCCCTTTTCCAGTTCCTGCCTCGTACGACCGCGCAGCTCAATTGGATGCAGTAGGCTCGGTGCGTGGAGCACTGGCTGGTGAGTTTACGCCTTGGTTTACGCTTGCGTCCTAGATGCGCCGGGCAAGGAATTAAAGGCCACAGCTACGTACTGAAAAGCTTTTGTTCGAGTTCACTCTAGTAGGGACGCGTGCTAGTTTCGCCGGGTTTCGCAAGCCAAGGATGATTGGAGTTTCATAAAGTGCCTATACTTGCAGCCGAGAGCCCTCGACTGGAGGAGGCGAAGCGGTCGTGCGAGAAGCTCCTGCAGGGATGCCATCCCGATGCCGAAGAGGCACTCAAGGAGTGGAGAAGAGTGGTCGAGGCGAGATGGACGGTGAGCCACATTGATCTTTGATCTTTGGCCTTTGGTATCTGATCTTTAATCTTTGTAGGAAGTCGATAATCAAGCTGCGGCCAGGGAGGAGTCGCTGCTGGAGGAGGAGAGACAGAGGGCTAATGAGGTGGTTTGTTTTGGTTGTTGTTGTTATTGTTTTGATATTGATGTTATTGTTGTTGTTACAGATGGCGATGGACGCGGCGCGCGAGTTTGAAGAGAAGAAGCGGCTGGAGCTGGATGAGGTGAGGAGGGATGGGGTGTGTGTGATCTAGGCGCGCCGGGTTTGAAGTGTTAGAGCTTGCTCACTATTTACTGTCGAATCGTGCTCAATATGATTACTATGTCCTTATCCGATTGGGGAGAGCAATATTACTACTCATAGATTTTAATTTTATTTGAACAAGATCCTAGAAATGACTGTTGCAAACAGATCCCACGGATTTTGGGAAGTGCATGAAACTCGAAAATGCCAGTATACCCTTATTATAGTTAATCGATTTGGGGTGTTTCGAGCATACTTGACTAGCCAGTGAAACACTTTTGGAATTGGTGGGATGATTTCAAACTGATCTTTGACCTTTGATCTTTGATCTCTTGCAGTCCCGCTGGGAGGCCGAGTCGGTGGGCGAGGAGATCGACCAGTGCGCGGATGAGGTGAGCATTACTTTTAATTTCGATTGACAGCTACCGTATTTTTTGTTATCTAAAGCTCTCTGTTGAATTACGAGCTTTCAAGTATTTGCTAGGACGCTTTAGGTTTCACTCGAGCTTCACCTTTTGGGGTTGTCTTATATGTCAATATCTCTTCGGATTTGCGTTCTACATACAATCATGAGCACTTACCCTATACTCGCAGTACGCTCGATCAACGCTCTGGGGCATCTGGTTATTAATGTAAAGGGAGTGTTGTTTATAAATCAGCGCAACTCCTCAGTAGGTGAATCGAGATTGGGCGTCTCATAATTTCCAAGTTAAAGAAAGGGAGAGAGTGTAATGAATGGAGAGAGTTTGGAACTTCTCTTACTTTGGTATAAGTGAGGTAATGATACTGATAGGAAGGGAAGACTCTGGGAATTTCTCTGTTTTTTTTTGCCCATGCAGCAACAGCTCCGAATGTGAAGGGGATAGGAAATGAGAATGGCAGGGAGGGGATACAAAAAGTTTGGCCTTGAAAAAAAAGAAGAAACGAGAGTTTGTCAGGTGCTGGTCTCACTGGAGAAGCGCAAGCCCCTTCCCGGAGTGCCCGAGACAGCCGAGGAGCAGATGGACGAGTTTATGGCTATCAAGGCAGGGGTACGGTATTTCGTATTTAATTAATTATAATATATTAATTGTTTTTAATTAAAATTGTTTGTTCATGAACGTTAACATCGGTTTGGGACAGTGATGAGCGACTCCACCAACTTTGGGATGTACCCCCGCGATACGACCCCCGAAAACATGCGTAAATTAAGCAAAAATATCGATTTTTCACTGTTGTATTCCCGAAAAACTCACCGTGTACCCCCCGCAAGATCTGGCGTTGGAGGGTAACGCTCATCACTGGTTTGGGAAAAATGTGACTGGTTGTATTATGTTTCACGGTAGAATAGCAGTGAAAGATGGTCTCGATTGATTAATACTTGCAAATTGTAGTTAGGGGCAAGTTATTGGAGAAAAGGCTTTCCCGGCTGTTTGAGATGATCGAGGTGTGTTTTGCAATTCAGCCGGGCTGGCTTGTGCTTCACGGAGGTACGATAGGCTCTGATACAGGGGTTCGATTAATATGCTTGTAATATCGTCTTGGAACAAACAGCACGAACACTACTCTGGACGGTCATGGGACAGATTAGCGATTTTCCTGGTTGTGTTTGTGCTTCATGGATTTGAGATAAGCTGTGACTTGTGGTCTCGATCAGTTCTTGGTTTGCTTCACATGTAATTAAGATTAAGCGTATGCCTTAAAAGTCGCACATGAATTAAAAGATTCTGAAAATAAATAAATAATCAATTTGAGATCGAGCAGACACGCATCGCCATCGAGGACTATCTGGGCAGGACGGTCGATGCGGCGAGTGCGGATGAGGAGAATTGGCTGAGAAGGAATAGGGCGAGGCTGGAGGCGAAATGGGGCAGAATAAAGGTGAGGTTTCTCGTAGCGGCGGAGGGGTAGTAGGGAGAGATGCGGACACCACTCTTGCTTAAAAGTACTGCTAAATCAAAGTACCGGTTGATGGAAACGAGGAGAATTGGCTGGGAAGGAATAGGGTGAGGCTGGAGGCCAAGTGTTGCGGGATTAAGGAATGCAATGAGGGAAGGCAAGCAATATTTACAATAGAGGAAGAACTGGGTAGCAATAGGAGTGGGGTGTACAGTAGATGCAGGTGACTAATCGTGAGTGGGGCAGATTCATGGTGGATTGGGGTTTCGTGATCGAAATATACGCAAGGGTTGGTTGCCAGTCACGATCAGTTGTACTATAGCACTCGAAAAAAACATGAGTGTAAGCTGCTGCACGCCTCCATTCCGTTCAAATAAGGAAAATATGGAAATCGGCGCCATTTGATTTTGGGTGTCGTGCTCGAGCTATCATCTTACAATGTCGTTGGTTGACTAATCGTCGTCTCCTCAATTTTTCATAGCCTAATTATTGATCAAAAACAAATTACGGATATAATGCGGACTATTATAGCACAAGACTCAATGTTAAATTTCGCAGGACCTCGCGGCGACGCGTCAGCGCAGCCTCGAAGCAGCTGCAGAGCGGGCGGAGCAACTGGACGCGGAATTGGTCAGTTTGATCTTTGATCTCTGGCCACCGCCTGCTTTCGATGATGTATTATTTTCATACGCAACCTGTTATTGAAGAATATTGCTAGCATATTGGTGTTGTTGTTATTGCCATTGTTGTAATTATTGATATTGAAGGTGGACCTCCGTGCATGGCTGCAGGAGGCGGAGCAGTCGCTGGCCGAGGCCGGGTCCATCTCGAGGCTGCCCGCGGGATTGGCGACGCAGAGGGAGGAGCAGGAGGAGAGAATGGAGGAGGTGGACAGGAGGTACGGTAGGAGTACGGTAGAGTGTGTGTAAATATCAGATCATAGCACAGGATGTATGAGGAGATGGCGAGGCAGGAAGTTTTGTGTGGCAGTGTTAGTACTTGATGACATGCTGATGCGTTTTCTGATGGATTGATGATCTTATTTGGTTCCCAAAAAGAGCAGAGGTTGTGGGAGGCGAAAGAAATAGTGGAGGAGGTAAGGTGGTTTTGGGTTGCGTGAAGAGTACCTGGTAGTAAGGTGGTAGGGTTACCGATTCAATTGACTTGCAGACCTCTTTGGAAAAATGAAGGTACACCGGCGAAGGAAGAATCAGGGATGCGAAGAAACAAAAGGAGAAAAAAAGAGAAATGAGGTTTTGAGTTACAGGGTGTATACTTGGTGGCAATTTACACAGCGTTCACGATTCCGGTGGCAGTTGTATGGATAAAATGTATGTGTTTAGAGCAACGACGGGAACCCGAGAAAGTGGGTCAGTGCCTCTTGGAATATCGAGGTTTCACGGGGAGTACTAAATTGCAACGTTGAGCGCTGTTTCGATTTCGACGATGTGTGTTTGCCAAAAATATATATAATTTGGATAACCCGTGACGTGGTAGGAGGGTGCAGCCGATTCTGGCGTGGTAAATATGTTTACGAATCGAAAACCCCAGAATATCGATGCCCAAATCACTTATTTCCAATTTCCAACTTTGATGGAATCTCGGGTGTTGAGGTGTGCGCCCGAGGTTTATGGGGCATCTTTGATGTTTCAAAGGGGATACTTGGTGGTTAATGCGGGTGCTGTGCTGAATATAGTTGAAACATTTGATGCAAACATCTCATGATGATATATATGTAATTGATCGAACCGAGATATATGGCGCTTCTTACGCTTCTTTTTAGAATTTACAAAACTCGGCTTTTCCACCTGATGCGTTAGTTTCACATTGTAGAGTCTTGAAAAACACTATTTGATACTGTTGAATTGCATGCTTCGTGCTGGTTACTTGTTAAGTTTCCAAGCGACAAACTTGCTCATCTTCTCCTTTGAATTGTTTAACTGCTCGTACTGCCCCCATTTAATTGATAATATGTTTGCCCTAATTGCAGACGTGCCTCGTTAACGAACGATATTCTATCTCCGATCGCTTATCAAAGCGGTTCGCATCCTACTGAACCCAACAACCGAACGCATACCCTCCTTTTTTGGCGCAAATTTTTGATAATGCGACGTTAGTATTGACATTTTGCCTGCCGCACCACGAGCTACTTATGCCGGGCGTATCTATATCATTTTGCCCTATTTGCAGACGCGCCGCCTTCCTCGACACGAAGTCGCTGGCGGGCCAGATTCGCGCCGCGTGCGACGCCAAGGATGCCGTGTACATCAAGAACCAGACGGTCACGCTGGACGCCAAATTGGCCAAGTTTGTCGGAAGGGCCGGAGAGCGGAGCAAGGTGAGCGAGGGGAGATTAGGGGACTGAATATCAGAGTACGGTAGTCATTAGATACTGTGTGCAGCAGAAAACAAGCGGCAAGTTGGGAGACGACATAGTAACTATTAAAAAAATAGTAGCGACGATGGGAGAA
>LS486474.1:0-16870 GCA_900490705.1 Pristionchus arcanus
AAAAATTGGGTAAAGAAGTGCTGATTGTAATCTTGGCCATTCGTTAATTTATTTATATATTTTCCTAACCCTAGACCCTGGCTACCGTAATCCAGTCGATAGGAGCTCGTTCGCTAAGAATATTTGTAATTTTTCCCAAAAATTGGGTAAAGAAGTGCTGATTGTAATCTTCAATTTACACAGATTCACGCTGTGCTTGAGCACAAAATTAGAATATGGAAAAAGATGTATCCAAGCCAGATCTACCGGAGCTAAAGCTGATCAGACCCCGTAAAGCTCCCATAAAGCTGTTAGTGAAGCTAACGGACTAATGTGAAAATGGCGAGATCGTAGATCTATCAGTTGTTTCGTTAAATATTACATTGTATGCGCATCATATCACAATAAAAACTTTATTCAAAAATTGTCGGACATTTTCTGGTACAACAACGACAACGAAGTGATTAATGGATTCTAACACAATTGCGGGTGGAATTAAAATTGATAAACTGCAAGAAAAATAAATATAAGGGAGTCATAAATAATAGTGGTTGTATACTGTGGTTTAGAGTGCAAAGTCGCAAATGTAATTCTATTTTTCACATTGAAAAACAGATTCTGCCTATAATCACCATTGAATGGTGTCGAAAGTTGGGCATTCGTTATGATCAATTTTGTGCATTTGAATGCAAACGGTGTAATGCATTCCTCCACTGATAGTAAGCACGGTCTGACGCTCCCTGTAAATTTATTATTTTTATTATTAATATCGTTATTGTTTTCCCTATTTTGTCCATCATTTTATTACTTTTCTCATGTGATATAGCACGATGTAAATTGCATTACAACTTTTTTTTCAGATTCTTTTTGCATTTTTGATAAATATTCCCTGATAAATTATAAATTTGAATAAACTATTTCAGTTTTGTTTTTATAATTTTTAGTTTACAGCGTGCTATATTCTGTTTCAAGAAGGTGTCCCACGAATATCTGGCTAACTGAGTTCTCGATGTGTACTTGTGGGTCGTGGCTAACCGATAACGCTTTCGAAACTCCCATGTTTTCAATTTTCGTTTAAACTGAGATATGAGCTGTTGGCTACGTTCCAAGTGACCCTGAAAATGTGCTAGAGAGCTTGCGAAATGAGGAGAGCGTCCCTCTCATTCCTCACTTTGCATAGTCGCCCGCGCGGTTCGTGGGACGCCTTCTTTAATGTTAGCTTTTTGTCATGGAATTTGGCGTGTTACAGTTCATACGAGGAAGTAAAAATGACGGAGTTGTTCTCATAAGAGCTCACCTATCCACATGTTTGTAGATACTATGTACTCTATATTGAAATTGAAATCTTCGCTCTAGATCTTTAACTCCATTTGTATCGGGCTCTGAAGAGATTTGGACGAATTTTTGGGGAAGATCCGACTTGCAAACGACCTGAAATAGCAATATTTTAATGCATTTAAATTTGAAAAAATCGACCTCAAATACATCCAATAATCCTTGAGCAGTGAATTCGGCTATGTCCAACTCTGCATGGTCCGTGTTTGATACGATGTGGAGAAGAGTTGCATCATCCAGTATACGGGATGCCCTTTTCTGTAAATTTTTACTTTCTTACATGATATTTCTCTCATCAATCTTCAAAACAATGTTATTGCGTTTTATTCATTCAGAATAGATCACTTCAGGACGTTTTTCAAAAATTTAATAGAGATATTTTGCACGTTGCTATCGTGCGTTTGAATGCTCAGCAAATGAGATGTGCTGTTTTTCGAGCTATTGGTTGTCTGGGAGAGAGGAGGGAGGAAGGAAGGGGGAGGAGGACGCTTGATCTACCGCCTCCTCCCGGCCTCTTCCCTTCTCCGCCCCCTAGAACGTTCGTAAACGGTCAACTACGAGTGGAATGAAAAATAATCTCACGATACAATAATTTTTCTTTCACTTACACTCCATCCTATCCAATGCAGTCGAAAGTTCTTCAATATGGGCAATTTCATCAGCAAATCTCTCGACTTTGGAATATTTGGATATTCCCTTTTGAAATAAAAAGTCAGTGCAAGTTGCGAGTTTGCCGAATCCCGATTGACAAAGAGGCCAGGAATGAACCTGAAAATTCGAATATTTATTTTTTATTTTATTTAGTTGTAAGTGTATTATTCTTTTTTTTTAAATTAAATTGTAATAATATTTCAAATACTCACTCGTCCGCACATTCGGCGGTATTGCACCAGCGAACGCGCATTTTGTCGAATGAAATCGACTTGCAAAGTGAGGTGATAACTTCGAAATCCGCTTGAGGATCTGCCACATCTTTTTCGTACTGAAATGAGAACGTATTCAATTTAGCGGTAGGTAAATTTTCACACGGGTAATGCCGTATATTTTCTTTATGTCCGGTAAAAAGAATTTTTAATCTGACCCACTGTGTTTACTAGGCACTATTCAAGTTATCTTTTAAAAAATCTTCACACGGGTAATGCCGTGACGAAAAAAGGAGAAAATTCCCAGCTAGCGTGCACACAACACGCCGGTTAGTCTGTAGCAACAGGCCACTGTTCTCACGGGTTAGGCCCCAGTTGCAGTGCAGACGTGGGGTAGTCGACGACGCGTTACGCGTTAGTAACCGACTCAGTACTTTACTTAACTTTTACTGTACTTCTCACCAGGATATTCAGCGCCTCCGTTTTAGCTCTTCTGAAGAAGCTCAGACTGTGCGGCGTAGCTTGGATTGGGTTATCATTGCTGCCAAAGACATGATAATTCATCTTCGACGTCATAATCCATTGCTCTTTCTGTTCCTGAAATTGATTGTGATTAGAGTTCGAAATACGGGTAATCGTCTCTTCATTTCACGTGGTCTCTCACCGGTCAGAGAGGCGAGAGAGTACGTGGAATGAAGAGACTATTACCCGTTTTTCGAACTCTAATTGTGATCATTACTTGTCTTACCTCTACAAACTTTACACAGCATCTCATGCTATGACAATAATAATTATCCCTTAGCACGCGTCTTCTGAGAGAATGCAGGACCCTGCGGAACTAGGAGCCCAAAGTTTGAGCAATCTCGATGAAATTTTTATGGTAGCATATATAGGAGACAAGAAAACTTTCATAACACAACTTTTGTCCCAGAACCGGCTTTTAGGTATTTTCCGGTTCTGGGTCCGGCAATGTCATATCTCAGCTCCCAGATCAGCTAGAAACCTCCGGTTTGGCTTAAAAAATGCGGAAAAATATTTTCGGCTATGTCCAACTCTGCATGGTCCGTGTTTGAGACGATGTGGAGAATAGTTGCATCATCCAGTATTCGGGATGCCCTTTTCTGCAAAATTACTTTCTTTCATAATATTTTTCCCATCAATCTTCAAAACAATGTTAGTGTTTATTTTTCAGCACTTTTTTCAAAAATTTAATAGAGATATTTTGCAAGTTGCTACAATAATTTCACTTACGCTCCATCCTATCCACTGTAATCGAAAGTTCTTGAACTTTGGCAATTTCATCAGCAAGTTTCTCGACGCCGGAATATTTGGGTATTCTCTTTTGAAATAAAAAGTCAGTGCAAGTTGCGAGTTTGCCGAATCCCGATTGACAAAGAGGCCAGGAATGAACCTGAAAATTCGAAAATTTATTTATTTATTTTATTTAGTTGTAAGTGTATTATTGTTTTTTAATTAAATTGTAACAATATTTCAAACACTCACTCATCCGCACATTCGGCGGTATTGCACCAGCGAACGCGCATTTTGTCGAATGAAATCGACTTGCAAAGTGAGGTGATAACTTCGAAATCCGCTTGAGGATCTGCCACATCTTTTTCGTACTGAAATGAGAACGTATTCAATTTAGCGGTAGGTAAATTTTCACACGGGTAACGCCATATGTATTTTATGTATCGTAAGATTATTTTCCATTCCACTCGTATCTGATCTTTGACGAACGTTCGAGGAGCGGAGAAGGGAAGAGGCCGGGAGGAGGCGGTAGATCAACTGTTCTCCTCCCCCTTCCGTGCCCCTTCCTCTCACCCAGACAATCAATAGCTCGCTAACCAGCACATTGAGTTTGCTGAGCATTTCAAACGCACGATACGATAGAAAGAACTAACCACTCACCAAGATATTCAGCGCTTCCGTTTTGGCTCTTCTGAAGAAGTCGAGACTGTGAGGCGTAGCTTGGATTGGCTTATCATTGCTGCCAAAGACCTGATAATTCATCTTCGACGTCATAATCCTTTGCTCTTCCTGTTCCTGAAATTGATTGCGATCATTACTTGTCTTGCCTCTACAACCTTTACTCAGCATCTCCTGCTATGACAATAGTAACTATCCCCTAGTGACATAGTTAGGGGGTTCGTATTATGCAGTAACGTCATCTCCTGCGAAGAGAGGAGGATGAGGAACTCATTACTTACCCATTGCAATTGAATCAGCTCAAAATCTCTGGGCACTTCGAGATCTGCTTCTCTGAGCCGTTTGCACACTAATCCGAGCGGAGCCCTGTCATGAGAGGGCATCTGCCTGATTATCTCCCGTAGCATCTCGGAAGGCAGGGAGAGAATCGTTGTGGGGGAAGAGACGAGGCTGGCATTCTTCGCCTCCTTTCTCTTCGGGCGAATGGTCTAGAAAAATGTGTTATTTTGTATTTATGGATAAATACAAATATAATGTATAGAGGATAAAAAAACTAAAGTACCTTGGCCGGAGCCTTGACCGATTGCTTCACCATACGAAACTTCTTCGCAGTGCGAGGCATCTTGGGCTGATGTAAGCAGGTGGATAGCTCAATTCAATAGTGGAAGGAAGTGAGGACGAAATGGTGAGACTGGACACGTCCAACTTTCAAATCGGAAGCCTCCGGTTCAAAAAGGAAAAGGGGATGGAGGAGGATCGGAGCTCCGACGTCAATATTCCCCTCTGGCGATCGCGTGATGTTTATGGGATCAGTGACTGTTGTTGTTATTAAGATGAGGAGATTGCTTGACACAGAAAACAGTGCTGTACGGAGTATAATTAACGCAGTTAACATTTATCTGTTAAGCTTGCAAAGTGAAAAGAGGAAGTCCAGTGATTTAATCGAGACCAGTCATCCTTGTCCCACTCTGCCTTCTCCTTCTTCCTCTACATTCTCCCTTCGTTCCTCGCCCACTCAATTCTGAAGTTATGACGGTAAAAACAAGAGTAAAAACTGAATACCGCCTATTGGAATTCAGCTCTCTCAACAGGGGAGCCCTAAAACAGTAACAATATACCCTCACTCCCCTCTCAACTCCATTTTCGAGTCAGTGCATTCGATCATGAACTCTGTTCTAAGTTTCGCACTACTATGTACACTTTTTTCCATTTCATTCTCTCTAACAATTCAGTTCAATTCAGTTCACAAGTCAGTTCGCTGTTGAGAAAGAGAAGAGATTGCTGCCTCGTGAAAATTGGAAAAGAAAAAAGGCGTGAAATGCAAGGACTACTCACCCTCACTTCTAGACTTTCAATCGTAACAAAAAAACTAGTCGTTTATTATGGAAATCATTCATCGCTCTCATCATTCCGCACTGTCTCTCGTGAAGAAGGCGGTTCATTTCCCTATTAAACGACTAGTCGTTTCGTTTCGATTGAAAGCCTACTCACTTCCCTCTCAACAGCACGTCACTGCCTTCGAATGAACATCCTATTACAGAGATCAATGAAGATGGCCAGGAAATTGAAGAATATTGTGAGCTTGTGGAGGAGTCGAATTTGTCTATATTGGCTTTCAACTTGTTCCATTGCCTCATCGCCCGTATCTGCCATCCTGAAAATGTATCGTTTCGAATATTTCAAAATCGCAAACATTGGAAAACAATGGAAAATGCCAAAAAGTAGGCCGAATAGTAGCAAAGAAAGGAAAGGGTCCAAAAAGAAGGGATCCCAGAGGAAAGGGAGGCATGTTTCCAAGAGCAACGTCAGAACGAATTGTTGAGGATTTGAGATGGTGCTTCGCTGCCGGTCTATTGGAAATTTTTGCTTTATTCGTAACCAGTGATAACCCTCCGCCTACGGCGGATGACCTTTACTGATTTAGCAACATTTCGCAATCCAGAAAACGCGCGCATGACATGTTTGGACTTGTTTACAGTTTCGTGACCTGCCTACGTGACTTTCGAAAGTGAACAAACAGACATCTCTGATTTATATATAGTAGATAGATATCCAAATTACCAGTCATGTCTAACCGAAAAAAAATGTCCGAGTGTTCCATCTCTGTTGCACATTCTTTCATGCTAATGTGAATCGATCCCCCCAGCCATATTATTTATTCCGGTATATTATTAAAGTTTCATCTAGACGAGTCATCCTTGTCGCACTCCTCCTTCTTCTTCCTCTTCATTCTCTCTTCTGTCATCGCCCACGCCATTCTGAAGTTTGAAGGAAAGTTTAATCGTGTCTGCATTTTCATACTCGTTCAGAGCGGCCAGTAAGTATGTGAAACGAATTAGAAAAAAACTCTCCATAAACTTTCCATAAAAAATTCAGGAAACTCCTCGCCCAAGGGAGCCCTAGAAATGTAGAAACAACAAACCCTCGCCTCCCCCACTATTTCATTTTCATGCTGGCGCATTCGAAAGTGCATTCGAATGAAAAAAATCAATGAAGATGTTCAAGAACATGAAGAGGAGAAGTCGAATTTGTCTGTAAGCACTCGAGTTCAAGTTTTTCCATTGCGTCATCTCCTGGATCAACCATCTTGAAAATGCCCATGATAAATATCGAAAATAATATTTTCAAATCACTAAAAAAACGAGCGAATGTGGTCAATTTATGATTACACAATCTGAGACACAATTGCATGCTTCGATATTCAAAATAATGAAGAAATGGATACAACGGAAAACGTAGGCCGAATATAATAGTAGTAGAGGAAGGAATGGGGACTCAAATAGAGGCGAATTGAGGGGATCCAAGAAGAAAGGGAAGGCATGT
Source organism: Pristionchus arcanus (assembly GCA_900490705.1). Taxonomy (NCBI): domain Eukaryota; kingdom Metazoa; phylum Nematoda; class Chromadorea; order Rhabditida; family Neodiplogasteridae; genus Pristionchus; species Pristionchus arcanus. The sequence continues at coordinate 6,930 of LS486474.1, forward strand.
TTCCCAAGGCAACGTCAGAACGGATGATCGGATGCCTCATTGAAGATTTGAGTTGGCGCTTTGATCTCGGTCTGTGGGACAAATTCCCCTCATTCACAATTTCTAAATTACAGTTGATTTATTAGACGGAAAAAAGATTTACGCTTTCGGCGTGGCGGTGTGTGCTTCGTTCGTATGCTTCACCATGTCCTTCCTTCTAGCAAACTTTGCATCGCACTCCGTGCACTTAACAGAGATTATGTACAATTTGTTTCTGATGATTCAACTATTGGGACTTTAGGGCACTTCTGTACTATCAAACCTGACCTCTTGATAAATGTGTTAAAATCGTAAATCGTATACAATATAAACACCTACTTAAACCGTTATGTACAATTATCGTATGATACTATCGGGAACTATTGGCTACTTACCTTCAACGCCTTTTTGCCATGAATAAGGCGTAAATGCGAATCGAGCTCTCTCTTCCTTGCAAATGTATCGTGACACACTGAGCAGTCGTACGGTTTCTCTCCTGACGGGATTCAAAATTATTTTTTCTCCCGAAATTTAGCAATACTACTTAAGAATCTAGTCATCATTCTCCATTCTCCATTCTCCATTCTTGCGCTCGCGGCGGGCTGTTGTCTCTCACCCCCGCTCTCTTCTATCCCCAGTTTGGAGAATCTTCGTCCGTCAGCTGGGGCAACCCGACGAGTATCGCCCACTTGGATCATCAAGAAGAGGACCCCGGACGGATTCTAACCATCTCAAGTGACATACCGTCAACAAAGGCCCTCATTCAAGAAGCCTGCTTCGTGAGTTTTCTCTTAACCACGCTAGTCAGGACTTCGGCGGCTGAATGGTCTACTTCGAAACTCAAGAGCCATCAACTTAACGCTACGGATCATCGACAACTAAAAGATAAGAAGAAACCACCCCTTGATCGCCGTCACTGAGTATGAAGATCCCAATCCCCTCCCTATGATGTTTCTTCCTGCAGGCACATTGCCTTGATGTCAGGATAAAAGTATTAAAAGTATTAACTGAAGAATCAAAGCCGTAGCAAGCTAATCAATGAAGTTTGTAGCGAGAGAAAACCAGGACATAAAAAAGGAACAGGTTATGTTAACTGGTGAGCTGTGTGCAGCTCACAATTAGGGCTGGCAAGTGAAGGGAATTGCGACAAATGAAGGGGCGATTTTCATTCCCTCTCTCTATTCTCTTCAATAAGAATTTCGCTCTCTCATTTTCATCTAGAGCAGTGGCACTAAATACATCATAAAGCAGCTCATTAAATTAATAAACTTGTATAAAATTGCACCTGTATGGATCCGCTCGTGCTCACGAAGATGCGCGGAGTTTCCCTTGAGCATCGTATCGCAAAAAGTGCATGTTTGAAATCCAGCGGTCAACAGTTTCTTTCCAGGATGACAGTCATCGAAATGCTGCTGGAGGTTATTTCGGGTTTTGAATCGCACTCCGCATTCGGAACACGGGGCGCCTGACAAGTAACAGCATTTTTGGACTGCTTCATTAAACTTTTGTTCACGGAATGATCTCAAATGTCAAGGGCTTCTTTCTCTGGTGTGCCGCCCCAACTTGGATCCAAGCCTGGAGGCAACTTGGAAATCGCATTTGGTCTCTCCATTCTCCATGCTATCTCGCTTTCTCTTTTTCTCTAACTCGGTCACCCAAGTTGGATCCAACTTGGATCCATCATCTCTTTTGTTTTTGCATTCAGGATGCCCATCCTCCTGGAAACTACACTTGGTTTCGCAGTTTCGTAGTTGTAGTTCCTATATCTTTAAAAAATCAAAGTGTTTGGTGCTCTATCTAGCTCACTCGGTTCACAATATCTGTCGCAGAACAATTCTCTGGTGTGCCGCCCCAACTTGGATCCAAGCCTGGAGGCAACTTGGAAATCGCATTTGGTCTCTCCATTCTCCATGCTATCTCGCTTTCTCTTTTTCTCTAACTCGGTCACCCAAGTTGGATCCAACTTGGATCCAACTTGGGCGAGAGAAAGAGACAGAACGAGAGAGTATGGAAAATGAAGAGAGCGGGGTTTCCAAGTTGGGCCCAGGCCTGGACGCAACTTGGAAACCCTAATTCTGCTTGGATCCAAGTTGGGGCGGGACACCAGAGTTATTTCGATTTGACTGATTTAAATTCGAAAATGGAATCCGAATCTAAGCTCATGTGAGCATATACATGAAATGCGGGGATCCCTATTCCAGATTAAATTTTCTGGAATTGGAGCACGGGTTTTTAATTTTTCAAAAATGAAATTGTTTTCGGTACTGAAATTCCACCTTTGTGAGCAGGTCCTTTGTGAGCAAGTTCATCCTGGTTTGGAAACAACATTCCGGCTCCAGGTGCCGACGGGGGGATATTTTCTTTTCCGAATAAAGGCGAGAGAGTCTGCAATAAAAACACGTTTGAATTCACTTCGCAGTGTGATCTAAGGTTTAAGAATCCGTCTCTTCACTGCGCGTTATCTCTGGTCACTGTGACCTGTGTGAAAGTACGAGGAATGAAGAGACAAATCCTTCATCCTAACAGTCCTAAACGTAATCACCTGACTATGACCAGTACCACTCTTGAAAAGAGATTCATCCATTGATTCCATGTCGGTGTGTTTACCATTCATTTCGTTTTCCTGTAAACGTCAAATAAACATATTAAAAAAGCTAAAATTTAAAAAAATCACCTGAATGTTCTCATCCTTGACGATGTTTAAATCGAGCAAATCATCTTTTTCGAAATCTCCGAACTGAATGTGAAATGTTTGTTAATTTAATTGTAAGGTAACGTGTTAATGTAAAGAAAGCTGAATTTTCTTGGGTAAACCAAAACAAAATTCGGGCGAATAAAAGAGTAACGAATGAGATAGGAGAAGCGACTATGCATCAGGTTGATGCGAAAGTATCCGCGGATTTTTATTTTTAAATTTCCCGCTCGATGGCTTCGTGTTAATGCTAAATAATGCTAAATTGCAGTACTATTCACCAGTGCCCTATTGAGTTACAGAGGATAAATTAATTTTAATGTCAGTGAAATTACAATTGAGAGTAAACATTTCAAATTTTAGTGGTTGAATCAAGCTGCTGCTTCAAAAAGTCCACACATATATAAAATCTGCCCGATAAATCAGTGATTGGGAAGGGTTCTTGGTTCGAGCAGTCACGTTAGACCAGACTTCAAAGCGTCCTGGAGAACCGGGGGTGCTGAACATCTCTTTTTCGACGGCCAGACCTCGAACAAAAAATTCGAAAATTCGCTACTCATCAAGGGAGGAAATTGAAATTTAGTTTTTTCAAGATTGCATCTCTTTTTAGGCTTTTGCGGCTAACTTCCTGTTTTATGCCGAAATGTTTCGGTATTACGCTAGGTGGTGGTGAACGAGATACCTCCAAATCATTGCTCTCCGCTGAACACTAAGCTCAGAAAGAGAGTGCATTTTTGCATACTCCGTCAACTTTGCCATAGCACTTTGCTTGGCTTTTTGATTGTATTACCTTTCTCTCATGCGCGCTGTGAAGAGCATCCAAGCACCAAACATATGTTTAAAAACTCTATCCGATCGAACTAATATAACGGCTGATAGAAAGGAATTTGTCAACAATTAAAAACCAGCGGGAACTTTCGCATCAACCTAATATGTGACCCATGAAATTGCTCCCAAAATAATCTTTTTTTCGACATTGAATACAGTATTACTGATCGCAAGTGGGAATCGCTCGCGGATAATTTCTCTCAAAGCACTTGCGACTGTTGTAGCTCGCGAGCACTGCTATCACAAACCGACTGCAATGAGTAGGGAGAATGGTGCAAGATGAAGAGAAGTGAAATTCGCCATCATTTGAAAACGCTCGCGAGAGGGCGCATTAGGATTAGGGTTGACATTTCAAGGATGAGAGGAAGGCCTTCCTTTCATTTTTCAATTGGATGCAAATCGCCCCATTCCTTGAGGAAGGATGAGAGAGAGCTGCCATCCTTCCGGAAGGATTGAAGGAGTGAAGTGGTGTTCTAGCTCTTTTGAGGGGGGAAATTAAGAGGGAATTAAGAGAATGAGTTAGTGAATTATCAAGTCCTGATAAAGGCTATTTAAATAGATTCTCACAAGAATATCGCTTAGTTAGTGAGAACTAGGGTTAAGAAGTGCTTTACACCAACAATCTCCCAAAGAGCCCCTAAATAGCTCCATTCACATTAAAAAGTATGCAAATCACATCAAAGATACTCCGTGTACACTCGCTTCCATGCCATGAGATTTAGAGTCCATAAACTCCTTACTCCCCATCAATCCTTCCGGAAAGATGGCCCGCCCTCTCATTCTTCCTCAAGGATGACCGCGTTCTCCCATCCTTCCCCAATGAATAATTGAACGATTTGCATCTCCCATCCTTCCTCTCCTCTTGAATCATTGACTTTGTCAACCCTAATTAGGATACCGATTCGCGAGCTCGCATCGCTCACGAATGAGTTCGAATAAAAGATTCGCGAGTGACCAACGCTCGTAATATCAGCCCTACTAGAGTGATTAGGGTTGCCATGATGAAGAATCCGTCCCTTCATTCTACTTTCTTTCACGCCACACCGCAACACTGTCCGGTGAGAGAGTACGAGGAAAGAAGAGACGGATACTTCATCCTGACGTTTATATATGTCTAAGCTGATTTTTAACACGTGCGGCACTTCGGATCGAAGGGAATTGCTATGCCCCTAACTGTGAGTGCACATAAAAGCAATGTTTTTCGAACTGGCGGCTGAATGTGAGGTACGGTGGTATTGTTATTGATGGTTTCATGGTCTTCTATTCTTTCAAAAGTCGAATTTCGAATTTCACGAAATCTTCCACGGAAAAATGCAGAATAATCCACTGGATATCCATAACAATTAATAATGATTTTCACCGTAAGCTTGGGTATCGCGGGAAGTGAATATTGAGTGAATGACCGATTACTCGGTCCGAGGTAATCGTCCTGAATGATTTGATTATGTTGCTTGAGTATTTGGAAAAATTACTAACTTCCATCGGCAATCCATTGCCATCCTTATTATTATTATATTCTTGGATGTTGATTAAATCTGTATTTCGCTCCTGAATGGATTCAATCATCGAAACAATCGATGCACTCATTCCGTATAAAAGTGAGCGGAAGATGTCGTTTCTGCAATCAATAATTATTTAATGTATTCTCGAACTAGAATTTTTTCTCCAGAATCAAGAATTCATATGAGAATCATAGCATGGTAAACTCAATTTAAAAATAAACATACCGATTAGGATCAGCCTCAAAGGCGCTCTCTTGTTCCTGTCTGAGCGACTCAACTTCAATGGGTAACACCTGCAAATATATTCTAGAGCTGACAGAGTGAAGAATCCTTTTTTTTCTTTTCTCTCGTCACTCTCCCCGTTGAGAGTGATCGGTGAATGACGAAGGTTCTTGATTATGATAGCCCCAATAATAGCCCAATAATGATTCATGTAACTGGCCTTCGCATTCGGTCCATCCCGGACAACAGTCCCTATTAGATCAAAGGTCTTCATTATAAGACGGCCGAGTCGATCGTTGCGAGAAAGAGCAAAGGCCTGAACATAATAATCAAAATAGTAAAATCAATAAGCGGTTACCTTCTGTCGCCAAATCTCAATTTCATCTATTCGACGCATTTGAGAGTCTATTAATTTGCAATGTTTTCTAGACGGTGAGACGGACGAGAGAGAATTAAAATCGTGGAGAGGCGCGGGCCGCTTTGTCATCAGTAGATACTGTGCAAATAATAAGCTAAACGAGAAAACAAAGGTGAATGCAAGACACGGGTGTGATGTGACTGGAAAGTTGGATAAAAGGAAGGGATGCCTCCCCTCCCCCTCCCTCTTATCAATCATTGCGATATATCGTTGCAAGATCAAATCGATAACGGGGATTGATACCGAGGAAGAGAGGGGGAGGGGCATTTCTCTCATGAGAAGAAGACGCTTAGATAAGGTCCTCTCTATTCCTCACACTATCTCGATCTATCTTTGTCTCTGGATCTCTCGCTCTCCTCGACAAGGTGCTATCACTATGAATCCAATAAGTGAGAACAATCCGCAAGTACTGTAGGCGAGAGAGCCAGAGAAAGAGCTAGAGAGCGTGGAAAAGTAAGAGATCTGCGCCATAATTAGACAATACGAATTTTTGTGGTCTGATGTGACAATGGTTGAATTATTTCAAGTATGTTATATCGTCACAAAACAGTGAGGGAATGAGGGACAAGAAGAGTGCAAAAGTAAATGAGGTGGATGAGCTAATAATCTCATAACACTTTCTTAGTTGGATTGAACATTAGGGTACTGAACGTAAATCCTTGACAGGATGCATGAATGAACATGGCGCTCTTTCTAACTAGCGAGGATTAATTGAATGGGTGTCGATGTAGACGTTCCCGAGAAGGAATGACTTGATAAGTGGGCGGAGTCTCAGGTTGAGCTCACGCAATTTATACGGTAGAAAGCGCGATTAGAGTACATGGAGAATCAAGATACTTGAAAATTGGCACGTAGCCAAGTGGATAAAAGTGGACCCAAAAATTTAACAAACATAATGAAGAACCACTGAGCAGCTAATCCAGATAATTTGAAAAGCAACATTATCTAGATATGAGCCTATTCACAAGGAGTTCACACAATCTCGTCTCAAGAGTTGCGTAATCCACTGCCGACGACATGCTATAAAAATTTGAGAGCGTATGTCTATGTCTAGGCGAGTCCAACCATGATGTCCTTGTTCATAAATTCTTTTGTCTCTCAATAATTTCTAATTCTAAGGGTGAGCCTAGCTTTTTAAAAAGAGAGAGAGAGAGATAAATGAGATTGATCATCATCTTCATCACCCTCGAGAAGCTCATACCCCATATCTAGTTTCGCAGAACTTATTATTAGGTTGGTGCTTAAGTTTCTGACTTTTATGTTTCTTAAAATTTCTGCCGATCGACTTCTTCTATTCTGAATTTTCTCCTAGTAATATTTAGAGGGATGGCGGCGCACCATAACCGTATTTTGAAATTGGGGTATGGCTGCATAGTATATGAGTAATATTTTTTAGATTACAAGCTGGTCCGAATTGACACAAATTATTCGTCTTCAGGAATTTCCGATTAAATATAATTCTATGAAAAGTAGTCAGCCACTATAGTAGCCCAATTTATGAGTAGTGTAGAAAGGGTCCATCTTCCCAATAAGCGTGAAATATCCGACTACTATCTTACCCGGAATGCGGGAGATCGGCTGACGTCCCTATTTCGTCAACTTATTTTAGTGGTATGCTAATGCTAAGTGACTGTGTTTGAGGTGTATGAAGTGGATTTATACCGATCACTATTCTCAAAGCAGCACTGGCCTGAAAAAAAGTCGGTTAGAATCGGCACCGTGAATTACTTGGTTTTGCACTGTAACGGCATTTCAAAACCGATAAGTCTGTTCTAGTGTGCGCTAAATAGCCCATCCACGTCCCCATCGACTGCAAAAAAGAATTAGTTCATAGGTTGAAAATGAAGGTTATTCTTTTTTTGTATATTTGTATATTTGAAAAAATATTTGAAATTTGTTTGGGTAAATCGAATATGTTTCAATTGATCTTATTTCAATTTTTTGGCCTCTTTCTCTTCGAACAGACCGCTCTGTTCACTGCGGAAGGGGAGGAATAAGAGAGCAGAAAATTTGAAACGAGATTCTTCGTTTGCCGCGATATTCTTTCTCTGACACGCTGTGCACCCGAGGAGGAAATCTCCCCTGACTTTTTCCGCAGCATTAGAATCGTACAGAGGTCGGCACTGCCGAAAAATTATCGGGTTGGTGCGTAAGTTTCTGACTTTTTTCGTGTTTGTCTATTCTGAGCGATGCTAACCTTCATTTTCAACCTATGAACTAATTCTTTTTTGCAGTCGATGGGGACGTGGATGGGCTATTTAGCGCACACTAGAACAGACTTATCGGTTTTGAAATGCCGTTACAGTGCAAAACCAAGTAATTCACGGTGCCGATTCTAACCGACTTTTTTTCAGGCCAGTGCTGCTTTGAGAATAGTGATCGGTATAAATCCACTTCATACACCTCAAACACAGTCACTTAGCATTAGCATACCAATAAAATAAGCCGACGAAATAGGGACCTTAGAATTAGAGAAAAAAATTATTGAGAGACAAAAGAATTTATGAACAAGGACATCATGGTTGGACTCGCCTAGACATAGACATACGCTCTCAAATTTTTATAGCATGTCGTCGGCAGTGGATTACGCAACTCTTGAGACGAGATTGTGTGAACTCCTTGTGAATAGGCTCATATCTAGATAATGTTGCTTTTCAAATTATCTGGATTAGCTGCTCAGTGGTTCTTCATTATGTTTGTTAAATTTTTGGGTCCACTTTTATCCACTTGGCTACGTGCCAATTTTCAAGTATCTTGATTCTCCATGTACTCTAATCGCGCTTTCTACCGTATAAATTGCGTGAGCTCAACCTGAGACTCCGCCCACTTATCAAGTCATTCCTTCTCGGGAACGTCTACATCGACACCCATTCAATTAATCCTCGCTAGTTAGAAAGAGCGCCATGTTCATTCATGCATCCTGTCAAGGATTTACGTTCAGTACCCTAATGTTCAATCCAACTAAGAAAGTGTTATGAGATTATTAGCTCATCCACCTCATTTACTTTTGCACTCTTCTTGTCCCTCATTCCCTCACTGTTTTGTGACGATATAACATACTTGAAATAATTCAACCATTGTCACATCAGACCACAAAAATACGTATTGTCTAATTATGGCGCAGATCTCTTACTTTTCCACGCTCTCTAGCTCTTTCTCTGGCTCTCTCGCCTACAGTACTTGCGGATTGTTCTCACTTATTGGATTCATAGTGATAGCACCTTGTCGAGGAGAGCGAGAGATCCAGAGACAAAGATAGATCGAGATAGTGTGAGGAATAGAGAGGACCTTATCTAAGCGTCTTCTTCTCATGAGAGAAATGCCCCTCCCCCTCTCTTCCTCGGTATCAATCCCCGTTATCGATTTGATCTTGCAACGATATATCGCAATGATTGATAAGAGGGAGGGGGAGGGGAGGCATCCCTTCCTTTTATCCAACTTTCCAGTCACATCACACCCGTGTCTTGCATTCACCTTTGTTTTCTCGTTTAGCTTATTATTTGCACAGTATCTACTGATGACAAAGCGGCCCGCGCCTCTCCACGATTTTAATTCTCTCTCGTCCGTCTCACCGTCTAGAAAACATTGCAAATTAATAGACTCTCAAATGCGTCGAATAGATGAAATTGAGATTTGGCGACAGAAGGTAACCGCTTATTGATTTTACTATTTTGATTATTATGTTCAGGCCTTTGCTCTTTCTCGCAACGATCGACTCGGCCGTCTTATAATGAAGACCTTTGATCTAATAGGGACTGTTGTCCGGGATGGACCGAATGCGAAGGCCAGTTACATGAATCATTATTGGGCTATTATTGGGGCTATCATAATCAAGAACCTTCGTCATTCACCGATCACTCTCAACGGGGAGAGTGACGAGAGAAAAGAAAAAAAAGGATTCTTCACTCTGTCAGCTCTAGAATATATTTGCAGGTGTTACCCATTGAAGTTGAGTCGCTCAGACAGGAACAAGAGAGCGCCTTTGAGGCTGATCCTAATCGGTATGTTTATTTTTAAATTGAGTTTACCATGCTATGATTCTCATATGAATTCTTGATTCTGGAGAAAAAATTCTAGTTCGAGAATACATTAAATAATTATTGATTGCAGAAACGACATCTTCCGCTCACTTTTATACGGAATGAGTGCATCGATTGATTCGATGATTGAATCCATTCAGGAGCGAAATACAGATTTAATCAACATCCAAGAATATAATAATAATAAGGATGGCAATGGATTGCCGATGGAAGTTAGTAAT
>LS486474.1:17097-30798 GCA_900490705.1 Pristionchus arcanus
TAATCGGTCATTCACTCAATATTCACTTCCCGCGATACCCAAGCTTACGGTGAAAATCATTATTAATTGTTATGGATATCCAGTGGATTATTCTGCATTTTTCCGTGGAAGATTTCGTGAAATTCGAAATTCGACTTTTGAAAGAATAGAAGACCATGAAACCATCAATAACAATACCACCGTACCTCACATTCAGCCGCCAGTTCGAAAAACATTGCTTTTATGTGCACTCACAGTTAGGGGCATAGCAATTCCCTTCGATCCGAAGTGCCGCACGTGTTAAAAATCAGCTTAGACATATATAAACGTCAGGATGAAGTATCCGTCTCTTCTTTCCTCGTACTCTCTCACCGGACAGTGTTGCGGTGTGGCGTGAAAGAAAGTAGAATGAAGGGACGGATTCTTCATCATGGCAACCCTAATCACTCTAGTAGGGCTGATATTACGAGCGTTGGTCACTCGCGAATCTTTTATTCGAACTCATTCGTGAGCGATGCGAGCTCGCGAATCGGTATCCTAATTAGGGTTGACAAAGTCAATGATTCAAGAGGAGAGGAAGGATGGGAGATGCAAATCGTTCAATTATTCATTGGGGAAGGATGGGAGAACGCGGTCATCCTTGAGGAAGAATGAGAGGGCGGGCCATCTTTCCGGAAGGATTGATGGGGAGTAAGGAGTTTATGGACTCTAAATCTCATGGCATGGAAGCGAGTGTACACGGAGTATCTTTGATGTGATTTGCATACTTTTTAATGTGAATGGAGCTATTTAGGGGCTCTTTGGGAGATTGTTGGTGTAAAGCACTTCTTAACCCTAGTTCTCACTAACTAAGCGATATTCTTGTGAGAATCTATTTAAATAGCCTTTATCAGGACTTGATAATTCACTAACTCATTCTCTTAATTCCCTCTTAATTTCCCCCCTCAAAAGAGCTAGAACACCACTTCACTCCTTCAATCCTTCCGGAAGGATGGCAGCTCTCTCTCATCCTTCCTCAAGGAATGGGGCGATTTGCATCCAATTGAAAAATGAAAGGAAGGCCTTCCTCTCATCCTTGAAATGTCAACCCTAATCCTAATGCGCCCTCTCGCGAGCGTTTTCAAATGATGGCGAATTTCACTTCTCTTCATCTTGCACCATTCTCCCTACTCATTGCAGTCGGTTTGTGATAGCAGTGCTCGCGAGCTACAACAGTCGCAAGTGCTTTGAGAGAAATTATCCGCGAGCGATTCCCACTTGCGATCAGTAATACTGTATTCAATGTCGAAAAAAAGATTATTTTGGGAGCAATTTCATGGGTCACATATTAGGTTGATGCGAAAGTTCCCGCTGGTTTTTAATTGTTGACAAATTCCTTTCTATCAGCCGTTATATTAGTTCGATCGGATAGAGTTTTTAAACATATGTTTGGTGCTTGGATGCTCTTCACAGCGCGCATGAGAGAAAGGTAATACAATCAAAAAGCCAAGCAAAGTGCTATGGCAAAGTTGACGGAGTATGCAAAAATGCACTCTCTTTCTGAGCTTAGTGTTCAGCGGAGAGCAATGATTTGGAGGTATCTCGTTCACCACCACCTAGCGTAATACCGAAACATTTCGGCATAAAACAGGAAGTTAGCCGCAAAAGCCTAAAAAGAGATGCAATCTTGAAAAAACTAAATTTCAATTTCCTCCCTTGATGAGTAGCGAATTTTCGAATTTTTTGTTCGAGGTCTGGCCGTCGAAAAAGAGATGTTCAGCACCCCCGGTTCTCCAGGACGCTTTGAAGTCTGGTCTAACGTGACTGCTCGAACCAAGAACCCTTCCCAATCACTGATTTATCGGGCAGATTTTATATATGTGTGGACTTTTTGAAGCAGCAGCTTGATTCAACCACTAAAATTTGAAATGTTTACTCTCAATTGTAATTTCACTGACATTAAAATTAATTTATCCTCTGTAACTCAATAGGGCACTGGTGAATAGTACTGCAATTTAGCATTATTTAGCATTAACACGAAGCCATCGAGCGGGAAATTTAAAAATAAAAATCCGCGGATACTTTCGCATCAACCTGATGCATAGTCGCTTCTCCTATCTCATTCGTTACTCTTTTATTCGCCCGAATTTTGTTTTGGTTTACGCAAGAAAATTCAGCTTTCTTTACATTAACACGTTACCTTACAATTAAATTAACAAACATTTCACATTCAGTTCGGAGATTTCGAAAAAGATGATTTGCTCGATTTAAACCTTGTCAAGGATGAGATCATTCAGGTGATTATTTTTTTAAATTTTAGCTTTTTTGATATGTTTATTTGACGTTTACAGGAAAACGAAATGAATGGTAAACACACCGACGTGGAATCAATGGATGAATCTCTTTTCAAGAACGGTACTGGTCATAATCAGGTGATTACGCTTAGGACTGTTAGGATGAAGGATTTGTCTCTTCATTCCTCGTACTTTCTCACAGGTCACAGTGACCAGAGATAACGTGCAGTGAAGAGACGGATTCTTAAACCTGGCACAGCTTAGATCACACTGCGAAGTGAATTCAAACGTGTTTTTGTTGCAGACTCTCTCGCCCTTCTTCGGAAAAGAAAACGTCCCCCCGTCGGCACCTGGAGCCGGAAAGTTCACATGCGAGGAATGCGGCCTGATTTTTCCAAACCAGGATGAGCTAAGCCATCATGGACTTGTACACAAAGGTAACCTTTTCAGTATCGACAACACTTCTGGAAAAAAATAAGTGTTTTCCCGTGTTCCTATTTGAGAAAATTCAAACTGAATTAGGAACCCACCATTTAATCTCTGCTCACAAGAGCTCAGTTTCGGAGTTAAATGACTCAAACCGAACTAAAGAACCACTGGACATTTGAGATCATTCCGTGAAAAAAAAGTTTAATGAAGCATCGTGTTCTTTGTCAGGTTTCCTGTGTGGCGAGTGTGGTGTGCGGGCGACAACCAGAAATATCCTCCAGCAGCATTTCGATGACTGTCATCCTGGAAAGAAACTCTCGATCGTTCAATTTCAAGCGTGTCCTTATTGTGGTGTGATAGTTCGGGGAGCCGGGAATCTTGACATGCACAAGCGCACGCATACAGGTACAAGTTTATGAATTATCATCGTTTATTCATTCATCCATTCAAGTATCTGAATAGTGCTGCCTTATTCACCGTGTCTTTTACGTACAATTTTACCATTTGTCAATTTCGTTACGTTCACGTTTCAATAATTTGTGGGTGAGTAGTATATGAGCCCGTTTTCGTAAGAATCGGACAAATTCGGAGCGTCTCCGCTGAGCATTTGAATGCTACAATAATCGAATAATCGAATATAAATTTCAAATCCTTCAGGCGAGAAGCCGTACGCATGCACTCAGTGTACATTTGCATTCGCAACTTCCGGGAATCTTCAGAAGCATTTACGTGATATTCATGGCGATAAGCCATTCAAGGTAGCGTTTTACAATTCAGCGTTTGGCCACAACAACAACATACAACAAATCTAGCCTTTTCCATTTCGGCCATATTTTTGTTGTTCATGACGGACCGAACCCAAAGGATAGGAGGCCGTTTGCGAGAGAGTCGGACAAAATCTGGATGGGTTTGGCACAGCTCAAAAACTTCGATTCTCTGAAACTTTGTGTTTCGGGGTTCTTGAGGGTACTGATGACGATGGCCATATTAATTTTTCATGTCAACGTCCCGTTGGCTCCAGATGACGTGACGTCGAAATCGGTTTTTATCGATTTACTCTGATACCAGGAAAGCTAAAAATATGGTAGTTTGGCTCACGAAGTAGAATTGAATGCTGATTAAGGCTGTCAACATTATTTTTCATGAATTACGAATATAATCATGTAAAATGGAAGTTCTCAAGGAGCTAATTGGGCAAGGGGAGACTACCCTAGATCGGACGGGAATGCGAGGATTCCAAATTTGTTTTTCAATATTCATTACAACATGCAGACAAGGTTTTATGAAATAGATAGTACACGTTCTTGTATGTAAAATTAGCCATCTTTCCACCTGTTGACTTCCGAACTTTTATCGATCCGTGTCTCCTTCCCGGGGGAGCCGAGAGAGCATAGGGAATAGAGAGAGCACAGAGACTGGGAAGGGGTCAAGGTAGAGAGACTCGCGTAGATCAAAAGATCGGAAGCCAGCGAGGAGAAGGATGGCTAATTTTACTTACAAGAACTTGTACTATCTATTTCATAAAACCTTATCTGCATGTTGTAATGAATATTGAAAAACATATTTGGAATCCTTGCATCATTCCCGTCCGATCTAGGGTAGTCTCCCCGTGCCCAATTAGCTCCCTGAGAATTTCCATTTTACATTATTATTTTTGTAATTCAAGAAAAATAAAGTAGACAGCCTTAATCAGCATTGAATTCTACTTCGGAAGCCAAACTCCCATATTTTTAGTTTTCCTGGTATCAGAGTAAATCGGTAAAAACCGATTTCGACGTCACGTCATCTGGAGCCAACGGGACGTCGGCATGAAAAATGAGTATGGCCATCGTCATTAGCACCCTCAAGAACCCAAAAACGTAAAGTTTCAGAGATTCGAAATTTTTGAGCTGGGCCAAGTCTTGTCCGACTCTCTCGCAAACGGCCTCATAGTACACACGATCTTTTAAAGGAGGGATCTGAGGAATCGAGCGAGAGATGTAAATGATGGACGCACTTTCCTCATTTTGCATGCTCTCTCACTCGTTGCCTGCCCGTCAGGGACGTTTGGCAAACAGCCAATTCGCTATAACTTTGGTCTATGATGAGATATCAAAGTGGGGATTTCGTAAATCTGTTATGGCTAATGAATGCGACAAAATAGTGCAGTCACCATGATCATTTATATTTTCCTCATACTCCTCCTTTAAGTGCAACTTTTGTGTTGCTGAGTTTGGACGCAAGGGCGAGATGAATCGGCACAAGGTCGAGGTGCATTCTGGATGACAACAGCGTAAAGTCCTTTCCAATCGTAACGCAGCTACTCCATCGTATATTCCTTATTTATAACTATAACTCGATCATTTTAAAACTGATGTTAACAACTATTATCGTACGAATAAACTCTTTTTTTATCGATCTACAATCACCGTTTGTCTAATTTTGAGTAGGGGAATATGAAGCCGTTTGCGAGAGAATCTGACAAATACGACAGGCCAAAAATGTGAACTCTCTGAAAATTTGCATTCTGGAGTTCTTGAGGGTGCTGATGACGATGGTCATTTTTGTTTTGACCACAGAAGCCTCGTTTTACTCCAGACCACGTCACGTCGAAATCGAATTTTGTCTTTTATTTCGATCCCCGATAAAGCAAATTTTCGTGATTACGGCCCACGCGGCAGAATTTGATGGCGATCACGACCGGTCACTTTAAATTTCATTATTTATTTTAATTATATGATAAAAGAAACTTTTCGCAAACTGTAGCGCTATACTGGAGACTAGCATAGATCGGACCGGAATGTAATGAGGATTCCAAATATGTTTTCCACTTCAGAATCCTGCATGCACCTTTTTAAAATATTCAACTTATAGTGTACCTGGCTTGTAAGTAAATTTGACCATCTCTCCCTTGGTGGCTTCCGATCTTTTGATCAACTCCGTGACAACTTCCCGCTCTCTCGACTCCCGCTTTCCAGGAACTTGGAAGATCCTGCTTATCGTTGTAAGATTCGCTACATTTGAATTTCAAAAGTTCATGATACGCCTCCTGTAACCCCAAAGTTTCAAGCGATAAAAGTTGGATAGGCGCATGCTACAGCTGTTCAAAGTATGCGAACGTGCGCTAATTCTCCTCATTCCGCTCTTCACACCGTACAATTCCCGCGAAGCGGAGACGAATGAAATTTATCTAGTCGTTCACGGGTGAAACATAAATGATTTATGATTGAAACATTATCCACAGAAGCTCAACCGTTTTTATGTCTCCTAGATCAAAATAATGCTCGTTCGCGATTGTTTAATTTCTATTTCTATCGTGAAATCATTTATGTTTCACCCGTGAACGACTAGATAAATTTATTTCGCGTCGCTGGAATTGTACGGTGTGAAGAGCGGAATGAAGAGAATTAGCGCGCGTTCGCATTGAACAGCTGTAGCATGCGCCTGTCCAAGTTTTATCGCGTGAAACTTAGGGGTTAAGCTTCTTTAGGGCAACTAAATGCGCTTTTTTGGTCCTTTTGAACCGTTTTTTTGCTGTGAAAAATTCAGGTTCAAAAAATTTTTCTGACAAAATGAAATATGCCAATAGAAAGAGCACGAAAAGTTGAGTGGGGTAACACTAAGACAAATTTTCTTGAAAATCAGTTTGAACGCCTGAAATAGGCGCTTGAAGGGTTTCTCATTTCTCATTTTGCCCCACCGCACCCCCTCATTCCGCTCGATTCTTAAATGACAGGCGTGATATTCAAGCTTTCTTGGCGCCTGGTCACTCCGTTGCAGCAGCAGTAGTCATGGATTCGCCTCCTGCTGCATGGCGGGTTGAGTGAAAGGAGGGAGCAGCAATATAATTATTTTGCGAATTGACATGCAGGAAAATAAATGGAAGGGATGCGCTGATCTTAATTTTTCACGTTAGATGCAATAAATTGATGCAGAAAAGGCAAAGAAGCAATGAGCATAAAAGAAAGAATAAAAATAATAAAAATCGAGAATTATATTTTGCGAAGATTTCACGTAAATAATATCTAAATCGTTCGCGCTATAGTTTGCGCCAGTCCGGACCAAAACGCCCGAAAATTCATTCCCTGATAATTAAAAGTAAAGTAATAGTTTGACTATTTTCAACGTTTGCTGTTTGTGCGTAGTGGTGTTAGTACGATCAAGTGCGAAAGGGATGCAAAAAAATTTATTTATTTAATGTAAATCGCATAAATTCGCACACGCGGACATCTGAGAGCCTGCTGCGGAGGCCGGTAGCGATGATAATTCGGAGCGCGCCACTTCTCGTTTTGCTTACACTCTCTGGCCGGTCAGACAGATGAGAGAGAATGCAAAATGAGAAGAATGTGACGAATTGACGATGGCCAATCCACGGTTCTGCATCTCGTTTCTCCCAATAGACGTATGCGTTACAGTGATGAAGCAAACTGAAGCAAAGTGATGAGAAAGACAAAATTGAGAAAAATTATTCCAAAACGAACTTGATTGTGGGCCATGTGCACTGCTCATCTTGCCATCAAGTTTTTTTGTTTAATTGATCATTGGGTCGACGGTTATCTTCTGAAAAGGAACTTTCAACGCGATCCGTAGAGATGAAATAATTCGAATCGACTCACTACGGGTATTTTTCACATTGCCTACCGGTTCGTTCAGTTCCGGCGTTCGCTGCTTTGATGGTGCAGTGATACAGGCTGGCAAAGACGGTGTAGGAGTCTGAAATGGGATTGTTTGAGGCATTTAATTTCCACAAAATAAAATATGCAGAATTTTTTTTAATTAAATAGAAGCAGTGAGAAAATACTACACAAGGAGAAAAGAAGTGCAAACGATTGATTGTCATCTATAGGCCAGGGCCGTCCTTATGAATGATTTGGTATCATATCAATACCGGCTCCGCCTTATTCTCAAGATACGTGCCTCCGGGTAAATGACATTTCTTTAGGATCATTGGCCCATTTGTCTGTCTTGTGACGCGTCGATTGATAAGGAGCCATCATCTCCTCTGGTATTTGTCCCCCCCCCTATTGGGTAGGAAACTGGGGGAAGTCCATTGGGAAGTGTTACTCTCCCCGCGCTAGAGAGCATCCTCCGCCTATCTCTAACTTTTGCCCCATTGGTCCCCCAATTCTGTTTTACCACATTCGGCTACCACTGAGATCAGAGCTTTATCAAGGAGATGGCATGGCGAGATTGGAAAAAAATGTCTGAATTTTTGCGAAGTTAACATTTATCTTTATCACACAAAGAAGCAAAAGCTCGCGAAAGCTTGCAAAGTGAAAAGAGGAAGTCTGATCATTTCATCTAGTCCAGTCGTCTTTGTCGCAATCCTTCATTAGCCCTTTCTTCCTCTTCATTCTCTCGTCTTTCCTCGCCGACTCCATTCTGAAGTAATGTTAATCGTGTCATCATTTCAGACTCGTTCAGAAAGTATGTGAAATTAATTGTAAAGAACTTTCCATAAAAAATTCAGGAAAGTCCTCGCCCAAGGAAGCCCTATAAATGAAGAAACAACATACTCTCACCTCCCTCTCAACTCCATTTCCATGCTGCCGTCGAATTTGCCTTCGAATGTAGAATCTACAGAGAATTTCAATGAGAGGATTCAGGATCATGACGAGTATTGTGAGTTTGCGTAGGAGCCGGATTTGCCAATACTCGCGCTCGATTCGTTCCATAGCGCCATCTTCTTCATCGTCCATCCTGCAAATTAGAGTCCGAAATTCGGGTAATAGTCTCTTCATTTCGCACACTCTCTCTCGCCACCCTGGCCGATGAGAGAGCACGTAAAACGAAGAGACCATTACCCGTGTTTCGAACTCTAGGTCCGAATATTTTCGGATCGCGAACAATGGAAAACACTGGAAAATGCCAAAAAGTAGGCCGAATAGTAGCAAAGAAAGGAAAGGGACACAAAAAGAGGCAAATATGGGGGATCCCAGAGGAAAGAGAGGCCTGTTTCCAAGAGCAACGTCAGAACGGATGATGGGATTGTTGAGGATTTGAGATGGTGCTTCGTTTCAGATGAACAGGGAAAAATGCTCCGTTCGTACGATCCAAATTACATATTCACCTCAAAATCAAACCCAAAACTTTTTTTTAATTGCCCAAGTAGCAATGATCTATGTATCTCTGTTGCATATTATTTGAAGTGCATTTTATTTTGAAATTATTAACTTCGGTAACACAGATACAGATACAGAAAGAAAGGCCTGTTTCCAAGAGCAACGTCAGAACGGATGATCGGATTGTTGAGGATTTGAGATGGAGATTTGCTGCTGGTCTATGGGGGAAATTCGGTTTATTCGTAGGATCGAAAATTACCAATTCACCTCATTGTCAAAATCATGTCAAACAGAAAAAATTGCCCGAGTGTTCTATCTCTGCTGCACATTCTTTCATGTAATGTGAATCGATCCCGCAGCCATATTATTTATTCCGGTATATTATTAAAGTGAAAAGAGGAAGTCCAGTTATTTCATCTAGATGAGTCATCCTTGTCGCAATCCTTCTTCTTCCTCTTCATTCTCACTTCTGTCATCGCCCACGCCATTCTGAAGTTTGAAGGAAAGTTTAATCGTGTCTTCATTTCAGACTCGTTCAGAAAGTATGTGAAATGAATTGGGCAGAACTTTCCATAAAAAATTCAGGAAGTCCTCGCCCAAGGGAGCCCTATAAATGAAGAAACAACATACTCTCACCTCCCTCTCAACTCCATTTCCATGCTGCCGTCGAATTTGCCTTCGAATGTAGAATCTACAGAGAATCTCAATGAGGGGATTCAGGATCATGACGAATATGGCGAGCTTGCGGAGGAGTCGATTTTGCCAATACTCGCGCTCGATTCGTTCCATAGCGCCATCTTCTTCATCGTCCATCCTGCAAATTTGAGTCCGAAATACGGGTAATAGTCTCTCCATTTCGCACACTCTCTCTCTCGCCACCCTGGCCAATGTTTCGAACTCTACTCTATTTTCGGATCGCGAACAATGGAAAAAGTCGCGCCTTTGCGTAAACGATAAAAGTAGGCCGAATAGTGGCAAAGGAAGGAGGGAAGGAAGTAAAGGGGCCAAAAAGAAGCAAAAAGAAGGGATCCCAGAGGAAAGGGAGGCCTGTTTCCCAGAGCAACGTCAGAACGGATGAGAGGATGATGTGATCGTTGAGGATTTGAGATGGTGCTTCGCTGCTGGTCTTCTCGCTGAAAAAAAATACAAATGACCAATTCACAAATTCAAATTATCAATTCGATTCATGCTATTCTTTTTCTTTCTTCCTTCTTTCTCATTCAAATAGTCTTTATTCATTCGACATTATCTTGAAGCGAAATTCTTTTGCGAATGGGCTCATACGATTTATGCAGTGCATTTTAACAATACGGAACGTGAAATAAACATCGATTCGATCTGTTACTGGAATGTTGCTTAGAGTGATTACGGCTAAAACTTGGGTAGGCTTCGCTGATATACTCATAAATTCGTAAATCGCTTTGAAATTGAACAATGCTAACAGCAGCTTTCGGATTTCTAAAGCCGGTGTGTGATCGAAGAAGCTCGAGACCCTCCTGAGTGGGATATGCCAGCGTTAACGTTTCCGTTTCATTTCGGGGCAAGCTGCATGATGCGAGGTCACAGACGTCAGATGTTATGTCCTATAACATAGACGTATTAGAACATCAAAAACGGCAAAAATCAAGCTTACGGAATATTTCATGGCAATGTCATAGTATTGTGTCTTCATTTTTCCATCGGCATAGATTATGGGAAGAAGATCATCGAAATACGTTCCACCTTCACATGCATTCATGCTGAAAGTGGATAAAAGTTTCAACTTTGGTGAATACTTTTTTGTTCCAAAATTTTATATATAGCTAGGGGCCACAAGCTCCGCCCACTTTGTGCGGACACGATGTTGCGCAAAAGCGAGAAAACAAAGTCACAAGCTTCATTTTCAACGAAATCTCTCGATCGAAGTTGCTATGGATAGCTATGATACTCCTCTATAAATTGAGCTTGGTCCCAGATATCAAATTCTGACCCTGGAGCCATGTTCCCGAAAAATCAGCTCTTCTGAGAGCTTAGAAAAATTGAAAAACTTGAAATCGACGTGACGTCGTCTGGAGCCAACGGGGCTTCTATATGAAAATTGAATGTACCCATCGTTTTCAGCACCTTCAAGAACCTCGGACCACGGAATTTCAGAAAATCGTACTTTTTTGACTGTGCCAGATACCTCCGGATTTGTCCGATTCTTAGGCAAACGGGCTCATATTCACCTCAAAATCAAACCCAAAACTTTTTTAATTGCCCAAGTAGCAATGATCTATTTATCTCTGTTGCATATTATTTGAAGTGCATTTTATTTTGAAATTATTAACTTCGGTAACACAGATACAGATACAGAAAGGGAAAGTGTTTTCCCAGAGCAACGTCAGAACGGATGATGGGCCCATTAAAGATTCGAGATGGCGCTTCGCTGCCGGTCCATGGAGGGAAATTCGCTTAAAAAAATACAAATATCCAATTCACCAATTCAAATTATCAATTCGATTCACGATCTTCTTTTCATTTCTTTCTTTCACATTCAAATAGGCTTTATTCATTCGACGTTATCTTGAAGCGAAATTCTTATGTGAATGGCCTCATGCGATTTACGCAGTGCATTTTAACAATATGGAACGTGAAATAGACATCGATTTGATTTGATACTGGAATGTTGCTTAGAGTGATTATCGCTAAAACTTGGGTAGGCTTCTCTGATAGACTCATGAATTCGTAAATAGCTTTGAAATTGAACACTGCTAACAGCAGCGTTCGGATTGCGAAAGCCGGTGTATGACCGAAGAATCTCGAGTCCCTCCTGAGTGGGATAAGCCAGCGTTAACGTTTCCGTTTCATTTCGGGGGAAGCTGCATGATGCGAGGTCACAGACGTCCGATGTTATGTCCTATAACATAGATGAATAATATTTCAAAAACTGGAAGATGAAATCGACATTGATTCGGTTTTAACACGGCATATGTTGAATCATGCTTACAGAATATTCCATGACAATGTCATGGAATTGTGTCTTAATTTTTCCATCGGCATAGATTATGGGAAGAAGATCATCGAAATGCGTTCCACCTTCACATGCGTTCTTGCTGAAAGTGGATAAAAATTTCATCTTCAGTGAATACTTTTCGGTTCCAAAATTTCATGTATAGCCATTAGAATCTTCCTAAGGTCGATTTTCGAGCTCTACGCGAAACATTGCCCATGCACATTGTTTTCGTTCGATTTATGACTGTAGTGAGCGAGCTCGCTCAGAAATATCAAGAATCTCGATCTGAAAAAAGCTACCTTTCAGTCAAAATGGAGATCCATCTCTTCCAAATTAGAGCCCATGTGTTTTCGGAAACGATAATGAGATCAAGAACTTTGTCGAGAGGCCGGATCTGAAAAAAAACTAGTTTTTAGAAGTTTCCAGAGTCCGGACATTTTGTCAAAATTTTCGAATAGGGAATCTATAGTCATAGGGGTGAGATGTTGGTGAAAATGGGAAGAATGAGCGATAACGAGTTTTCTTACATCTGAGATGAAACATGCGAGCCTTATTATTGCTCTTTCCAAAAGTTGTCATCTGATTACCTTGAGGATTCTCGCATCTTCTTTAGCAAAGACCTTATGTACACCGGCAGCAAAGTGTTTGTTCTGTATACGGCAGCAAAGTGTTTGTTCTGTATACGGCAGCAAAGTGTTTGTTCTGTATACGAATAACTTTAAAATGCGGTAACTAGGACTACGGACTTGGGCACTTGAGGGTACCAAAATGATAGTTCTTTTTACACATGGAACAACCGTTGACTCTATTCTACTTTTGTTCATTTCCAGATTTAAATTTTTCGTGACCGCACAGACAAGCTATGTTTCTTAAAATTTTGAAAAAAATTGCATGAGTGTTTGTTCTGTATACGAATAAAATACGAACCTGTGATCATCAGTGGAAATATGAGATGTCCTGTTAGCATATTTTTTTCTCGCATCGCATACAATCGCGATAGTAATGGCATAGACCGCAAATAGTAACTCTGAATTTAAGAAAACGTTCTCATTTTCTGAAAGGAGGAGTCCCACGAATGTCTGGTTAACTGAGTTCTCGATGTGAGATGGTGGGTCGTGACTACCCGATGACCCTTTTCAAAACTCCCATGGTTTCAATTTTCGTTTGAACTGAGATATGAGCAGTTGGCTGCGTGCCAAGTGATCCTATGTAAGAATTATGTAAGACTTACTGTTCTGATTCTGTGTTCATGACAGATGGGAATGGCATACTCATTGGACACTCCGTATTTTAACGGGCTCCAATTGAACGTTACGTTGACGAACGTCATCATATCGTGGCTAAAAATTCATGATTAACCCCTGTGGTTCGCAAATCCACAAGGGAATGGTATTTTTGAAATCATCATTTTAATGATCTAAAGATGCACACTATGCGGCGCTTGGAAACCGAAAACAATGCGAAATCTTCGAGATTACATGATTAAAGAGCAGAAAAGGGGCAGAAAAGGGACCCCTCTCAATGTTTCCTAGATAATTCTCTCTCGAAACTTTTTCTCTTGATAAGAGCCCGTGTGCCTAAGAATCGGACAAATCTGGAGGAGTTTGGCACAGCTCAAAATTCTCGATTCTCTGAAACTGTGTGATTTGGGGTTCTAGAGGGTGCTGATGACGGTGGGGATAATCATTTTGCATGTCGACCTCCCGTTGATTCCAGATGGCGTGACGTCGAAAACAGATTTTCGAGATTTTCTCAGTTTCCAGAAGTGCTAAAATTAAGCGAGTTTGGCTCCCGGGGTAGAAATCGATGCCGATCACGACTGACTATTTCATTTTTCATGAATTACAAAAATATTTTTGTAACAAGAAAGTTTTCGCAGAGTTAATTGTAAACAGGGAGAGTAGCATAGATCGGACCGGAATTCTTCAAGGATTCCAAATATGTTTTAAAATCGTCATAAAAGTGTGCAAATAAGGTTTTACGCAAAAGATAGTTTACTGGCTTG
>LS486474.1:40845-90490 GCA_900490705.1 Pristionchus arcanus
TATTTTCACCTCTAAAATTCGTAGAGTATTCAATCTTCAACTTTTGTACAGTTTTCAGAATTTTGCTAATTGATTTTGCTCCGATATTCAATATTCTGCGCATGCACACAAAAAAGAATGTCGTGGAGATCGGTATTCTCGCAATTCTCAGACTGACATGGCTTTGAGCAGGAAATAACCTAGCACATTTTTTTACCATCACCTGACTGCTAATTATGAGCTGCAAATATAGAGCATCGAGATTTTCCGGAGTATCCAAACGTTCATCTGAACGACTCCGAGTCGATCACAGAAATACTGTTTTTGTTGATGTTTAGCTATCCTGTATGTGATTTTTGTAAAATACCACTCAAAATAAATTGATACACCCTCAGGTGAATACTCATCGCCATAAGAGTCGAATTTGCCATCATGACTTTTTTGACCCATGACCCGGGGTTCATGCTTCAAAAGTGAATCTGGACCATGAACCCCGGGTCATGGTCCAATATGGCCACAATAAAAGGCCGTCCAATTGGACTAATTCTGGTGCTGCTGCATTCTTGGGTCAGTGTAACATGCATTACACATACTAAATTTAAATATTCCGATATGCACATTTCCTTGAATTTTTGAACCATGACCCCGGGTTCATGGTCGAGATTCACTTTTGAGGCATGAACCCCGGGTCATGGGTCAAAAAAGTCATGATGGCAAATTCGACTCATATGGCGATGATTATTCACCTGAGGGTGTATCAATTTATTTTGAGTGGTATTTTACAAAAATCACATACAGGATAGCTAAACATCAACAAAAACAGTATTTCTGTGACCGGCTCCGAGTCGTTCAGATGAACTTTTGGGCACTCCGGAAATTCTCGATGTTCTATATTTGCAGCTCATATTTAGCAGACATGTGATGGCAAAAAAATGTACTAGGTTAGATCCTGCCCAAAGCCATGCCAGTCTGAGAATTGCGAGAAAACCGATCTCCACGACATCCATTTTTGTGTCCGTGCGCAGAACATTGAATATCGGCGCAAAATCAATTAGTAAAATTCTGAAAACTGTACAAAAGTTGAAGATTGAATACTCTACGAATTTTAGAGGTGAAAATACAGCAGTAGATGGTCTATTCAAAAAGTGCGCTAATCGGATTTTTGCACTCTGCACCATTCGACCTCACTTTTCAGTACTCCGGAAAATTTCAATATCCGATATTTCTTGTGGGTAGTAACCAGGATCATAAGGGCTACAAAATTTGTTACTTGAGATCCTGCCCAAGCGCTCGAGAAGCAGCAAAAAGCCGAAATTTCGAAAAAAATCTGTGAAAAATTGGACTGAAATTAAAGATTTACTTTTCTTCAATGATGATTTTTTGCACATAAGAGGTCACTAACATAACGCAAAAAGAATTTCATCCCTAACTTATTCGGTTGCCGAGATATGAATATCACGTTTTTGGCCAAATTGCGACATTCGCGCGCACCTGGCGGCACGCGTAGGAAGCTAGAGGGGCTAAGTAATGTAGTTTTGTAAACAAGGGGTCGATCCTCTCCTGTGACCGTAGTATGGAGGTCTGACTCGAATATCCTGGAGGATGTCCGGTCTTTATGGAGGAATTTTTATGGAGAAGGTCTCTTATAAGGTATCCGGCAGCACCCGCATATTGCCAGTTTCACCACATTCATATCCCCATTGCAGCCGAAGTTCAATAATAGAATCGAAGCGGTTGCATTAAAAAACAAAAATATCCTTCCGTGGTTGCCGGTGCATCGTACCCTTCACAACTTAACACAGCGCCACATTGCTGGTGCCCGGTGCACATTCCCAATTGTCTCTCAGCTCCCCATGTTCCTCGCGAGGAATTATCCCTCTCTCCTCTTCTTTGGTGCCCCGTGCACTTCCCAATTTGCGTACGCATCACCCTCACCTACTAGTGCACGCTGTGTGCATTCCTAATTACTAAAGAGCCACTGGTGCATGGTGTAAATCCCAAATTGCCCCTCACCTCTCCATGATCTTCGCCAGGAAGGGCAGCTGCATCTCGATCGAGTGCTCCCTCTCCTCGTCCTGTCGGCCCATCCACTCGAAGTGGCCCGTCGCGTACAGCTCCTCCGTGATCTGCAGCAATTGGGGAATTACACTCTGCACCGTCTATCGTCAGACACCATCTGAGTAAGATGGATCAGGCAATTAGGAGATAACACTCTAAATTTGGGAATTACACTTTGCACCACCTGAATTATACTACCCGCCCTAGACAGAAACAGTCAGTGAACTGGCAATAGGGGGATTACACTCTGCATCGCCTTGACACCACACAATCCCTCTCCTAATCTGAATAAATACAATCAAGCAAATAGAAGAAAACACCCGCGCCACCTAAACTAAACTACCCGCCCTAAACAATCGAACTTTCCGACGCGTACAACTCTTCGATTCTCTGGAACAATTTGAGAATTCCACCCTGCACCTCACACACCATCAACTAACACGAACATAGACTTACAAAGATTGTGAACTATACAATGAGTTTTTTTATATCAACAGTTGAAAACCTGAGACCATTTAATACCGACTAACCGCTAATACATCGTACCAATGAAACACAAGAGAAACAGGTCACATCAAATTTCCCGATCACCATCCACCGTTACCTTACCGTACCTCTCTGTCCACATTCATATCTCCCTATAGAGTACGGCAACCCCTGTTTAAAAACACAGTTATCGCTCACTACTTTCCGTAAATCTCAGATCTCTCTATCGAGTAGGTAACCCGTGTTTAAAAACCCAGTTATCGATCACCCTTACCGTACCTCTCTGTCCACATTCAGGTCGCCGAGCGGCGTGCGGTACTTGGTGCACGTGGTGAGGGCGCAGCCGTTGAGGCAGACGACGTGCGAGGGGCCGAGGATGAAGATGCGACGGCTGAAAGATATATATTATTATCAATATTTATTATGAGAAAATATGCATTTATTGTATTTCCGCATTGCACGAACTTCATAAGCACGATATACTCGACACTGCAGATCTAACTTTCCAATGAATCCCAAACGAGATAAGTATTTTCAAAGGCGCGCTACAATATCACTTGCGAGAGGTCGAGGATGAAGATGCGGCGACTGAAAAAGGACTATTAATTATATCATGTCGAAAGCATTATGGCATCAGGAAAACTGAAGATATGAATTCAAGTTGAATCCCAGAGTCGACGGGAGTGCAAAAGTTGCTAAAAACAGTTTGTTCACATTGCAAACGTCCACCTCAATGTGGCACCACTAAAATCCGCAGATATAGCCTCCGAATGACACATAGATGCGCTTCACATCGTGCGTTTTTTTTTTAAATACGCCTTAAAACGCGATAGTTCGACGTGCCTAGAAGGAAGCGGGTGTGTAATATCTAAGTAATTGGTTAGGGTATTAGACAGTTCACTAGAGCAGCATTGGTGCAACCCTCAACCTGCTGGTATAACATCTAAACGAAACCCAAACTTAACGAGGCGGTTCGATAGTGAGCATCGATAGTGAGATAGTGATAGTGAGATAGTGAGATAGTGAGCATTCGATAGTGAGCGAATGGACACACTCAAACACAATGAATGCGGATTCAAACTGATTATTATCAGCATGATTTCTGCCAGATGGGCAAACATATTTACTATCACACACGATCGTTCACAAAATTGACCTCACCTGGCAACCAGCAGACATACAGATGCATTGAAACCCAATTTCTCCTACTGTACTATTTCAGAATTATTTATAACTCAGAATTATTTAATCATTATTCAATCAGTACATAATGATTACTCACACATTGTCCGGGACGATCTGCTTGAAGGCGTACGCCGCCGTGGCGCCGCAGTACGAGTAGCCGGCGTGACTGCAATCGATCGATAAAACATCGTTACCGTAATCTTTCATTACTCATATCCAGCGTGACTGAAATAAATAGATATCTTTCTCGCTAACAAAAATAATATCTATACTCCCGTAAAGCTGCTATACTGTATTACGAGTGTCTATTTTGTAATTTTAGTACAATACGAGTAGCCGGCGTGACTGGAATTGATAATTGATCAACGACCGAATTTACTTGATTACCGTGATTTCTTAAGATCGATCAGTTACCGTACCTTAATAACAATAATCTCTAATTGCCTAAATTTATCAGCACACTGAAAGCGAACAACTATTTGTAGTGCTGATTGGCAATTTGTGACCAGTATTATAGTGGCACTATACTACAAACATTTCTCAACTTACGATTCAACATGAGCATGCAACCAGAGTTCATCAGGTGTTGCAAGCTATAGTTCAATCGCATTTATCAGTTACGCAAACTATCGATCTTAATTATTAAACTATACAGCAAATGAATATTTGTAGAGTTATTACACGAGTAATCTGCACGGCATTGCAAACACTGTTTTCCTCCATTCTCAAAGTGGCAACGCAGCTCGAGTTCGCCTAGTGCGCAAAATACTTCAATTGCATTCAGCATTTCCGTGGACTATTCAGTACTATCCATCGAAATTATTTTTGTGTTGTTGCATTCTTCGCTCACCAACCATTGCAAAAGCTGGTTCTCGTCAATACTCAAAGTGCCCATGCAACAATATTTCACATTGTACCCAATATGCCACAAAAAAATGCCACAAAATGCCACAAAATGAAACAAAACCCCATTCTTACCTTGTCACTATCGCCTACCGTACCCCTACCGTAATCTCTTTATTGATCCCATTTACCGTACTCTTACAGTAACTTACGGAGCAATGATAGCCCTCGCTCCTCTGCTCATCTACCACAGTCTGTCCCCATTATCGATTACCGTAATTCTACCGTACCCCTACCGTACTCCAATCCTTAATCAACTCACGGCGCAATGATCGCCCTCGCTCCTCTGCTCATCGGCTCGCCCGCTGCTGCCAGCCAGTCGCGCAACTCCTTCGACAGCTCGCGCGCGCTCTGCAAAGGGGGCGGAGTTCAGAGATCAAAAGGGGCGGAGTTCAGAGATTAAAAGGGGCGAAGTCTAGATGACGGCACGATTGGCAGTTTGGCGGGATTGGTGTCATGTCTGGCCCACATCACACTACTTTGATAAATTCTACAACTGGATCCTCGTTCTCATTTGTGAGAATGAACTAGCTCAGACTTGTAATCAACATGAAGCCAGAATATGTCAGTTTTTTCTTCAAATACGGACGAAAAGGTACCAATACTATTAAATCACTTTTCAACCACATCACATCCAAAAGTTTTTGATTTCAGTATCCCCTCTAGAAACTCATAGTGATCGTGAAACCTGGGTGCACCAAGCGACTATTTAAAAGATTGGACGACAAATTGTCGCCCAGAAGCTCCTACTTTACTATGGATGGGCAAATCCAATAGTTTCAGAATACATCGTACACCTTCTATTAATTCAAGGGCACGATTGGTGGTTTGGAGGGAGGAAGGGGTGATGGCTGCCTTCGAATTTATTTGGAAATTTGAATCGGAAATCGCACGGACCATTGTAGAGAATGGACCTGCCCTCGTACGAAGCGCGAAACCAGGACGCACCAACACTAATTTCAAGATTCCCCATCTCACCTTGACCCGAGATTTCGCTATCAGCCATTTTGAATATATCACAAGGGATGCCCCAATCGGAACTCATGCTGAGCATGAAACTAAATTTTAACAAGGGTCTTGATTTTTTTCCAATCCGAGAGGAGCCCAGTCTGAGGTTAGCGATAGATCTAACGTAGTAACCACCGTAAGCCGTGATCACAGTACCCCGATCAATCGATCAATTAATCAATAAGCCCCACCGTACCCCTCAATACCGTACCTTGGTGTACCATGATCCGGCGTGCGAGGCGGAGCGCGCGCAAACAACGCCGTTGTTCGACGAGTGGCCGTTCGAGTAGCCGTTCGAGGACACTGCGAATGTAGTTTACTAATTAAAATAATCAAATTAAACCCAAAAAGTTGCAAAAAGGCGCCAAAACCAATCAAAATTTCACGAACGACAATTTCGGTTTCACGATATACACAAGTCATGCAAGACTGGTTGCCTTCAATGTGAGGCGCTCAGGTGCGAAACAAAAGGACAATAAATAAGAGTCCATCTCAACCCGTCAGTTTCAATGAGCCCCCACCCTGCCCTTAAAAAATTAACAACTCACTTATCACAGGTGTGCTATCACAGGGGTGTGGTGGTGGTGTGAGGTGCTTGAGTGTGAACCGGCGTCGGAATACGGTAGAATCAATCGATAGAAGGCGTCTTTGCGGCTGCAGGACCCGTAGTGGTGCGGCTGATAGGACGACGAATCGGGGTGGTGTGGCTGAAAAAAATACGGTGGTAAGATGTCTCGAGAAAAGGCAACATGCGAAATATCCTCTTCATAACAGGAAGTTTTAGAAATTACAATTATCGAAGCATCAAATACGCATTTTAATGATGTTTATTTTTTGAGCTGGGGTAAATTGCATCGAAAGCTTTTCGGAGCATGTTCTGCTGAAACCTCTAATCACCTGATAAAGCGACGAATCGGAGGTGTGCGAATCAGAGAATGAATCGATGAGAAGATGGCTTCTTGATTGAGGTGAGTGAGGCGAGATTGAAAGATACGATGGGTCTGCAAGGAATTGTAATTTATTGCCACCAAAACGATATCGACACTTATGCCACTGAATTTTTACACCGTTTATATCCGCGTGGTATCCCCAATTTAGCTGGTTGCGTCAGACACTAATTACTGAATTATATTTTAACAGCGTTTTCCGCATCGAAAGCTAACAAGGAAAGGTTGTGATGTCGATATGGAGTTACCAAACGAGACGTAGCCAGTTCGAAAGAGGAGAAAATTCTAAGAATTTCTATGTCGTTCAAAACTGCTAAAGGCTGTTTATAATATCTGGGCCCTTGTATGGGAGCACCGATTTTTACGGCTATGTCCCAGAAATGCCTAAAACTCTACAAAAGCCCAGGCGTACACAGATGTCTTTAGCAGTTTTGAACGACATAGGAGTTCTTAGAATTTTCTCCTCTTTCGAACTGGCTATGTCTCGTTTAGTAACTCCATATCGACATCGCAACGTTCCCTTGTAAGTCAAGGTAACTATCTTGAGCATTTGTTGCATCATCAATCTAGCGGCCATGCGAACAACTACTTTACAGTTGTCAATATTTTTTTTAAACGCGTTCTCCGTAAGAACGCAGGTGGGATGGCACAGTTTTGTCAAAATTATCCAATCGTCCTCAAACTACACTAACATGACCCCTAGGGACGATATTTTCGATTTTTGAACTTTGATCCCAAAAAATTTGATCTTTGATCTTTGATCTTTCGAAAAATAAATTTCAGATATCCCTATCATGTGATAGCTCATTCGAAAGAGCATAAAAAGTTATGTTAAAAACCCGAAGGATTTTAAATTTCATTCATTTTGACCCAAGTTATGACTAAAAATATGACGATTTTGGCCCAATTTGATGAAAATCAATGTTGCTACCCATGATGGCCTCATTTCCCATCTCCTATTTTTTGATATTATTTGTATTTTATAATAAAGAAAAACTTTTATTACTTTGCGAGTCGCATTTTCAAGGCCAATGTGTCGAAAATTTCAACAATGTGCCGCCAAACACGCCTATTTTCACAAAATGGCCAAAGCCAAAAAGCCTCAGAAAGTATTCCCATCAGTTATTTATGCCTCAAATCATGATTTTTCGTCATTTTCAACCATTTTACAATTTTTCATCAGCATCCTGGCGTCATTTCTGGACACGACTCACACAGACTATTTTCACATAAGGGTCCCCCCTTATGTGAAAAATAAGATCAGAGGCCATGTCGAAATACGACCTCCGACCCAAGGAAAAGTATTTTAGGGTGTTCAAAAATCAGTTTTTGTTAGTTTGAGCGCAATCATACATGTAATTGTGGTCAATTCCAACATGACCTCTAATCTTATTTTTCACATAAGGGGGGACCCTTATGTGAAAATAGTCTGTGTGAGTCATGTCCAGAAATGACGCCAGGATGCTGATGAAAAATTGTAAAATGGTTGAAAATGACGAAAAATCATGATTTGAGGCATAAATAACTGATGGTAATACTTTCTGAGGCTTTTTGGATTTGGCCATTTTGTGAAAATATCGGGTTGATGCGTAAGTTTCTGACTTTTTTTGAGTTTGTCTTTTCTGAGCGATGCTAACCTTCCTTTTCAACCTATCAACTAATAATTTTTTGTAGTCGATGGGGACGTGGATGGACTTTTTAGCGCACGCTAGAACAGACCAATCGATTTAGAAATACCGTTACAGTGCAAAACCAAGTAGCTCGCAGTGACGATTCGAACTGACGTTTTCTCAGGACTGTGCTCCTTTGAGAATAGTGATCGGTATAAAACCACTTCACAAACCTCAAGCACAGTTACTTAGCAGTACTATATTACGAGAGTCATGAGTGAACGTCGATCGCCCCACTCAATACATGACACTTTTCGGAAACCAAGGATATCCGAAATGGATCGTAGACAGTTTTCATCGCCTTTTTTTCGTTACGTTGAACTTGAAAATTTCTTTCATACAAAAAACTAAAGTCCTTTGGCATATAAGTTCACGATAATTTTTTGATAAGGATACTGCATCGATTTCATAAGCAGTAAAAATCTAAACTTGTACCACTAAATACTGACGACGAAATCGGGACTTTAGCCGCTGCCCCGC
Organism: Pristionchus arcanus; assembly: GCA_900490705.1. Lineage (NCBI taxonomy): Eukaryota > Metazoa > Nematoda > Chromadorea > Rhabditida > Neodiplogasteridae > Pristionchus > Pristionchus arcanus. The sequence continues at coordinate 49,562 of LS486474.1, forward strand.
AATCCGGGAAAGGTAGAAGTCGGTTTTTTCGCGCTGATTGGAAAGAGGGACCCATGCCACACTACTTATTTATTGGGACACAAAAGTGGTTGACTAGTTTTTATAGAATTCAATATAATCGGAAACACCTGGAGTCCCATGTTTTGTGATAATTCTGACCAGATTAAGAGTTAAAAATTCTTGCACATTTACCATGCAGTCCTAGCCGAATTTCATATTACGGTTATACTGGACCAACATCCCTCTAAATAGTACTGGGGGAAAATTTAGTATGAACAATACCGATCGGCAGAAAATTAAAGAAACATAAAAGTCAGAAACTTACGCATCAACCTAATAGGTGTGTTTGGCGGCACATTGTTGAAATTTTCGACACATTGGCCTTGAAAATGCGACTCGCAAAGTAATAAAAGTTTTTCTTTATTATAAAATACAAATAATATAAAAAAAATAGGAGATGGGAAATGAGGCCATCATGGGTAGCAACATTGATTTTCATCAAATTGGGCCAAAATCGACATATTTTTTGTCATAACTTGGGTCAAAATGGATGAAATTTAAAATCCTTTGGGATTTTAACATAACTTTTTATGCTCTTTCGAATGAGCTATCACATGATAGGGATATCTGAAATTTATTTTTCGAAAGATCAAAGATCAAAGATCAAAATTTTTGGGATCAAAGTTCAAAAATCGTAAATATCGTCCCTAGGGGTCATGTTGGTGAAGTTTGAGACCGATATGAAATTTTTTTCCAAAACTGTGCCATCTCAGGTCCGTTTCACTGCGTTCTTACAGAGAACGCGTTTTAAATGATATTCGCTCCTACCATTGTAAGCCACAGCCCACGGCCTACCTTGGCCACTCACTGAAACCTCAAGCTAACCAGCTCCTCGTTGTGCACTATCGCACGCTCCACCCCACCCTCGTGGGACTCAGTCATAGCTTCATTTCGAGCGCATAGAACCGCACAAGGATTATGCGCTACCTTACGATGCATGTGAAACATCAATCTAGCGGCCAGGCATTTCGTGTACTACAAATAAGAATAAGAATTGTTGTAGTGCTAAATGTACGTACATCATCGGAAGCTAGGAACAACACCTCGTATTGAGCACGCACTGAAACCTCAAGCTCGCTAGCTGCTAGTTGTGCACTATCCAAAACTCCATCCCACCCACATAGGGCTCATTCATAGCTTATGGCAAGTACATCCATTCCTTGCGCCTGCCCAAGTGCATTCCTCACTCCACTACGCCTTTACTAGGGCCTTCAGAATGACGTCTCTTCAATCCACATGCTCTCTCGTCACTCTATCTATGAGACAGTGATAGGAACGAAGAGATGAGTTCCTCACTCAAGCCCCTTCACCACCTCCTCCCCCCTTCCCACAGTCCCTTTTCTCTCCCGACTGACGATCCGGCTAGCACTCGTACTCGCTAATACCGTGCACTTCTCTGCCTCTCTCAATTCCGCCTGCTCTCTCGCTTTCTATGCCCCACAGCCGACACTGCCACTGCCGGCAATTACATTTCCCGGCTCTATCGCCCTTTGCTGTCTATTTTCGGGTTGTGGTCGCGGGCGGATAGAAAGACGTATAAGGAGGGAGAGATGCACACGCATGGGCCCTCTGAGACTCTCAAGCCGAAAGGGACAACGATTCGAGAAAACCCCGCCAAATTGCTGTGCAATCTTGTAGATTTCGACTCAATTCCAGTCTGTTAGCCTTATCAACCCATTTTATCAACCAATAATCCACGATATTGTAAAATGAATGATTTGTTTGCATTTCTCACTGACGATATCAACTTCTTACCCTTATCAACCCATTTCATCAACTAATACTCCATGATCTCCCATTCTTTCCCCTCTTCTAGGAAGAAAGATGGACACTGAGGCCTCTGAGGGGCCGACGAGGGGGGGAAGAAGAGATAGTGGGGAGGGAAATAGAAGGAGGAGGCCTTCTTTTGTTTTGCCTTTCACAAGCGAGAGAGAAAGGGACGTTTTCTCCTCTTCTTCCTCCTCTGAGGAGGCTCTTCTTGACTACTGTGGTTACAACACAGCGAATTGCGAAGCGAATGCACCCTAGAGAACTATCGGTACTGTAGTAACGAAATTGGGTGAAGTTAGAGCAACTCTAAGCCATTAGATCAAGCTTTAGGCTCCTTACCATTAGGTTTAGCGCTGAAACCTTAGCACGTAGTGCCGAACTACCTAACGAAGTCAGAGGCAAAGGAGGGCATACGCCAAATAATGAAGTGGGCACCCTAACCCACTCCCTCCGAACAAGATGCCCTCACAGAGTGCAACCACATTCCCCAGTACAGAATCTGCACCGGGGCCAAACCAGGAATAGTGTCCAGACTGCAGTCTAATTCACTCTAGGACTGCATTTCTTTGGAACTACCCAACGACCAAGTCTACAACCAAAATCAAGTCTAACACATCCGTCCGGTTTCGGTTTCAACCAGAGCATAAACCAATCCACGCATCATGATATTCAATTTGTTTGCGATTTACAAGGTAAAAATACACAAAATCAGCTCACATTGTTCTGGTTTGATTTCCCAGCAGCGCTTTGTCCACTCCGGCTCTTGATCGCTGATCGCTGATCTTTCCCTGGCTGACTGATCTTTGATCTTTCCCTCTCGCTGGTCTGCCCGATCTTCTAGTGGGCTCTCTCACGGGACACGCGGCGGCAGCACCCGGTTATCGATCAATCGTGCCTGAATACAGTACTCTTTAGGGTTACGGTAGTCGGCAGATACAGTAACCACGCGGAATCGACAACTGATTATATTTACAGGGACAACGATCATTCTTGCCTGCAAGAAGTACCGTAATCATCAGGGGGTGCGCTACCGAGCTTATCGATCGCATACGGTATTCTGCAAACATACAGATGTACTATATTGATTGATTGGGGACACAATAAACGCGTGAAAATCGAGGGAATTTGGCTACTTTCTCCTGTGGTGGCGGAATCACGCGACTTTTTTGGGAGCGCACACATAGCCCAATATAACCGCGAGTTCCCGATATGGGGTGTTTACAGGGGGTGTGGAAAGGAGGGACGTAACTGCTAGCCACTACGGCACCGTGACCGGCACTGTAAACTGTACAGTAATAATGGACCACCAAACAGAGGGGGAATTCACTAACTTCGAGCCTTGAGGTGGTTGATGGAGGGTGTCACGCGGGTACAAATGTGAAAAATCGAGTTTTGACATAATTTTAAAAAAAGGCCCCTCTTGTCCGATAAAAAAATTGCGCTGTACACACTAATATTAGTGAGGTGGCTCTACACTGCTGCCAAATTACTGGGTCACGAATTGTGGCGAGTCCAATTTAAACTGTTTTCTGTTTACCGTGCCATAAAAGGGATGAAAGGGAACGGAAAAGAGAAGAAGAATGGAGAGTTGCTCATACAACAATCGCACACTTTCACAAGAACGAAGAAACGTATCACCAATCTATAGTCGCATAATGGTGGAATTCCTATCTTAACAAGGTCAAGCGGCGCTAATCATCTAACCCAAGGGGTGAAACGAATTCGACCTAAAGTAGACTGAACCAATCATCGGTAAGAAAAAAAAACAACTGTCGAAAGAGGTCACGCGGTCTATCACAATTTCATGTTGCCGTGTTCTCATGGAAGAGGTGTTTACCGGGGCGATGAGTGGTGAAGGGGAAAGAAAAAGGGAATGAAGGGGACAGAGTTGTTCATACCATAATCTCACATAAAATTGGTTAAAAAGGAACTTAATAGTGCAAAATATTCAAATTATTAAAACATCTACGAGGTCACGCGGCAAAGGCCAATTTAACTCTTTTGTTGCCGTGTTCTGGAAGATGAGGTGTTTACCGATGAGTGGTGAAGGGGAAAGGAAGGAAGGAAGGAAAGAAGGGGAAGGGACGGGTGGAGTCACCCCCACCACAACACTCTCCGATATTGCGCTGTTTACTAGTTTGTGATGGTGGAGGCGTGTGCTCTCTCTCCAATAGTCACCTCTTCAAAAATATTTCATACAGCGATCTTATTGCGAGGAGTGATTTGTTCTTATGATTGAAGTATATAGGGAACAATATTAACTCGGGACTAGCTTTCCTGAAGTTCAACAAATCTAGAAAAGTCGATGTAGTATGGCTAAATCAGTGAAATCGTCACACACAATTGGAAACCACGCGACATAGTGTTGTCTATTTATGGACAGATGGACGCGGCAAAATCGAAACTAACCAAGCCTATTGGTATTACAACTAACCCTGTGACATGAGTGTGACGAGCTAAATACGGTTGCTACAAATTTTGAATGCAAACTCTATTTTCTCTATGGAAATGGAAGACGATCGAAGCTAGTCGCACCGGAGGTGATTACAACTATCCCTGAAACACATGTGTGACGGGCCAAAGCAGAGATCACCAGGAAAGGCCTATCGCTGCGTGAATCATTCTGGGGATCATTTCGAGAGCAAACAACAGTGTGCGTATCCATGTTGGGCTCATTCGCATCTACTCAAATTACACAGCGATTCGAGCAAAAAATCCCACTCAAATGACGGTACCAATCATAGAAACGAGCACGTTTAGCACCGCGTCAGGAACTAGAACTGCCTATTCAATGCATGACTATGAATTATAGCGCTGTTACGCTGATGATAGATTGGATAGAAGTACGTGCCGCGTCATGTAAGAGATTAGAACGAGATTTTTTTGTATTTACGAAATCAATATCTCTTTGAAATCAAATCAATTCCGACCTATTGGGCTGACTACAAGCATTGAGGCGCAGATGTAACGGGTGAATTTGTAACTAACATGTATGACTCAGCCTGGCAACGTCTCTATGCAATCGAATTTCCACGAGCAAGTTAGGTTCTGAAGCACTCATGCCTTTTTCTCTGTGCCATACCTAGCCATTCTGAAATCATTTAGAACATGCGCATAACCGTCATGGGAATGAGCTCGTTTCGTATCGTGCTATGGAGAATATTCGAGCCGACTTATTCGATGGTGTCTGACGTCTACTATCTCGTGCTTATTCAGCGCAATTTTTTCGAACATGCGCTCACCAAAACATGCCAACCACTACATTTCCTTTCATATTACGAGAAAGCGGTTCGTCTGTCACCACCTATTCGCTCCCATTCGTCACAATTCCCGGAAAAAAATGAGCTCGTATTTCGCGTACTCGAGTCCGTTCGCACTTGTACTGAGTGCCGGCGTCCTACCGCGAAAACATTGCGCGGGTACGGTAGTGAAGTGATCGATAAATGTTTTGTCCCCCGAGAATCTCCTAGTAACATCATGGCAAGTCAACACAGCTCGCAAATCGAGATGGATTACAGCCAATGTGAATCCGAATGGGAAGAAGAGGAAAGAAGAAGGAGAAAGGAGGGGTAATAAATGAAGAAGCGGGCTCACAGAGGATTTTTTTCGGCGGCGTTGGGTGCGAGAAAGAGGCCGGCCGAACCATGAGACACACACACACATAAGAAACGAGTCGATTTGGAAGGGAACGAGGCGGCAGAGCTTTTCTCTCGCGCTTTGTGGGTAAAATTGTCAAGGCGCCTAGCCAGAAGTAATGGACTGGACGAGGAAGAAGCTCTAAGATAAGGGGGTCAGTCAGGGGGATGTTGAGACCACGGCCAGCCACGAGGGACGAATTCCACACAGCCACACACTCGCTCAGCTGACTTGAACAGAGCGGGACGGGGCGAGGGGGTGAGACGAGGGGACGAGGCGGACTCTCCCGTGCCACAATACTCCCTAGCGCGTCTCTGCTTCTCAGCTCTCTTCTAGGGCCCGTATCTTTCGCCCTTTCTCTAGTCGTCGGGCCGCCTCTCTCTTTGTTGTGCTCACTGCGCTCCGCCTCATTCAGGAAACGGCGGCGAGTTCGAAAGTTGGGAAAATGCCAGCGAGCAGGGGGCGAATAATGAGCAAACCTCGAGTAAGTAAGCGGAAAACTAGCATAACCTCAAAGAAATATTTTTAGAAGCTATCAAATAGACTCACGGAAGGCATAAATTGATGGAAAAGTTTATACCTAGCGAGGAACAACATGCTACTGACGTAAAATAGCAATGGAAATCGCGATAACATTGAAAAATCAAGAAAACGCAGCTAAAAAAATCACTTTTGAAAAATTGCCGGACGTCATCAGCACCTTAGTGACCGTAATTTTGAGCTGGGTGCTTGAGTTGTGTCAGACTTCGATTTCTTATTTTTTTATTATTATTAATATAATTATTTTAATTAGTATTATTATTATTTAGTCAATATATTTATTATTTATCAATGTATATCGCATTATGGACTTCTGCGAAGTAGAATTAAGTGCAGAAGCTCACAGATGTCTCTCATAATTATTTTATCATTCAAAATAACTACGAGAGAGTAACAACTGTGAGAATGGATGAACATAAATGACAGAACAATCCTATTCATTGCCACCAACAATCCCATCCCAGCAACTCAGACACAATGAACCAGGAGCACAGCAGACATCATGAGTCCAGATGTTGCACTTATCACACTGCGACCATTGATCTTCTTCATTATCACTCTCCATCTCCATTCCATTTCCATTCTCCCTCTGTGATCTTGCTCCTCTTCTCGGTGCCACTCTGAGTAGACAACGATTGCATGTCTGCATCTCATCTGGATGAAGAACGGGGAGAGGCTGCGAAGAAGTATCGATGGCATTCCGAGGTCGGCCTCTCTGTAATCGATCAATCAACATCTCATCACCGATTTTATTTCTATTCTCACCTGTCCAATTTGTGCAGGGACGAATTTCACATGTCCTCTAGCACTGTTGGGACGAGGTGCATTTCCTCTTCCATCCAATTCGTCCAAGTCTTCCAATGCCTCCTTCATCCTTTCAACGAAACACTCCAGTCTCTCGTATCGATTGTTCTTCTTCGTCAATTCGATTCTTCGCTTCCCTTCGTTCAGCAACTGAAAATAATTTGGATTGAAGAAATTGATTCCTTTGAGATTACGGTAATCACTCATAAATAGATAGTCATGTATGTCCTTTCTTCTATCAATCTAAGATAGATAGTACATACCTTGTATGCCTCCGCATACCACTGAGCAGTCTTCACCTCCCTATCTTGTCTTTCTCTCCATTCCTCATCGTCGACCTCTTCATCCATCGGTTGGAGATCAACATCCATCTAAATCAAGACTATGAAATCAGAATGGAAATGAAGAATGAAGAGATTAATTGAAAACTTACAGGATCATTGGGACGAGTGTAGTCGTGAGTCATGTCGATTTCTTCAACCCTCTGTTGCTGGATGGTGGGAGGAACTGCAGGAAGAGTGTCAGGATCTGAAATGGGAAGCAATCTATGCAGTACTGTAATTCTTCAGCACTATTAATGTTTTTCTATAGTATGTATACCTTGATTGGATGAATAGAGAAGACAGGCATGAACATGCTTGCAGGAGATTCCTGACTTCCTTCCATCGGGACACGAGCAGTCGAATCGACGAGGGCACGAAGCACATCTGAATTAGAGAATTAATATCGATGAGATAAAGATGAATCGATAGATACGATTAAAATAGAAATTGAACGAACCCATAGCAGTGCAGATTTGACTCTTCACAGTCGCACTTCGCTGATCCCTTGTCAGTCACAGTGTAGATGGAATCACCCTTCTCCGATTTGACGGTCCATGTAGTCTTCGTCGTCCTCTCCATCTTCTCAATCTCATCCTTGTAGGCTGAGATGGCTGATCGATGTCGCTTGTAGTTCTCCATCAATCGATACTTTCCTTCGAAGAGCCCTTGATCATCCTGAAATGGAAGGTATTTCTCATTGCACACAATTCATTCTCTTCACACTCTTCACTCACTTCAATCTCGTGTTCCTCTTCAATATCACCAGGCACCCATAGAAGAGTGTGAACGAGTTCATCGACTCGTGCGTTTCCTCTCTTCGGAATCCACTTCGTCTTGAGTACTTTGTGGTAAGCTTCAGACATCATCGAAGTATTGACCGGAGAATCCCTTCTGCAATGTAGTCACTGGTTACGGTAGATGTGAGGGGAGGGAATCAATTGATTAATGAAGTTCTACTAACCTATTATACGCAGCCCAAACTGCTCTGTCCCTTGCCCATGGACGGAAGTACTGAAGGAATCCTTCTCCTTCTGTGTCGTTCAAAGAAGACATCAGTGAGTTCAACTCGAGGTTGAATTCCTTCCGATCGATGATTCCACACAGTCTCTGGATCGTTGCATAGATGACGTTTCCTCGTTCCTTATCATCTCGGTACTTGAAGACGATCTGCTCCCGGATGAACTGAAAATTGAATATTTGCATCTTACGTCACACATTTGTCAAATCAGAGACTAGAGATATTTCTGAAGATAGAAGAGGGGACGATTCATAGAAATTCACCTTCTTGAAGTGCCATAGACAGATGAGTCGAGTAGCCTGGGAATGAGGAAGAGCTCGGGTGAATCCATTGTAGAGGGCACCGGCTGCATCGCTCATGAAGTACTGCGGATCGAAGGTAGGAATCAACTTGAGAACTTCCTGCAAAATACAGTATCACATCATTGATTTTATTTTCAAATCTGAGAAGAAAATAGTGAACGATAGGCAATACCTTGAATAACACAGCAACTTCTGCCTCAGAGATGTGGTAGGCAAGAAGATGGGCAGCAGGCAATCCTCTGTCGTACTCATCCAGCACGAGGAAGGTGAGAAGACGGATTGAGTGGCGAGTGGTACGGAAGGTATCATCGATGATGATACATCGTCCTCCGTACTTTCTCAGCCATTCCACTTGTTCATCCGTGATAACAACTGAAACACAGATATTTGTATACATCTATAGTATCTCATTCTTCCAGGCAACCCAAATATGGTGTTTACAGATACTCACCAAATTGAGTTGAGTTCGTAGCTGCTGGATCGTAATGAGCCAAGCGAATTCCGGTCTCGTTACCTGAAATGTATTTCTTCAACGAATCATCACTTATTTTTGCTGTAACGCTACAGTAACCAAGGTGTTGTACTGTAATAGTGAAATTCTCACCGGATTGGAATCTCTCGATCACCGACTGATGATCATTCGAGTGAAGTTGGAACTTGGCGTTCGTCCTAAATGAAAAGTTAGTACCTCATCGATGATTGAATGGAGCAGTTTCCTCTCTTCTTCATTCAAGGGAAGTTTGGACAGTTTCGTTTCGTGGCCGAAGTGATCTCTGCAGTATCGAACGAGAGAACTTCCGACATCATTCGTCCGAATCTTCAAATGGATTAGTCATGGAATGAATGGTATCATACATCTACCGTAACCTCACCGTAGTTCTACCGTTCACCCCACTCCTACAGTAACCCTACAAGTAGTATTCCCCCCACTCACATTGAGGAATGCCGGACAGTATCGGATGGCCTTCTTCGATTTGTCTGGCTTGTCGCTGCCTGGATCTCTTCGGTCTCTGTTGCTTCGTGAGCACCAGTAGTAGGTCGATTTCCCTCTCTTCGATTCGGCGGTGAAGAGACAGCGAGTTGAGTTCTCCAGCTGTCTTTTCCACTCCTGAAAACCAAAAGTTGGAATAATCTTCAACAATTTCATGCACAACAATATGAATGGATGAAATTAACCTTGAATTCCTCGATGCTGTTCACGTACAGCTCCTCGATGTCGAATGGAGAATCCTCCGATGCGTGCTTCTCAGCACAATGAAGAGCGAGGTCCTCTCTTGATCGGAACTTCGGAGAGTCGCACGTATCAAGAGGGCAATACACAGTATTGTAGTTGGGCAAGTCCTGCAATTAATCAAAATATGATTCTGCTTAGTTCACGGATAATAGAGTACAGATTCGGTAGGGGTACGGTAGGGGTACGGTAGGGGTACGGTAGGGGTACCATAGGGGTACTGTAAGGACACTACGGTAGGGGTACCATAGGGGTACTGTAAGGACACTACGGTAAGGATACGGTAAGGGATACGGTAAGGAGTACTATGGTACAGATACGGGACGGATACGGTAAGGATACGGTAGGGGTACGGTAGGGGTACCATAGGGGTACCGTAAGGACACTACGGTAAGGATACGGTTGGGGTACGGTAGGGGTACGGTAGGGGGGGGTACGATATGGATGGGGTAGGGGTGTGGGGAAGGGTGAAATATACCTCGTCCGGATGCTTCCTTCTGATGTGTTGATTCAGCTGCTTGGTGTCCTTGAACCGGTCGTCGCAATGAAGACACTCTTGAGGCTTCGCAGACTGACTGAGCTGAATTACAATGATGAAATACACGAAGATAGTGACATAGAAACTGATGCCTACATTGATAATGGAAAAGGAGAGAACAACTTGGTAAAACTAATCTACAAACAATGACATACCTTCTTAGCAGCTTCCCGTTCCTCCGCACGGCTCCTCTTCAAATCCTCCCATTGAACCTTAGTCCACGAATGAATCGAGACGAGATGGGGTTGGAGATTGAAGTATTCCTTGGCGGAGTAGTCGCAGTCGGTGAAAGGGCAGGGATGCATTGAGACGAATTACTATCAGAGTAATGAATTTCTCATGGATTCTCTCCTTTTTATACCCCCTTGTTCCCAGGTTCCCACGGTCCGTGGGAATTGTACTCTGTTTCCCACGGTCCCATGGGAAAATTCCTCTAACCACTCTCTTCAGATCATACACTATCTCTAAACTATCTCGTTCTTCGCTCTCTCTCGTGGGAATTCTCTCGTGGGAATCGTGAGATTTTCCCACGCACTTTCTTTCTCTGCTTCTCTGCTCGCACTCTAGCGTAGGGGGAGGAGTGAGACACAATTCCCACGGTCCTTCTCTGTGGGAATCAGAGCGATGGTTTTCCCACGGTTGTCTGGGAATCGAGTTCCCCGATGGAGCGCAAGGTACCGTATTCTAAAATAACAGCTAGGATGCGGTAGCATCGAGATGTTATCAGAGTTACGAAATGGGCATCACCTGAAACATATATTTGTGTGCTGTGTTTCAAATTCGTCTCTTCACTGTTACTGTCACTTCACAATCAATTATCTTTACTCTCTTGATCATTCCTTATGGATAAACAACAATTTTAACGAAGTAGAGAGTCATCTGTGAACTTCTGCACTTAATTCTACTTCGCAGAAGTCCATAATGCGATATACATTGATAAATAATAACTATATTGACTAAATAATAATAATACTAATTAAAATAATCATATTAATAATAATAAATAAATAAGAAATCGAAGTCTGACACAACTCAAGCACCCAGCTCAAAATTACGGTCACTAAGGTGCTGATGACGTCCGGCAATTTTTCAAAAGTAAAAAAATCCATTACAGAAAGTTGTTGACCTACGTAATCATGAAAATATCGTACTCAAAAATTTTATCGACCGATACCGTAATACGAATACCGTAATGCATTGTTTGCTGCTTTCTCATTTTTTTCTTATTTTAATATTTGTATATGATTATTTGTAGTATATCAATATTTATTATTGATTTATCGAGCATATCATGCTCGTCAGGAGATAATCGAGTAGGTGAATGCGCAAAAAAATATTAAATGAGCGAACAGTAGTTTCTTTGACTGGAACTTACATTATCTTTGACTTGAATATGCGAAATACGTCCACATTAGCAAACATTCGAGAATATTTGGTTTACTTAGAATATCTAAAAACACATGTATTCCCTCCATAGTACAGTCCCGGATATTGATGCAATCACGAGTGTATACTACGAGAGAAGAAGCTAATTGGAACCCGAGAGGGCAAGGGCCTGTCTACCTCTAGTATCTATTTCCTAATTAGCTCTTCAGTCTCACCTGTAGTCCTAACCCACTCGAAACTAATGATGGCAAATCGACACGAACCTCTTCTCGATTTAAATCAGGGCTGGGAACAGAAAAAAACAGAAAATTATCAGAAAATCTTAATTTTCAGAAATTCTTTGCATTGAATCTATGCCTTTTATATCTCAAAAAATGTGAAATACCATCGTTCGTAATTGTGTCAATTTTCTAGGGACTACTACATGTCTCCGATTTTTGAAAAATATTTTTCGGAGCATTTTTTTCTGTTTTATTTTCTGTTTCTGAAAACAGAAAATCTCATGCTACGGCTTATAGAGAAATGTTTGACTTCTAATTTTTTGCTCTAGAGTTGATATTATGGAGACACATATATCGAGATATAAAAATCCTAAAATAAGCGGGAAACATTTGAGCTAGCACCATTTTCTGTTTTTTCTGTTCCCAGCCCTGATTTAAATGTTCTATCGTGTGTCTGACCGACGAGAGAGCATGCAAACCGAAGAGCGGTCCGTGCCGATTTTACAAGACTACTCGATAACAGAGGTCGCCATGGGGAATTTTACGATTGTAAATTCGTTGAAAATAATTATCACATTCGAGCTGGGTGAATGAGCTCTTGTGCTCATGGTATCTAATAGACATCACGTTGATTTCGAAAGAGAAAATTGTCTTTGAGATTCTTCCCTGGATCCCGGGGTTAATTTTCATCTTATTTTATTGGCATCAAAGAAACCGTCTAAATCAATAGTCCTACGAGAATTTTTGATTTTCGTATAATATTTGAAACACATTTATTCCCCTTCAGTGTTCATTCCACCTCAACATTTTCCTGGGCAGTACGGGATCGCAGTAGTGGGCCTAATACACCACCAGTACGCCAAGATGTGGCTGTCTCATGACGACTGTAGAACAGACCTCGAGAAATGAGCTACCGTCTCTTCATTTCGCACACTCTCTCGCCGGTCAGAGAAGCGAGAGAGTGTGTGTGAAATGAAGAGACGGCGGTATCATTTCTCGAGCTCTACTGTAGAAACGCCTTGATTGTGGACGCAACTTTGTATTTTGCCTAGCTGAAATCCCATCGATCAGAGGCAAGGCATTTTTTTTTAAACATTTTTCAATTCGTAACTACTCTTACACTTCTTCTCAATTATTCCGAATCGGCATCTGTGAAGCCAATTTTATTGCAAAAATATTTCCAGGTGCGTGTTATTCGTCTCATTTTTGCCCCAGTGTATCATCGTGATTTACTGGTCTGTTTGCCGTTCAGCACATGCATCAAATACTCTATTCAACCGTTCAAGTTCAATACAGGAAATTTTTCACAACTTCAGATTATTTCTTTTCAATTCGTTATTACTCATACACATCAACTGTTCAATTTTGAAATGGAATTTGTGGAATAAGGCCACGCAAATTGCAGAAATATTTCCATGTGCGTGTTATTTGTATCTTAATTGCCCCCGGTGCATCAGTCGTGATTTACTGGTCTGTTTGCCGTTCGAAATGCATCAAACGACGTGCTCTATCACACCGTTAGACTGAAATACAGACAATTCTTCACAACTCCAGAATATTTCTTTTCAATTCTGTGGAAATGGAATCTGTGGAAAATGATAATTTCGTTGCAATAAATATTTCCGAAGTGCTTGCTATTTTCAATTCGTCTCATAATTGCCCCCAGCGCGTGATTTACTGGTCTGTTTGCCGTTCGAAATGCATCAAACGGCATGCTCCATCCATTGCTCTCATCATTCGCAATACTCTCTCGCATCTCTGATCGACGAGAGACAAGGCAGGATAAAGATACTCTACTCTCCACCCCACGCTCTCCTCATTTCACGTGCTCTCTCACCTCTCTGACCGACGATAAACAGGGCAAACTGTGGAGACGCCGAGAGATTTGGCGGAATGCACAGTGTTCATGAGAGAGAATCTCCTCCCCCGAAGCTCCGCCCCTCGATTCAAGCGTGCTGAGTGAGAGAGAGCTTCTTCATACAAGTGCCACCACGCTCGACAATTTCTATAAACTGAGCATCCGTCTTCCCAAGGACGCCGCTTCAGTCTAGTCGAGAGCCCTTCAATGATCGTTCGAACACTTGCTCCCCTCTTCTTGCTACTTCTGGCAATGTAAGTACATTATCCATCGCTTGGCAAGAAACGGTCTCTTCATTCCGCGCACTCTCTCACCGGTCAGAGAAGCGAGCACTATCAATCGATTTCCAGTGTTAAGCTATCATTCTCTAGTGTATCTGTTTGCTTCAGTATCATATCTGTCTCCTTTGTCTTTGTTTCTCTGCGTCTCTCACTTTTCCCTTATCTCTCGCCTCATCATCCTATTATTGCCCGGGCTATACTGTGTGGCCAACAAGACAGTAGTTCTCAGCAAAATGTGACGTTCCTTAGAAATTTGAGATGTCCAAGCACGGAATTGCTCGATATAGCACCATTCCGGACCAAAAGACCAGAGAAGAAAGAGAGAGCATGGGAAATGGAGAGAGTCATTCCATTCTGGAGATATTTATCGTACGGGAAGTGTAAACTGTTGTAGACGCAATGAGAACAGTCTGAGACCATTTTTAGGGGGGAGTAGACACCCACTGCTAAACGCTTGCTTCTCGGCAGTTGGAGTCATTGAGCCGGACGCGAATTTGTTGTGACTGTAGCGAGAAATCGTTTCCCGGTACACCTCTGAGGCATTGGCAGAGTCATATGTGGTCTGTACTAGTACTAGCATGTCTGAGATCCGAAAGTAGCGCCCGCACTTCTTCAACACGTGAATTTCCGCTTGAAACTAGTGTGCACTTCCATTTATTGTAGTTCAACCTTTATCAGCAGAATCGTACAATAAGGATGTTGGATGGTATCCTAATTTCTTCTGACGCGATATTCAATGAGATGCCAAATAGGGTTGGCTAAACGATAGCGATATTCCGTGCTTGCAATGGGGTAGATCAAGGGAGTCTCTCCATTGCGGGCCGTAATTCCCTCGAGAGGAGTAATCGATGGAAGCGATATCGAAAACAAGGTAGCGATATCGCTACCTCCCCTCTCCCCTCCCTGAACCCTCTTCCCATCTCTCCCTCTCCTCCCTCCCCCTACTCTCTATCGTAGCGATATCGCTACGAGGTAGCGTGCTCGCTTCGATTGCATGCATTGACCCAGGGAGGCAATGGGAAGACAGCCTTGATCTACTCCATTGCGGGCACGTATTCCCCGGCAATAGAGAGGTCACATGTTTACATGCCCGCAAACCTCGAATAGCCAACCCTAATGCCAAAGTTGCGCTTTCACTTCTTTAACACGTGAATTTTCGCTCAAAATCCTCGGCGGAAAGGCTCGCACACATGTGCACATAAAACACATCCCATCTTACACATAAATCAAAGCTCTGAATCGTCATGGATTTAGTGTTTATCTAATGGACCAGTCTCGTTAGGTACATAAATTGAAAAAAAGTTATTTTTGGCATTAGGTGCATTCTCATCAAAAGTCAAACATTTCTCATTTCAAAATCCAAGCTTGTGCACTAAAATGCGGTTCTCTTGCTAATAAATCGTCCAGATTATCATGTAATTTTCCACTGCATCTGTGCCAACAGTCCAGCACGCAACAAGCACTCTCTCAATTTCGCACGCTCTCTCGAACACTCTAACCTTGAAGTGTGCATGCAAATTAGAGAGACACCGGCCATTGCTCGATCTATTGTCTTTGAATCCTTGAATCATGAGAGGGATAGATGAAGTGGGTAGAGGGAACACTTGTATAGCCTCATTTCAAGAGTTTGTAGAAATGAGTTTCAAGAGTTACAGATAGTCTGCGTATGGTTGGTTCTGTTGATAATTCCCACTTAGCGATTGTGAACAAAGTAAGAAAATCTTTTTTCCTCACATTCTTGAAAAGGGCATGCGCATTCGAAGCAGACAATGAGGACGACTCACTTGAATCATGAGAGGGATTCATGAAGTGGGTAGATGGAACACTAGCATAGTTTCTTCATCTCATTTCACACGCGCTCAAATGAGTTTCAAGAGCTCTTTTTAGTTCCTGAGTATTTGAATTGAACCGATGAGTGGATACTAGCCATATAAAAATTCATTTAAACGAAAAAAATTAATTCGTTATGCTCGAGTTGACTACTGCAATACGAGAAAAAAAGAGTGTGATCAATCACAAGAGCCTCTCTGTAAAATATGTTTCAAAAGTTCAATTTTGCCTAAACCACATTGCTCACTCTGATTGTCGTGGACAGCATAATATCTTCACTTTTCTTCGTTCTTTCTTCCATCACACCCGTCTATCGCTTGTTATTCTCAAATTCCATCATTTATCACCGGGGCAATCTTATCACCACAATCGATCACTAGTGAATATCCTTCTGATTTTCAGCGTGAAATTGAGATGAAGATCAATTCCGATAGTTCGCAGATTGTGATTGATAAAAAAAGGTTAAAAACAAAATAAAAATTAGATAAAACAATAAATTCGCATTGATTTCGGCAAACACAACGACAGTACGATTCTAATAGTTTTCGATATCATTACGATAGGCTCAAAATTGAATTCATTCGCTGAATCCATAGATCTCACTTTCGAAATATGAAACTACCGTACTCGCTCGTTAGTGGGCGAGAACGTTGAGTCACGTGCTATACTCACACTTCTCTTTGAAATAAAGTACCGTAGTCCTTCAGTAATTGCCATGAACATTGCGTAATCTGAGTCAGAATGTGCGTGAAATGTCCCTGAGACCCACGCTAATAAGCTTTGGACTCTTGCCCCTATTTCGTATGCTCTCGAGAAACTTATTTTTTCATCCTCGGAGGAAGCAACTCTCAATTTTTCGCTGCGTCTCTCAATCCTGCGTGCTATCTCGTTTCCCTGACCGGCTATCACATTTTTACGCGCAGTTGTTTATTGTTCCGCGCGTAACGAAATTGCTATTAAACTATGACCGCGCTTAAAATTAAGCATTAAATATATAATTGATGCTTGACGAGCGTAAAACCATGCCAGAAATCCAGTTTTATCATTAAAAACTAAGAAAAGCAAGTGAAAATAGGAAAAATTCGCGAAAAACGGAGTGAAAAGGGGCGGAGCTAACGCGAATGCCGCACGGAATATTTTAGTAGGAATGCAATTACCATCGTATCATTTTAAAAATGTGATAGAGATCAGGCGAAAGTGAGAGAGTCGCTCGATAAATTAAGAGTCTCGGGATTAGATACAAAGAAACGTTTATAATGAGCCGAAGGAAGGCGGCGAAGAGTCAAGAGACCGCGCGCGAAGATTCGTCTGACTCTCTCGTTTTCCCATGCTCTCTCGCCTTCTCTGACCGACGAGATAACATGGTGAACTGAGAGAGTCAGAGGATTGGTCGCGAGCAATACGTCAGAATCACTCATAAATTGAGCTGGAGAATGTAAACTATCAAAATAACTGGGCAATTGGGAACTATAATAATTTCGAAAATTAAAAATAATTCAATTTTAAAATATAACTATTTTCAGATGCTCACTCTCGGATGGCAAGGGCGTCAAAGTACGGATACGGCAGAAGGGACATGCTGGTGGTTAGTTTTGTTGCCCTAAACAAAAACCACTCTTGGTGTGGAATGGAGGTTAAAGATGACAAGAATAGAAGTGAATACCCTGTGAAAGGCTGAGCCAAAAATACGTGAATACGTTTCGAATGAGTTTCACGAACGAGTCAAAATATCTGTGTGTCCCGAACGATTGATCGGCGACCTCCCAGATTTCTACAAAAAAATAATATTTTTCTAAGCCCAAACATCCATTTGCGATCACTTGAATCACTCAATGTGGCTAGGGAGACACAAAATGGGTTAGAGAACAGCGAGAGAGCATGTCAAAGCGAGAGAGTCAGACGAAAAATCGGCATATTTGATCCTTTTCCTGCAGGCGGCAGCTCGCACTCGATCATGGGCTCACACGGCGGAGCGAAGGACGACCGCAAGGTACGTCGAAAGGTCAATATCCTCTGGAGTTATCGATTTTTTCTTGGGTTACGGTAGGTACGGTATCCTTGTAGTTATCGATTTTTTTCCTGGGTTACGGTAGTTCGGAAGGTTACTGTAGGCTAACACCCTTCCAGTGCGTTCCACTTTCACTATTGTATCTATGGCGATTCCGGAAAATATAATAGGGACGGACCACGAATTGAAGAGCCGGGAATTATCAATCTTCACGAATTCCGGGAAATAGCATGCGTGACTCGCTTTTCGCAAATTTCTCCACACATTCGCACGCTCAATCCCCGCTCTTGTGCTTCCTTTTTCCTCCTTTTTCATTTCGCACCCTAACCCCTTTCGATGAGGTTATTATTATTCAGAGAAGGACTAAGTCCCTCGAAATTCTCATTAGACCTTTTCTGGTTCGGTCCTCTGCGTCTCTGCCCCACTCAGTGCAAAAATAACCGAAAATTGAGGGAAATGGGGTCTTGCTGTCTGGCGGGAACGATTTTTGGCCCAGGCATCATCCCTGGCACCTGTGTGAGGATCGGGGTAGGGAACAAAAATGAGGGAATACTCTGCGAGAAAAAGCTTTGCCGAAAATCGAAGAAGTGCCGTGTTGCGCTCTAGCCGCTGCCTATCCTTGATCAGAGTGAAACGGGTAGACTTTAGTCAGATCTTAGTCAGAGGGCCGAGAGATCATGCAAAATGAGGAGAGGCACGTGCCGAGATGTCATCAGTGCACCATTTTCTTCCGAGTTTTTCTCAAATTCTCGCTGGTCACAGAGGCGAGAGAGTGCGAAATGGAGAGAGACATTCCAAATCGTGGTAACCCGATCAGCACGCAATTCGCCATTGGTGATCACGAGTGATCTAACATTTGAAAGGCTCTCTCCAATCCGCACACTCTCTCGCCAGTCAGAGAAGACGAGAGATAAGGCGAAATGGAGAGACACGAAGGTGCTCTGACTCTCTTCATTCTCCATGCTCTCTCGCCATCTCTGACATGGCGAGAGAGCATGCGATTTGAAGAGAGTCAGACAGTTCCTCGTTTGTTTACTCGAACAACAGAAACTCGCAGGGTGCTAATTGCCATCTTCTTTCTCTCATGCATCAAATGATTCTCTGACTCACACTAAGCACACTCTCTCGCTATGTCTAGCCGGCTAGAGATAAGGTAAAATGGAGAGTCACAGGGAGTATTGTTCTACCGAGTAGATTGCGTGTGTATCCTTCTCTCTGGATCAGCATCGAGTGGCAAGAGTTTTCCGGAGTTTTGAGGGAGGCATGATGTCACCGGAAATATGCTTAGAAGAAAATATTAGTTTTTTGATTAAAAATACAGCGGCATATGATTATCGACGAGTCGCTAAATGAGACTTGAATCATGTGTGAAACAGAACTCAACTTTTTTTCCAAAAATACGAAATAGCGCAACAAAAGAATGTGAATCAATTGCGCTTCACCCACCCTTCAATATTCCGTGTTCGAATCTAAATTGATTACACTTGGCGTTCCACCATAAATATTAATTTAAAATAAAAACCTCATTGTCCGCTTCACAGCTTGACTTTTGATCGGAAAAATAATTATAAGTCGTGGTGGAGCATTCCGCCCTTTCCCATTCCTCGCCTGTCACAATTTCAACAAGGAACCTTCAGGGCCTCAACCTCACCATCGACGGCGACTACAACGACCTGGTCGCTGATGACGAGGTCACGGGGGAGACCACCCACGACGATGAGGGCGAAGATGATGACGACATGGAGTATGATGACGTCATCGAGGACGAGGGCTTGGACGCAGTCGTTGACGGGTTGGAGACTGCTGAACTACCCGATGATGAGACCCACCCTTCGTCTAGGACCACCCAGTCCGTGTAAATCAACTGCATGCGAAAAACGGAGCATTATTGCATGGGGGAGGGGAGGGAAGGTGATCTTTGATCTCTGACCTTTGATCTTTGATCTCTGATCGCCCCTCCCCGTCCGCTCGCACCGCGCACCTTGTGTCGTTCTTCTGTCCTTTTGTTGCACCACAGGCATGTCTCTGCGTCTCTCCATTTCGCACACTATCTCGTCGGTCTCTGACCGACGAGAGATCACGAGAAATGAAGAGACCGTCCGCACCCCCGTCCTGCTCTCTGTTGTCCTGCACCGCCTGAGTTTGGGGTACGGTAGGCGCGGCCTGATATCGATTTTCCGCGCAGGACCACGACCACCGAAACGGCCGACGAGGAGAGTACGGTAACCGAACACGAGATGGTCATTCTGGAGACGAGAGCGGATACGTCTCCGGTGCCGAGTGAGGTGGGTGATAATGATCTTTGATCTTTGATCTCCACAGTACCTCCAAAGGAGAAAGAAATGATAATTTTATAAAGCGATCGGTGTTTGATTATCCAGATGAGAACATCACTGAAAAAATTACCAATTTCGAAAATTTTAAGGACGGGCTGAAACACATTTGAACAGACGAAAAATTTGCGAAAAAAAATTCAAATGTGAATATCAAAAAATATATTCCAGGGTCTAACCGACACATTCATCATCGGCGAAATGATGAAGGGCTACGATCCGAGGGTGCGACCGGCCAATTGGAATAGTAAGTATTTCCTAGCTCGCGAGATGGTGTTACAGATAAAGGCTTCCGGGTATGAATTTAAAACCTTGAATAATAACTGGGAACAGTGATCTCCGGAAGAAGACTAGAGCCTTATTGACGGACTAGCAAAAAAAAGATTTTCAGTGATGAACCTTGCAGCCCATTTGGGGCCTATATCAAAGAATATCCAAGATTGATCTCCCTATCTCAGACGCAACGCAACAGCAGATCCAGGGCCCGGTCAACGTGGAGCTCAACATGCTCATCCGATCGATATCGAAGGTACCCTATTATTTTTCGAAGCTATGGCAGTCCATCTCTATCCCTGCATCGCGTAGCCTCAGGTTTTCAATCTGAACCTATCCTCCAGTACATCAACAATTCCATTATGAACAAGTACTGTTCCACACAGTATTCATGGAGTACCGTAGCTTACAGTACTCCCTGACTACCGTACTCTTCTCTCCAATTCCAGACGATACAGTAATCCCTGACTATCCCATTTCCAGATCGACAACGTGAACATGGAGTACTCGGTGCAGCTCACTTTCAGGGAGAGCTGGTACGATCCGCGGTAAGTTATTCTGGAACGTTTTTTTACCCGGGCTACGACCGATCTCAATGTGAAGGAGTTCGGGATTATAATGATACTGAGAGAATACTCTTCGAGAAAAAGTAGGGCCAGAACAGTGAAGTGACTTTATTCTACCGTAATCCTAGCTACTCAAGGTTACGGTCACTGAAATAGCAGAGTGTTAGTACCAGACCATATCAGTACGAGAGTACCCGCGGTGAGTGCTATCTAGTGATGACAAAAAACATTCGACTCCTCTGGTAGCCCAAGCCCAACGCATTTATTGTACTACCTGAGGACCCGCCAGATTCCCTGAAAGGAGGGGATTGTGGAATTTGTGTGAAATACCGAAGTCTCTTCGCTTTGTCTTGTCTCTTGCAGGTCAGAGAAACGAGAAGGTATTGTTAGATGAGATAAACAGATAATCTACCGACCATTAGTACCGTTAGGAAAAACAATTCAGCAGCCACGGCAACACGATTGTTTCCATCCACCGTAGATGATTAGATACGCTGCTATCCTGTAAAATGTTAACCGTCTCAATAATATGTTGTTATCCTTCAGCTACTCATTACCAACGAAACGTCTAGCAAGAGAAGAACTTATTGTGAGGACGTGAAACACAGCAAATTTTCTGTTTCCACCACGCAACTGATCAAACTTTTAAAATTAAGTTTCACAATGGATCTTTTATCTTTTGTTCACGTGGGCATTTAAATCATACCGGATCCGATCGTGCAAAAAATAATAAAAATTAGTAAAAAAGAGAGTTGTACATCGATGATAAATTGCAGTCTTCGCTACAACTACGACACTCCCAGCCAGCCCGAATTTGTCATCCTCGATAACGACCAGAAGATCTGGATGCCAGATTCGTTCTTTCAGGTGATATACTTTCTGAGTTTTCCATTTCATTCTCGCTCAAGCAGACAAATTATTCTTCCACTGAGAAAATAGATAATACTTATGGTTCTTTTTTATCGGAAACATCGTATGTGAAACATTTGAAATTCTCAGAATATCAATTTTAATGTTGAATATTTCAGAACGAGAAGCAAGCGCACCGGCACATCATCGACAAGCCGAACGTGCTCATTCGCGTGTACAGCTATGGTGAGTATGGCTGTCAGGATGAATAATACGCAACTTCATTCCTTCTACTATCTCACCGACTAGAATGAGAAGAGAGCGTGAGGAATGATGCGAATCATTTTCTATTATGGCATCTCTCGTTTCGAATGAGTTTCACGGTGCGGATATCAGGTCTGAGCAGAGTGGACGCTTCGATGAGAATGAGTTGGCCGATGCAAAAGACAACTGATAAAATAATATCTGATATGTCACTCTTTTGAGTGGTGACATTGGATTGCGTGAAGTCTGTGAAAGCGCAGAATTGTATGCATTTTTAATTGTTGTTTCGGAAAGGGTTGGTTAGACCGTGTTTCTGAAGTTCACAAGAAAAAACATGAAAGAGAAATCAACGATTTACGATTTTCACTAATCCAGGCATGATCCTCTACTCCGTCCGTCTCTCGCTCGTGCTCTCCTGCCCGATGCATCTGCAGGTTCGGTCTTTGATCTTTGAACTTTGAACTTTGATCTCTTCCATCTCGATTCCACCTCTTCCGCCACTCAAATTCCCTATTGATCTGCTCCTAATGGAGCTTATTCCGAGGCACAAAGTTGACCTAAGCATTAAACAGACAACGAGACAGATTTTGGCTCGTAGCATGATCTTTGACTCTTGATCTTTGATCTCTTAGAACTACCCGATGGACATTCAAACGTGCTTGATCGACGTGGCCAGCTACGCCTACACGGACAAGGACATTAGTGAGTTAAACTATCTCAACAGAAATCTCTAGAAAATTGGAAATTCGTACCGGAACAAGGAGATTTAGATCAAGGGATTGGTTTGAATTCACAATCAGACGAGACAATGAGTGCAATGCAATTGGAAGCATAGCAAGCATTGGACAGCAGGGTATGTAGTCCGTCTAACAGCTGGCCTTACCAGCGGGTCCCACCTAGCGTAGTCTTATGACTGTAAAATCGCTTGACGTGGATACACCTTTACCTCCTCCATTGCTTTTTTCTAAGCTTCGGAGATATCAGCTGTCTGAAGATACAGATACAGATTTATCGCCGTGTGATGGGTATGACCGCCTAAGATGTTTGTCTGAAGAGAGGAAATCTAAAGTACCGAGCAAAAGTAAGAAAACCTGATTTTAGGTTACTACTGGAAACAGGTCAATCCGGTACAGCAAAGGGACGGCCTCAACTCGTCCCTGCCCAGTTTCCGACTGGAGGATGTGCGAACGAGGTTGGTGAGCTTCTTTCTAAAGTAATGAGAAGACAAAAATCAAGAAAGAGGGATGATAGTCACATATTAGTCTGGTCTAAGTTTTGCTCAGAAAAAACGACGAGCTCGAGTTGCAATTACAATAATTTAATCCTCCAGGGGTATACGTAACTTCATAATGGCTAGGAGACTTTGTTCGCATATCTTCCTACTGGAGGATGTGCGAACAAGGTATAAATTGAAGAATGCCGAAGAAGTTTAACGGGAAATCTGCTTGTAGAAATTGCCTGAAAATGTGCGAAATTCTGATTGTTTCTCACCATGATCGAAGCGTAATTGAATAAGACATGTTTCACCGCTGTTATAGACCATCTGAAACCTAACCAGACGTGCACAAATATTTGTCTCACGTTTTTAGTGCCGAAATTAATAAAAATTAAGATAAAAAATATTTAAATATTTCCAGTGAGTGCACCTCCAAGACCAATACGGGCACGT
Source organism: Pristionchus arcanus (assembly GCA_900490705.1). NCBI lineage: Eukaryota > Metazoa > Nematoda > Chromadorea > Rhabditida > Neodiplogasteridae > Pristionchus > Pristionchus arcanus. Next base: position 73,322 of record LS486474.1, read on the forward strand.
ACTCCTGCTTGCGAACGGAATTAGTGTTGAAGAGACAGTTCAGGTGAGTAGCATTATTACAATTACAACTATTGTAAAATACAATCCACCAGGGGTATGTTGCTTCATAATGGCTTGGAGTCTGTTGTTTTAATGGTTTCCGTTTTTGAAATAAACCTATTCCAGTTACTACCTGCTCCAGCTCTACATTCCGTCCTCTATGTTGGTCATAGTTTCGTGGGTGAGTACAGTAGCTGGAGAACATACGGTATCTAAAGCAGGCTACAACCCTCCGAAAAAAAGGAACCGTAATTAGATACCAATCAGACTCGTCTGGTGGTGATGTTGGGGATACCGAAACAGGAGCCCATAAATGAATACCGCAAGACACCGTACTCGCAGGTCTCCTTCTGGCTGGATCGATCGGCCGTCCCTGCCCGAGTGACGCTCGGAGTGACCACGCTACTGACGATGACTACTCAGGCAATTTTTTTTATTCACAATTCAAATATTTGTCACTCCTATGACGGTGTTCCAGGAGTGGAATGTGTGACTAAGGACGAAGATCTCGTAGCTTCCTGCTTAGAATGCTCAATAATTTTGTTTACAAATTCGTACGGGCAAGAAAAATTGGCTTGGAGTATTTTCAATGAAATTATCCAACACGTGAAACATAACTCATTTCTTCGTTCGCACGGTTATAAATCCAAAAACCGCGCTAGTAACTTCAGTTGTGTTTCACATGCATTTGATAGTGCTCTATTGCTCTATCATATCGATATGAATGCGATTTTCGGCTCAAAAATATTATTTATCAAAGCAACATACAAAATAATAATTCAGGCTTCCGGTATCAATGCGAAGCTGCCGCCCGTCGCCTACATCAAGGCGATTGACGTGTGGATTGGAGGTGATCGATGGTCTTTGGTCTTTGATCTTTGGTATTTAGTCTTTGATCTTTGACCTCCTAAGGTCTTTGAATTTACTGTGTACTGGCATCCCCTGTGAATCGCTCATTCTGATTGCAAGTTGATGAATGGGATAGGTTTGGACAATACTATTTGATCTTTGACCGCTTCCATCCTATCTCACCTTCATCTTCGGTGCTCTCTACTTTCATAGTCTTTGACCTTAGATCTTTAGTCAATCAACTTTGATCTCATAAGATCACCTTTTAGACACCCGATTTTTAATCTTTGATCTTTCAGATTCTCCTATGTAATTTGAAATCTTTGATCCCTTCCAGCCTGTCTCACATTCATCTTCGGAGCCCTTCTCGAATTCGCCCTTGTCACCTTCCTCTCCACGAGAAATGATCGCAGTTCGTTTATAAATATTATTTTCAATAATGCTGTTCATTTTATTATTTTTTCAACAGTTAGCACTCAAAACAAAATAATTTAATTTATAAAATATATATTTTTCCAGAAAAGAAGAAGAAGAGCGTGAACGGCGGCCTCCTTGAGGTTATATTTATTTTAATTAATTTAATTATTTAAATAATATTATATTTGCAAATATAAATTCTTCAATCGCTGGCCTTCTGAGAACGTGCAGACTCGAGCGATCTTCACTAGAATTATAGTCCAGAGAACAATATGCCGCTCTTGCAATCCACTTGAGCAGTGCTCAATGAGCACGCACTCAGAACCTTCAATGGGAATGCGCCGCAATTTTGAAAATTGCAAATATTGGGCGGGAAGGTTTGAAATTTAAATATTCATTACAGAATGACATGCAGGGCGTGTGGATTCCGAAGAATGCGCTTGAACGAGCGGATAGAGCTGCGAAACAGCAGTTGCAAGGTAATAAGAATAATAATTTAATTTATCTATCTTATCTTTATCTAGAACATTTCCTAATATTATTAGCGGCTTATTGTGTTGAATGTGAAGAGCGACTATCAGAGTGAAAAGTCCGGACCTTCTCTGTTTTTTTGGCCCAGGCAACAACCGCTCCGAATGTGTAAGGGCTGGGGAATGAGAATGGTAAGGGATACTCTGCGAGAAATGTCTGGGCCAAAAAAAAACAGAGGAGTTCATTTCACGTGTTGTTTCGTCGCCTTTTTCGGGAAAGAAGAGATGAATTCTTCATCGTGAGAGCTCTATGTGCCGCTCAAAAAAAACAATTTCCAGCCCGTCCGAACGCCCTCATTCGCTGGTGGCGTCGCAACTCTGCAACTCGAGACACCTCACTGCAGGCGGATTTCATCTCGAGTTAGTTATTGATCTTTGATCTCTATTTTCTCTTTCTTTTCTAAAGCCAATTCTCTCACAAACATACTCCCAGACTTCATCTAATCCTAGACAGGCAAAAGTGAGGGATTCTATTTGATCTTTGATCTTTGATCTTTCCAGGAATCATGTTCCCGACACTCTTCATCTGCTTCAACATCATGTACTGGACGCACTACCAGTACCCAATCGATAAGGGAGCTCTGCCCGCGAACAAGACTGGATGATCTTTGATCTTTGGTCTTTGATCTTTCGAAATACAAGATCGCTGTTCATCTATTTCCCACGCACCGTCACATTATTATGAGAAAAATATTGCATGATATTTGATCTTTCACTGTTGATGCTTCTCATGGTGAAATGATAGACACCAAAAGCAAAATAATTGTAAAGGCTTTTTTTACAATTAGACTCGATTTCATTGTACGCTCCCCCTTCGTACAAGGCTCTCTTGTAAACCCCTCTCCCTCCTCCTCCCTTATACTCTGGATTCGTGTTTCGGGTCGGAATCCGAGCTTTTCTACTACTACTCGGTGAAAATTCTCGAGCTTTTCTAGTCCTTCCAATTATGAATCTAGTCATACTGGTTCCGTTCTCTCATCGAATTACTGCGAATAAAAATCACTTTCATCGATTCATCGAATTCGAAAGCGATTGAGAACAAAGTAACAATTTAGAACAAGGTTGTCGCTGTGGCTACTGTAGCAAATCGATATGGTACCGTAAGCAATAATTTCTAACCGGTTAACAGTAAAAACAGTTTGAGAAGACTTTTCATAGAAGAGATCTAAACAAGTATGAGTTGAATACCGTACTGCGCCAATAAATATGAACGATTGAACAACGTAACAATGTAACAATGTATCTATAGGCAAGTCTTCGAAAAATCGGTACAAAGTATAGCAACACTATGTGCCATCCCAACAGGAACAAGAGAAAAGGCGGATAAAATGGTTGGAAGAATCGATATAATTAGGTCATTATCGAAAATTCGGAACAAAGTATAACAGCACTATGTGGAAATGAATCGGGGATATAATTAATCGAGTATTTGGTATAAATTAGAGCAACACTATGTGTAATGAACAGAATTGCGGGGAAAAATGGCGATCGATCTAATTTAATCACATCTGAACATGTCGGAATTGACAAAATGATCGCAGATTGCGGCCTTTGTCGCATCAGTGAACTGCGCGTACTCTGGCTCCTTCTGCAAAATAAACTTTCAATCATACATATCAAATTTAATTTAGGTGAGAAAATCCGTGTATTCCGATTATGTTAATGAGATTTTCGTCAAAAATCGGCAAAACATGTAAATACCAGTAAGTTCGGGTGTGTTTTCCCGAAACCCAAGGCATGCTTTTAATTATTTTTGAATGAAGTACATCCCTAATTGTAAGTATGAATCCTCGGAGACTATTTCAGCTATCGTCTACACCCACCCCCGCTTTTACGCGTCTCCAATGAATTGCAATAAAAAAGGATTTCGATAATTGGACTAGCCGATTTAAAAGAACGAAGTATAGATATTGCTATTTTTATCAGAATATTTAAAAAATGAAAATGAAACGGACCTTGAAGCGTCTGAACACACCGCCAACGAGATCATCCGGCATGCCCTTGAGGCAATTCTGAAGATTTTTCAAAATCATTTTGAAACCAAGCAGAGTTTTCATGAAAGTACAATACACTTTCCCATAGATGATTATTTTCATTATTCAAACCAATGAAAAATCTTTTTTTTTAACTAAAATACCTTCATGATGAAGGGTAGATTTCTCTCCTGCGACATGAGCAGCTTCTTGCCCAGCGTGAGGTTGCAGTACATTGAGAGGACGAAACAGACCGCCCTGTCCTCGACAACCTGGAAACACTGGTGAGATTGAAAGGTGACCGAGTGGGGACATCCGCAAAAATGCCTCTGGGCATTCCCTCGGACAACCGCAAATAAAAAAAAGTTCGCCTTTTAGATAAGGTCCGCCAATGCCTATGCTGGCATCCGCAATTTTAAACTTGTCCCCTTCCCTAGTCCACCAGTGCCTGGAAAGCATACTTGTCCAGCACTAACGGTCACCCTTTTTGACTAAATGACTAATGTCTTTTTGCAACTTTTTTTACTAATGTCATGGCCAAAAAAGGAAAGGAGTGCAAATTATAATTATTTTAAATAAAATAGAACAGGTCAATAAGCGCGCCCGAATAGACGTAGCGAGGTAGGAACAGCGAACACGGCTCACCTTCAGATCGAATCGATCGGCAAGATCCAGAATGCTGAGCAGGTTCTCGTCTGAAATTCATTCGTGTCGATTAGGCAGCCTTTCAATACGAGTTTTCGAGAATAATGAGAATATAACTATACCTGGGGAAAAAAGTAGCACTTACTTGTCAGCCTTACATCGTTCCTACCGTATACGATCTTGATCATCGTTGAGAAATCCTGAAATGATCCAATAAATAGAAGGCTAACTAGAGCTCGAGAAATGATACCGCCGTCTCATCATATCACACTCTCTCTCGCTTCTCTGACCGGTGAGAGAGTGTGCGAAATGAAGAGTCGGCGGCTCATTTCTCGAGGTCTAAGGTTAACTGTACTTCTGAAGCTATTTTTGCGCCCGGTGATCAATTCAAGTCTTTCTAAAAATTCCTAGGAACTCCCTGGTTCGGAATTTCATATCAAAAACATTAATTTCAGAAAAAAAAAGAACATTCGTTTCCACCTTGAATTCAACACCTCCAATCGGGATCTTGAGCATATTCTTCTCCGCAAAATCTCCGAAGAAAAGTCGATCAAAGTAGGGAGATTGCGAGGCCAGGAACTGAATTATTTAATGAAAAATCGAAGATCAAAGATCAAATCTACCTGCTTATTCACGGGAATCTTCATCTTCTTTGGCTCGCCAACCACAAGCATCGCGTCAGGAGGGTTGATTGCGGACGCAATGGGACGAAGTCTCCAGCTTAGAGAAAAACAATGATCAAGCTTCAACCTCCCTACACCGTTTCGATGACATCATCGGACCTCCTTTTCTTGATCAAGTGTAATTCATGTGAAATTGCAAAGCAACGGAAACAATGAACGATGTTGGCTCGATGTTAGTTTTTTTAATCATCCATTTATCAATTTTCAACCCCTTCTGCTACAGTTGTCAACAAAATCGATAACCACCGCCAATACCTGTTTCCATCCTCCTTAATCGACAGCTCCACTTGCATCTTCTTGCCGGTTCTCACTCGATCATAGGTGAACACGGGCAACGCGCAGCTGCCGTGCCTCGTCGCCTCCCAGCTGCACAGCGTGCCCTTCACCTGAGAATAAAAAGATCAAAGATCAATCAGATCATTTTTATGATATTGGATCGCTGTATATAGTGCAGCTGAATATCTCTAATTTTGAGCCTGTTATAAGCCACTAATCATTTTGATGCCCAGCTGCACAGCGTACCCTTCACCTGAAAATGAAAAGATCAAAGATCAATCAGATCATTGCAGCTGAATATCTCATATTTTGACTTATTTGATCACTGTTATCTGTTGTAGACCACCAGTTTCACTATTTTTACTATTAGTGACTAGCTATTTGGATTCCCAGCTGCACAGCGTGCCCTTCACCTGCGAATGAAAAGATCAAAGATCAAAGATCAACGACCAAGTTCCGGAAGTCAATAGGTGAAAGTAAAAGTGCATCATGCCACGTGCGGATGCATGATTCGTTATTGATTTTTAAATTAAAATATCAGCAGGTATTTTCATAACCTCATCTTTGTGCTATTTCTAGAAGAGATGTTGTTTCTAACAACTTGCTTTTGAAATTTAATCATGGATAAATGTACCGTGATCGCCTCCACCGCCACCGTCACGGCGCACTTCCACAGGTCGGACTCGGTCGCCTTGTCGCATATGACCGCCAGGCAGTACTTGGCCGGCGTCTTCTGCTTGAACAATCGGAGACGCCTGAAAAGGAGCAATTTATTTATATTTCGGAGTTATTTTTTAATGAAGATCCATTTTCGTAATTAGGAAATATAGATTTTCTATAATATACATTGTGCAATGGGCGTAAACTACATGCAGGTTTTCTCCATATTCAATACTCAATAACTAACCACGGATATCTATTGATGATGTGGTCCGGCGAGAACATAAAAGCGCTTCTCCACCTGATTTTGGAGGCCAAACAACCGAATTTCAGTTGCTTTTATTACTAAACCTTAGGTATCATCGAAGCAACTTCTCTAAATGCAGTCAAAAACCAACCATGGATATCCATTGATGCGGTGGACGGGTGAGATCTGCTCCATCTGTCCCTCTTTCCACTTCTCGACAATCATAGAAATAGCATTCGGATTCGGTTCTGAAAATTCATGAAAAAGTGAAGTGGCAAAATCGTTTGAAACCGGGGTGTTTATGAAAACCATTCGAAACCAACTTATTATGTTTCTACTTTGTTTCTGAAACACTGGAGAAATTATCTTTATTCAGATTTCTCTGATAACCATCGTAGTTAATTCAATTACCACTTCATAAATAAAATATTCAATACCTTTCTTTGCTCTCTTCTCTGGAGGAGCCATTATCTCCGCTGATTTGCACCAAAACAACTGAAAGATAAGATGAATTCAGAATGTAATCCGGGCGTATATATTTTTCAGACAGCGCAACAAGAACCTGTAAAAATATAATAAAAAAATATCGATACAGCTCAGGCCGACAACCTCATAGTGCAAAAACAGTGACACTCATTGTCATAAATTTATCAGCTTCTAACGGACCAAAAACAATTAGAAATGGAGCGGAGAAATGATTAGTTCAGGGAACAATTAATATACAGTAAAACCCGATAAAATGGAGATTACCTTTTTCTGAATACGGTAGAGATCACAACAGTTAACCAGATGAGACGAATACTGTAGAAAACGTTTTGATGCGAGATTAGCATGAAACGAAGAATAACATAGGGCAAAATCGGAGCAATTGCCACTAACATCGGGCACTGATAACAAAGTGTAATCTATGGAGGGAGTAATGGTAAGTTATGGGTCGAGAAATACAAAATTCAAAGGAAGAACAAGAAGGGGGAAAGAATGGATGGAAATGAAATATACATATCAGCGGTTAACCAGATAGTCGAAGACCTCGACCTTCAGCGCGTCCGAGAATAGAGCGTACTCAGGAGCTCTCTAAATGAAAATAAGAGTAATATTAAAATCTAGTGGTTCCTGGAAAATCAGTGATACTTTCGACAAAATAGGGATTTTAAAAAAACGTTACAAAAGAAGCTTTTCACGGCTGTATTAATTAATACACTTCCTAATGGTTTAACGAATACGGCAGCATAATGAGTAAAAAATAACCTTGAGACATCTCAACTCCCGGAGTGCCCCGGAGCCAAAATGTTCCTTGAGACACTTCTAAAATGGGATATACTGATGAGCTTGTACCATTGAGCGAACGAAGATTAGCTAACGATTAGAGAATGCAAAATACCTTCATGAGGAACGGAATATTATTATCATGTGCCATAAGCAGCTTCTTCGCTAGAGTGAACTTGCAACGACCCGAGAGAATGAAAGATACGACTTTGTCCTCTACGATCTGTAACAATTATTGTTCCTACAATACAAAATTCCACATAATCAAAAAAAAACGGCTTACCTTGAGCTCGAATCTGTCAGCAAGTTCAAGAACATTGTCCGCATTCTCATCTGAAATTGTTCAAACATATCTTTTTTTTTAAATAAAAGTATATATTTTAAAAAATATTATATTCAATAGCTTACTAGTAACGGAAGCATCGTTCGAGCCGTATACCAACTTGATGATATTTGAGAACTCCTGTAAAAATATTTCTACCGCTATACAAAGAAATGGTTCACCTCGAATTCAACACCTCCAATTGGAATCTCATTCATATTCTTCTCCATGAAATCTCCAAAGAAAAGTCGATCAAAGAATGGAGACTGAGAGGCCAGGAACTCAATATATTAATTTACGAATAGGTTAAAGTTGAATGTTTTTGGAACCTGTTTATTAACTTCAATCGTCTTCTTATCTTCTCCAATCACAAGAACTGCATCTGGTGGATTTATCGAATTAAGAGAAGGACGACGTCTCCATCTGTAATAAATCAGTCACGACCCCTAGTTCTGGCCTTCGAGCAAGTATGTTTACTAGCGGCTCGTAATAATTAGGGGAAGAATATATAATTTCCCAAAACCGTCGAAAAGTGGGTTGCTTTTTGAAAATTAATGCCAAAATCATACTATTTCATTTAGCATTCGACCCCTGATTATAACCAGCAGCATATCGTGCGTAAATGCTCAACAAATGAAATGTGCTGGTTTGCGAGCACCCTATTCCCCGGGAGTCATCCCGACCTCTTCCTCCCTTCGTCTCCTCGACGGACAGCTATGAGTGGAAGATAATCTCAAGATACCTGTCTCCGTCATCTTTCACTGTGACAGTTAGAGTGAGAGTCGAGCCGACATCGTCGTCTTCAACGCCGTAGCATAGGTCTCCACTGCGGGGAGTTTTTCTCCAACTCTGGAACACGTAGCCCTCCTGCGAAAAGCGTAGTAAATTGCTGTTAATCGTTTTGTGCTGGCTCTCGCGCAGACTTCTATTCATCAAAGTTAAGCGTTAATTTAATTGTTCAGCCTTTTTAGACCTTTGGGATCTCACATATTAATGTTTAAACATAAAAGCCCGTGCTTCAGATGAAGTTTTTTGGAAAAGAAATATGCAATGCGCACCTTGTCTTCACCATCGGATATGGTCGCAGCGCACTCCCACAGGTCCGATTCGGTTGACTTATCGCATACGAGAGTTACCGAATACACATTAAAATACCTCCACAGTCTGATGCGGCTGGAAGGCTCAAATTTTCGAACTATTGAGGAATATCGAACATTTGGGAAGCTATCAAAAGCAATTTTTCATAAAAGGCATATTCAATGCAGTAAATAATAACTAACAAGGGATATCCGCTGATGCGATAGACGGCCGAAAATTGTTCGCCGCCTTCCTTCAATTTCTTGACGACCATCGAAATCGTGTTCGGATTCGATTCTGAAAAAAAGGACTTCTCTCAGAAAAAAATGACTAAAAATCTCGCATTCAATAGGGTTTGCATCAAAGATGTGTTTCAAAAAATTATCCGTGAAATGAATGAATGAAATACAGCGTCTGTAATGTAATGAGCGTCTAGCGTCTGCAATGGTCAAGCACCTCGGCGCTATGCCGCACATTCAACGGAGCAACCACTTACACCAAAGGAAATATTCCACAGCCTACCTTTCTTTGCTTTCTTCTCTGGAGGAGCCGCCATCCTTTACTTTGAAATCGAATAAACTACAATCAGTTCTATAGATAACTATTTTCACCTTCATACGATAAATAAAGGTTTCCTGAAGCATAAAATCACTTGCATAAACGACGATACAATTCAGGTTGCTGCAACCACCTCAATCTCACCATCATAGTTAATAGTTTCATCGATTTATTCATTACAAAACAACAAACAATGCGATATGGCAAAACGAGATTCTTACTGTATCTTTCTTTACTGTAACTGTGTTTACTGTAACTTTATTTGCAACAAAACGTAGTGTAACTAGTAATCTCTATACAAACTAATCGGAATGGCCGCAATTACCGTAACCCCATTGTGCTACCGTACCCCCTAGTTCTTCTTCGTGTAGTACTTTGTGGGCACGAACGGCATCTTGGTTACGGTAACGCCCGTCTGCTTCTTGCCAAAGTCCACGAGCAGCTTGGTTCCCGCCTGGAAGAAAGAAATTATCGATCTACTGTAACCTTTCATTATGTGGTTCCCTCCTCCATTTAGAAAATCACTAGCATAACCAACACCGGAGTATCATTGTTATGTCCAGAATCCACCATTCGCGTATTGAAAAGTAAATACTGGCTCAACGGTGAAACACGTTCCTCACTGTCAACCAAATCTTACCTTGTTTGTTCCCTGTTCATTACTCCCTCGCTTTCGTACCTCTACAATTTCATCACTTATTGATACTCCCCCTCCCTTCCCCTACCGTATACCTTGGAATCGATCTTGTCCACGTAGGCGATGGCGATGTTCTCCCCCCTTCCCTACTGTATCTACCGCACCCTACCGTTCCTCCACAATTTCATCACCCAATCGATACTCCTCCCATACCGTACCTCCCATCGCCCTACCGTATACCTTGGAATCGATCTTGTCCACGTAGGCGATGACGAGGTTCTCCCCCCTTCCCTACTGTATCTACCGCACCTCGACAATTTCATCACCAATCGATATTTCCCTACCGTACCTCCACAATTTCATCAGTAATCGATGCTCCTTTCCTACCGTACCTATCCCTCCTCTACCGTATACCTTGGAATCGATCTTGTCCACGTAGGCGATGGCGATGTTCTGGCCCAAGCAGGGCGACGGGCAGCCCGACGTGACGTAGCCGACGGCCGCCTTGTCGATGGGCGCGACGATGGGGGCGTGGCCTGAGGAATACGGTAGGATGAGAATACGGTAGTCAGAAAGGTTGTGGACACGGGCGTGGCCTTAGGAATACAGTAGGTTCATGATAGGTGTTGGGTACTGAGACCACGATGGGGGGGGGGGCGTGGCCTGCGAATACGGTAAGATTAAAGTATGGGATACGGTAGCTGGAGACGGTGCAGCACAATCTAACTACAGTGAATTTGCATTCAGAATTATTTTCGAAACACCGAGAACAGATATCGGCTACCGCTCATGCTTTAGAAATTCATATAACCGCTGAAACGAGAAAGTGCCCATCTATTTTCCCGCCAACTCTACTGCATATCCCAGCACTGTCATCACTTCTCCCGAAGGAGCGTACCGTTTCCATGTCATCGCTTATCTACTATTTACCGTAATCATGTCGATACCGTACCCTAGGGTTGCAAGTTCAATACCAATAGTATTGCATGCCCTTCCCTCCCTGACTCCGCCCCTGCAATACTCTCGCAAGAAAGAGGGAGAGATGGGAAGAGGGTGCAATACTCTCGCACTCTTGCAATAGTATTGTAAAACCTTCCCATCTCCCCACCTCTCGCCTCCAAGAGAGGAAGAGGGTGCGGGAGTATTGCAATTTTACAATACTATTGCAAGAGTGCGAGAGTATTGCACCCTCTTCCCATCTCTCCCTCTCCCTTGCGAGAGTATTGCAGGGGCGGAGTCAGGGAGGGAAGGGCATGCAATACTATTGATCTCGGTATTGAATCGACAACCCTACCGTACCCCCTTACGCTACCGTAACCACCGTATCACTACCGTAATCCCCCTTACCGTACCTCTGGGCGCTCGTCCCGGCTCGGCGATGAGGCCGACGCGCGACTTGTTCCACTTCTTCGTCGTCAGCTGAGAGTTAATGAAATTAATTTATGTCGAAAAAATAACTAATTGAGTAACAGTACACTGCATACGTGCGAATCATTACAACCTTGCTCTTTTTATGAACATAAATTATTTTTGAAACGCAAAGGATCCACTACACCAAATATTAAACTGGTTTGAATTTTTGCTTTTTTTTCTTCTATAAAAACAGTCTTGGTTATTACTAAAGCCTCAACGACATTTCGATCTATCAATTAATCCTGAAACACAAAGGAATCTGCTCACTATGATGCAAAAATTCTGTATTTCAAAAATTAATTTTTTTAAATTTATATTTTTAAGACGGCCAACCAACCTGCTCGACGATCTTCTCCGCTCCCGGGAAGCCGAGCGTCTGGCGACGGCGCTTGGCTAGAAAAGTATAAAAGATCAAAGATCAAGGATCAGAGATTGAGGAGTAGAGATCAGTTATCATGGAACACATTCCATTGAACTTTCAAAATATATTTGTTTTTAGAATTAAGAATCAGTCCAGTGAAACAACCCTTGAACGTTACCATGTGAAGGGCTATGTGCTGATCCTGAAACCAAAAACTAAAGACACAAATTATAACTGACTAACAACTACTATTCAAAGACCAAAGAATATTTCATAGAGATGAAAGACATTAAAGACCAAAGATCAACCTTACCGATAGTGAATGCGAGTCCGGCCTCGACGGGCGTCGTCTTGTCGTCGATGTCATTGCCGTAGAGGCAGAGGCCGGCCTCCAGCCGGAGCGCGTCCCTTGCACCGAGACCGGCCAGTTTGACCGACGATTTCTGGAAGGATTTGTTTTTTGAAACAGATGAACGGCGAATCAATGGCGAATGAATTATCCATATAGCCATTCTACCGCAAAACCAGAAACACATTGCAGCGCTTTTCAGAAATTATTGTTTTAATAATATACGAAGATCGAATTGGTTAAAATTCAAAGGAATCCATCTAACACGGATTTTTTGTAAGAGTGTAGGAATGCATGCCACCAGAAAATATTTTGAGTGACCGATTTCCATGAAAGTTGATTGGTGGATAGTATTGGGGTACTCCAAAAGATAAATCCACTTAGTTTTGTCAATTATCGAATTTATCGATTTTTTCGGTCTGGAATTTCAAATGACCATAACTAGCTTCATTTTCATCGCACAGCGAGCGAATTTTTTCCAGTAATTTGGAAATTGAAATCTCTACAAAAAACTTGAAAGGTGTCAAGTCCCAGAAATGACGTTTAACGGGTGAAATTACGGAAATACCTGTTTTTCACCTATAAAATAATCTATTTCTCGATAATTACCAATAATATGCCTCCATTTTTTTTCTTCAAATCAACTCTCCGGATGGTGTTTATGACTACTACATCATTGGTTTTTGGCCTAGCCCGGTCACACATATCGTTTTATACCATGCGGATCCCGGACATAGCCATATATTCGGCCAAAATCGCTTTTCTGGTTATAACTTGCTTAAAACTAGTCCCATCGACAAAACATACGAGATCTAAAACATAGATATTGAGTTGAGGAAAAATTTGTCTCTGACTCACAAAGTTGAAGGAGTCCCCCCTATTGAGATATTTCACAAATACTCATTTAATCGTGCATAAATTGCATTTTTTCATTTCTCATGCGAAATCATTCACACCAAGAAAATTTTCTAAATTAATTTTATTGCTCTATAATAGTTTGTAATAAAATATATTTATATTTCCTCCTTGTGAATTGTCTCTTCAACCCCCCCCCCTCCTCGCTTTCCCACCTTATTGAAGGAGTGTAACAGCAATGAGACGGAAAGAGATAGCGCCCGTTTTTTTGCTTTTTTTTCGGCTCTTTCCTCTCCCTTCTCTCTAGAGCGAGTTCGCGACGCATTGTTATTACCCCGCATAACCTTGCCTTTGCTAGCTATACACAATGACTAGCAACATGCATTCTCATTCCTTATCTCTGAGATTGTGTCAGTTTGCGTGTCTATGTTTGATTGACATACTCGTCTCTCTTCCTTTGTTTCGGTGCATTTGATTGACATTCTCTTTTCATAATTGTTCTTCTGATTGATTGACAGTCTTTTTTTCTGTTATCTGAAACCCATAATTTTCACATTTACTCATCGCATCGCTCACGGACTGGCTATGCGAATCTTGCTTCTACTTCTATTCTTTGGAATATTCAACGGCAATCCGTTCGGCAAGGTTTTCATCTGTATTTTCTAGTAAAAATATTTTCTCAATATTTTGCAGGGATCTTCCGAAGGCGGTGATTGAAGGCGGTGAAGGCGGTTCTGAAGGCGGGATTGAAGGATGAAGATCAACTGAAGATTAAGAATGGAGAGGAGCCTTTCTACTGGTTTTTCCCGACTAAGAAGATTTCGACTCCTCATGATCCAGATGATGTCGACTATGAATCAGTCACTGGGCCGGTTGCCACTGCCGCTAGCGATCCATCTGTGCAATCTCTCTTCGTGTGAAATGAATGTTCAGCCAGTTTCATTCGTCATTGGAGTCTACTTCGACATTTGGACAACGGACGACACAAGATCCGACCTGAGAAGGTCTCACAGTACGACTTCGCCCTTGGCCTCTTCAAACGCGTTCTTGAAGAGGTTCAACAAGGCGTCGGAATTGCTCCACTAGCTGAATCATTCAAAGAATATCAAGAAGCGCCGAAGGAGCCGAGACCGAAAGGATGGGCTCTCCGATCGACGAAAAAAAGTGCCAAATATGATCCCGTTGCTAACAAAATGGTTACTGACCTCTTCGAAGAATTCTTCAGAAATGGGAAGAAGCTGCGAGCTGAGGAAGCTGAGAAAAGAATGAGGGAACGCAAGGATATTCTCCCTTCTCAGCGGATGAACCACGACCAAATCAAGAACAGGATCACTACTCTCCTTGCCAAGAAGAGAGATGAAGAAATGAAGAAGAACCGAAAGAGGAATAGGAGAGCTGTTGCAGTGATTAAGGATATGGAAAGAGAGCTTGAGGAGGAAGGCGCATCAATTGAGGGTATTGAAGAGGAAGTGGAAGATATTCATGAGGATGATCTTTTGTTTACCTCTGATTCCATCTATGATATGATCCACAGTAATCTGGATGAATTCTTTTACCAAATATCCGAACCCATCTTTCCCCTATCGGTGAACACAAGCAGTAGTTTGTTTCCTATTCTGTGAAACTGGTGATAAAATAATCATGCAATCTTCTTTTCGATTCAATCGCACGCGTCCTTCGAGAAAATAAATCAGAGTAATAACAAAAAACTCAAGAGAGAAGGGAGAAGAAATAACCGAAAAGCGATAGAAAAAAATATCTCTTTCCTTCTGGTTGCATTTACACTTCTTCAATTAGCGGAAAATCAGGAGGTAGCGGTGGGGAAGGTTGAAAAGAGGGTAAGGTGAAAGTGTATTTTTTTTATTGTAAAATTTAATTTTTCCATTTTTCTTGATGTGAATTATTTCACATGGTCGCATGAACGCTGGGAATATGCAATTTATGCACGCTTAAATGAGTTTTTGTGAAATATCTCAATAGGGGGGACTCCTGCAACTTTGTGAGTCAGAGACAAATTTTTCCTCAACTCAATATCTATGTTTTAGATCTCGTATGTTTTGTCGATGGGACTAGTTTTAAGCAAGTTATAACCAGAAAAGCGATTTTAGCCGAATATATGGCTATGTCCGGGATACGCATGGTATAAAACTATATGTGTGACCGGGCTAGGCCAAAAACCAATGATGTAGTAATCATAAACACCATCCGGAGAGTAGATTTGAAGAAAAAAAATGGAGGCATATTATTGGTAATTATCGAGAAATAGATTATTTTATGGGTGAAAAACAGGTATTTCCGCAATTTCACCCGTTAAACGTCATTTCTGGGACTTGACACCTTTCAAGTTTTTTGTAGAGATTTCAATTTCCAAATTAATGGAAAAAATTCGCTCGCTGTGCGATGAAAATGAAGCTAGTTATGGTCATTTGAAATTCCAGACCGAAAAAATCGATAAAATCGATAATTGACAAAACTAAGTGGATTTATCTTTTGGAGTACCCCAATACTATCCACCGATCAACTTTCATAGAAATCGGAGGCATAAAATATTTTCTGGTGGCAAAAGGAGCAGATTTTCCTACACTCTTACAAAAAACCCGTGCTAAGTGGTGACGGTGAAACCTGAAGCACACTGGCCTTGAAATTTTTTCCATTTCCGATTTACATGAAGTATCGTATCACTTTCAATACCGTACGCACTACCGTATTCCCAAGATTATACGACACTACCGTACCTTGGACTGCAGCAGTCGCTCCACGAGCGTCGCAGCCTGCGCGGGATCGACCGAGATCTGCAAGAGGGGATCAGAGGTTAAATATCGCTCCCGATAGCACCTAAGAATGCCACATTTTTAGGCCAATTTGAACAAAAAATTAGAGAAACGCATACCACCGATCGGCAAAAACGGATGAAATTACCCGAAACCTTACCAAGACAAGTGCAATAACCTTCACAATTTGTAATAGCATACCACATCTTGGGTTTCATGACCTACGTACATAGGTGCCCACGACACTCTCATGTATAGGGGGTCATGGTAAAATAGGTGTCGAGGGTCACCTCATAACCACCCCTGGTACCGTACCCAATCGTGTCTACAGGTCGCCGGATTATATTTGTACTACCGTAACCTACCGTAACCCGGTTCTGTGGGTCAACCATTTTTGCCTTGCGGCACTTTTTTGCCAAATGGTCTGAAATTGGTCGCACAGTGATTCCACAGTAATCTACCGTATCACCGACCATTTGTAGACCATTTGATAAACATGTGACCCAAGGCTAAAATGGTTGACCAAGAGATGACCGGGTTACGGTAGGTTACGGTAGTCGACAAATACAATCCGGCGACCTGTAGACACGATTGGGCACGGTACCAGGGGTGGTTATGGGGTGACCCTCGACAACTATTTCACCATGACCCCCTATACATGAGTAGGGGGGACGCCGTCCCCCCTGCCACTCTCCTTGGGCACCTATGCCTACGTATTTGACCTCTGGAGGTGATGCGGTAAGATTGCTGCCTAGCATACATTTACTACCGTATACTTATTAATATAATCATATCCAAAAGGAGAGATAACACGCCTCTCACCTAAGAATCGACTCAGAATGACAGGATTTTGTCAGCGAGTGAAATTTCGAAGTTGAGATTTCGACTGATTTGGGCCCTACCAGACCCCTCATGGTTCCCCAAGAACGGAATAGTGCCAAATGTCATTCCCGGCTGAGATGCAGCACCGGTCGGCTGCAGCATCCCAACTTCAAGGCATTTTTTCAGCCCTTCAATGAAGTCCCAGAAAATACTTTTGTGAAGGAGGTAGGGCTATTTTTAGATGCTCTATCGACCTACGTCGGCCGTTTGTCGATAACTGATCAATGAACGCTGCTATACGCGTTGAGCTATATTGACTAAACCGCTCGAAAAACTATATTTTTTCCGACGTAGGATTCTAGCCCATGTCGTGAGGAATCAAATGATGGGTCTGTGCTCTCCCAGATCGAGCCCGTGTG
>LS486474.1:93181-122471 GCA_900490705.1 Pristionchus arcanus
CACAAAAGTATTTTCTGGGACTTCATTGAAGGGCTGAAAAAATGCCTTGAAGTTGGGATGCTGCAGCCGACCGGTGCTGCATCTCAGCCGGGAATGACATTTGGCACTATTCCGTTCTTGGGGAACCATGAGGGGTCTGGTAGGGCCCAAATCAGTCGAAATCTCAACTTCGAAATTTCACTCGCTGACAGATTCAGATCGAATCTTAGGTGAGAGGCGTGATAAAGTGGAGGAAAGGGGCAATAAGCAATTGAATGCATTTGAGAAATGTAAGACTAATTGTAGCATGCAGAATCCAGAAGAAATCAGTGAGCATAGCGCGCTTCGGGATATGTACCGATTGTACAACCATGAATCACTGGATAGCTTTTGGGAAAAAATAAATGAACATTTGATCAACAACACCGTCTCTGCCTACCGCAGTGCCTGTCACATCTCTCACTCAAGTCGAAACAAGTATACAGTAATCTAAACCCTGGCGCCATCGTTTATAGCTACCCTATATCCCTTGCCCGCTCAATTAACCCCGGCTACCGTACCCTCATCCTAAACTACCGTAACCCTCGCCCCGCTCACCTCGACGCCGTCCTCTCCCGTGTAGCCGCAGCGCGTCACACGGCAGTTCTCGATGCCGAACACCGTACCCACCACCTGAAATAATAGGTTTAATTTTTTAAATGGAAATACTGGAAAAGAGCGATCATGAAATGCATGCTCTCTATCATTACAGTGTCGTCGACTTGGCAAGCAACACGTTCGAGCTTCAAATATGGGAGAAATTCAAGAAAAATGGGAAATTCGAAATTTTGCAGCATTTGTGTTTCACTAACTCTATAACAAGATAAATAGTCTGACAAGGGAATGGTAACTGGGCCGGTTAAAATTACCGAAAGAGACATATTGGGTGCCGAAGGGGACCTAGTGGATAGCTGATTTCAGTTTTCAAAAAGTTCCCATATTTATTTTTATTCGAGTTATTTAATTAATTAGTTTATATGTGATTTTGAGCGTGCGCGTCTCCATGATACTTGGTCCGATCGGCGAGAGGAATTGACATGACCTCCGTGGCGCAGTAGGGAAGCGCCTCGCATATGATTTTGGACAGCCCGGTTCGGAGCCGCTCCAATGCATACTCTTTTGCTCTTTTTTTGTTATGTTGAGGAGCTGCTATTTTTCGATTATTCGAAATTTGCGCAATAGATGTGTATGATCACGATCACTGCGCACCCAGAGATCGAGAGCTCCTTTGTTCGCCACCGCAAATCATTCGTGATGATTGCGCGTGGTATGGAAATTTCAATGAACAGCGGCATTGATTTTTGTGCAAATTCAGTGTCACAAGAATATGGTATGATAACACATCAGTCAAAAAATCAGAGGAACATAACAAAAAAGAGAAAAAGAGTATGCATTGGAGCGGCTCCGAACCGGGCTGTCCAAAATCATATGCGAGGCGCTCCCCTACTGCGCCACGGAGGTCATGTCAATTCCTCGCGCCGATCGGACCAAGTATCATGGAGACGCGCACGCTCAAAATCACACATAAACTAATTAATTAAATAACTCGAATAAAAATAAATATGGGAACTTTTTGAAAACTGAAATCAGCTATCCACTAGGTCCCCTTCGGCACCCAATATGTCTCTTTCGGTAATTTTAACCGGCCCAGTTACCATTCCCTTGTCAGACTATTTATCTTGTTATAGAGTTAGTGAAACACAAATGCTGCAAAATTTCGAATTTCCCATTTTTCTTGAATTTCTCCCATATTTGAAGCTCGAACGTGTTGCTTGCCAAGTCGACGACACTGTAATGATAGAGAGCATGCATTTCATGATCGCTCTTTTCCAGTATTTCCATTTAAAAAATTAAACCTATTATTTCAGGTGGTGGGTACGGTGTTCGGCATCGAGAACTGCCGTGTGACGCGCTGCGGCTACACGGGAGAGGACGGCGTCGAGGTGAGCGGGGCGAGGGTTACGGTAGTTTAGGATGAGGGTACGGTAGCCGGGGTTAATTGAGCGGGCAAGGGATATAGGGTAGCTATAAACGATGGCGCCAGGGTTTAGATTACTGTATACTTGTTTCGACTTGAGTGAGAGATGTGACAGGCACTGCGGTAGGCAGAGACGGTGTTGTTGATCAAATGTTCATTTATTTTTTCCCAAAAGCTATCCAGTGATTCATGGTTGTACAATCGGTACATATCCCGAAGCGCGCTATGCTCACTGATTTCTTCTGGATTCTGCATGCTACAATTAGTCTTACATTTCTCAAATGCATTCAATTGCTTATTGCCCCTTTCCTCCACTTTATCACGCCTCTCACCTAAGATTCGATCTGAATCTGTCAGCGAGTGAAATTTCGAAGTTGAGATTTCGACTGATTTGGGCCCTACCAGACCCCTCATGGTTCCCCAAGAACGGAATAGTGCCAAATGTCAGCGTTCGACTGCAAAGGGAGATTACGGTAATCGATGGATACCGTATTTCGGATGACTTCACATTCTGATCACGTTGCAAACACCAGTTACATTTAGCATTATTTTCACCAAAAAAACAATAATCCCCCCCGATACCGTACCCTCGACCCTTCAATACCGTACCCTGCACAGCGACCAGTCCCCTGCCGTCGAGCGTCTCGATCGTCACGTCCTTGCCCTTGGCGCGCCACGCAGCGGCGTTCGACTGCAAAGGGAGATTACGGTAATCGATGGATACCGTATTTCGGATGCATTATGAGAGCACGAGTACGGTTTTGGAGAAACATATTTTATCATTCTGATCTTAGAAGAAATCAGTGCGCACAAAACAATTCAACTATCTGCCGAAGTAGAAACCAGAAAATTATGGGTCATGATTTCAAGATGAGATATTCGTTCGTCCTCAAGATCCGAGTAGTTTCCCGGATATCCACACATAAAATCAATATTCCCCCTCCCTCCACCACTGCTACCGTACTCACCTGCAGGTACGGTAGGTCCTTGTCGATGCAGCCGGCGTTGGTGACGAGGTAGAGGAAGTCCTTGTCCGTCTTCGACACGATGAGGTCGTCTTCGATTCCGCCCTGAGCATCAGGATCAATCGATAAATCGATAATCGATAAATCGATAAATCGATAATCGATAAACACCGTATTTCATCAGATTACAGTATTCGTGATCAATTTCTATTCATCAATTCACAATGACGTTTCGGCAATAGAACAATGAAGAGTTTCGCATGTTATGTAAAAGTAATCGCAACTTAATTTGTTTGATTAGCGTACACAAGTGAGTCGACTATTGGTTCCATCAAAGAAGACAAGAACATCAATAGCAAGTGAAACATGCATCATCCATTCATATTTTCAAAGATATTTTTGATCGCATATGGCCTTCACAAAAGTCTCATTATTATGCTACAGACCACCGTATTATTGGAAAGAAGAAACCACATCGACACTGGCTGAACGATGAAACACATCATTCACTGCTCGCATTCAAACAATTATAATTGCAAGCTACTATCTAACGCGTGTCAAGTTAACCGAACTCATTTTCGTACCCCTACCGTACCTTCTCATTCGTGAACACACTCAACGATCCCGTGTTCACTTCACATCTCTTTCCACCGTACCCCGACCCTACTTCTACCGTATCCTATCATACCTCTACCGTATCCCATCATACCCCTACCGTATCCCATCATACCCATACCGTATCCTATCATACCCCTACCGTATCCTATCATACCCCTACCGTATCCCATCAAACCCCTACCGTATCCCATCATACTCCTACCGTACCCTACCGTACCCCTACTGTACCTTCTCATTCGTGAACACACTCAACGATCCCGTGTTCACGGGCATGCCCTCGATGTCCGCAGTCGTCAGCGACTCCATGAACGCCACTCTGGAAATAAATAATTATATATTTTTTAAAATTAAATTACATAATGAGTTGCCCATTTGTAACAGCTAGATGCGTGATAAGTTTTGGTTAACTATCTTCTCAAGAACGATTGGATTCGTGGCCAGTGAATAATAAAAACTGGTGAAACGGCAAATCGTTGTCTTGTGATTTTTCTTTTTTTTTCAACGGAAACCAAGTTCCATGCAACTAGTGGCATCAAGGCGTATAATATATTTTTTTTGTAAGTGCGACATTTTCTGCGGTCTATTAAAATAATGGGATGCATCAATTACATCAAGCCCTCGTGAGACACAAGAGCATCAGCTTGAAATTGCGTACGCTTTTTTCGGAAAACAGCTATAATAACCAATAAAACTTCGTTCAACATAACGTACAACTATTCCTACGCACTTTTACGTTATATCATATGGGCGAGAGTGTCAGTTATGATCATTTCTTCTCAACACTCGAGCTTGCTGCGGTGCAAAGCAAAGTATTGAAGTTATGAGTGTATTTGGAGGAACCTTGACTCCCATTTATTGCCTAGCGTTCCGGACGTTTCTAGCAATGTCTAACTCGTATTGATAGCTGTTTTGCAAAAGGAAGATTGAAACTCCTAGCTGGTGCACTGTGCTTCACGCAGGATGGAAGAAATTGATTATCAATTTCTTCATCATACCACATTCTGCATTATTCATAATAACAACACTCTTGATATTGTTTCAATACCAGTTCCAAGCTACTGGTGTTTTGTTCTCGCATTCATGAAATGTTGTAATTAAGAATTAACACGCGTGTCACCTAAGGATCGAATAAACTGTGGCACATTGAAAATATCAAAACTGAGGTTAGGCCAATTTTTGATAGTCCATAGGGTCCCTCACAAGATACCGTCGAGCTTTGTTCGATATCTTCGATTTCAACGACGTCAGACGTCGTCAAACTTTTTTGAGTACGAAAATCGCCATCTTTAGAGAGCTGTAGCTCAGCCCAGAGTGATTTTCGTGCTTCGAGTTCAACTGACGCTATGGTCCAAATTTTCAGGAGAATACGCCTGAGCTTGTGGCCCATCGATATTTTGGTTTATATTTTTGTAAATCGATTTTATTGATTTATATTAACCACATATTCGGGCCACAAAATTTTATGAGCTCAATCGATAGAGCTCGTCGAGACGATTCGAATGATATGCTGAACATGGTATCTGTCGGGGTGATAGAGAGGTCAAAAATTGACTTGAAAGGTGCGAATTATTGTCAGTTCCGATGTAAGAGAGGGAGGGGGGGGGGGAAGGGAAGAGGGTTGAATTTCCCTCTAAAAAGACAAACACAGATGTGTTAGCTTTAGTGAGTTGGCCCAGAGCGTTACATAGCTGATATCACATGCTTTACAAAGCTTTTCATACTGCTGGGACATACTACTGCACTTGATCTTTGATCTTTTCTTCATTTAGTTTTCAAATTTTGATTGATGAATTCAATGAATTTTTACATTCATTTGTTGTTTTATGAGCATGATACTTGATTACAAATCGGCTTGTTCATGAAATCCGCTAAAGAAAAAGTAAGCAAAACTGATAGCAAGAAAAAGAATCGAACCTGAACGGCAAAAATATTGAAAAAACGAACTAGCGCCTAACCCACTGCGCCACGCAGGCGAGTGAGTGAGTGGATGGGAAGCGCCTACTCGAGAGAGTCAAGAAGGAATAGAGTAGATCAGCGACATTATGGGCTTGCCCTTGAAGGAGGCACACCGATTTCATGTCAATTTTTGACCTCTCTATCACCCCGACAGATACCATGTTCAGCATATCATTCGAATCGTCTCGACGAGCTCTATCGATTGAGCTCATAAAATTTTGTGGCCCGAATATGTGGTTAATATAAATCAATAAAATCGATTTACAAAAATATAAACCAAAATATCGATGGGCCACAAGCTCAGGCATATTCTCCTGAAAATTTGGACCATAGCGTCAGTTGAACTCGAAGCACGAAAATCACTCTGGGCTGAGCTACAGCTCTCCAAAGATGGCGATTTTCGTACTCAAAAAAGTTTGACGACGTCTGACGTCGTTGAAATTGAAGATATCGAACAAAGCTCGACGGTATCTTGTGAGGGACCCTATGGACTATCAAAAATTGCACAGAAAAGTAGGGGTCAAATATTGTGCCAACCACCCTCCGATTTTATTTGATTCTTCGGTGACACGCGTGTTAAATATGTCCCCTCACCGATCCGCTCCCTTGATGTGCGACTGGAGCATGTGGGAGACGTCGAAGATGGACACGCCGGCGCGCGTGTGGATGGTGGAGTCCTGAGAGGAGTTTCTGTGATTACGGTATCCAATAATCGATAATTAATTTTGAAGTACTGAGGGAAAATAATAAGGTCAGGAAATGCACAGGGAATTTGATCCGGCGAATTATTTCTATTCACCTCGATGCAGCATAATCGAGGTTTCAAATGGTCATCCAATACTGACCTTGATACGCCATTTTACTCTCACATTCACTACCTTCTTTGTGATAAACTTTACCTGACAGATTTGCGGATACAAGCGTCGCCAATAATCTCTGTTTGATTCTTAGATCCAATTCCTGCACGGACATCTCATATCCGTGATCAGTGGAGAGCACTCACCTCTAACTTACGGAGATCCCCTTTATTTTCGAACCCGGCGCCTCTAGCACGCGCTCTTTTCTTAACACCTCACCTTGATGCTCAGATCCGCGTACTGGACAGGCATCTCGTATCTCGCCTCTTTCTAATTGTCTAACCCGGCCCATCTAGCGCACACCATCTTCTCAATTTCTCACCTTGATGCTCAGGTCCGCGTACTGCACGGGCATCTCATATCCGGCAAAGTCGACGAGCTTGCCGCCGTGCTTCTGGTGCAGATCGTGCAGACAAGTCTTCTTGCTGGGAATTCAAAATTATGCCTATTATTAAGTAAAATATTACGCATTGAAGACCTTCCTTCATACAAGAAGTGATTAATGTGAACTACGATCAGTTTCGAGTGCAAGTTTAAGAATGTTAAGAAAGGAAGCGAGTAAGCACATGGACAACTGACATGCGGTTTTTTTTGGATAGGGGATAAATTCCCATGAGGAAACCAACAGGAACGATGAACGTATACTCCAAACCAGTCAAGAACTCACGAAGACAGGGCTGCTGCTGAGGTGCTCAGACCGCGCACGAGCTGGGCGGGCTGACGAAGGGCAGAGAGTGAGAAGGCCATCGTCACTTAATAATTAATAAGTTAAATAATTAAATAAGCGTAAAATTGTGCGAAAATGCAGAGAAAAGGCGAATGTTGCGCTAGTAAAGTGGTGAATAGAAAGAAGAAGGGTGCGCAGCGTAGTCGATTCGCACGTGCAGAGATAAAACCGAGTGATTAGAGCACAGACAACGCGAGAAATCGACAGAGATAAGAGGGCGAAAGTGGCACCACCAATCAACCAAAAATGGTTTCACTGATTGAACGCAGTAAATTCGCGATTGCAATCGATCATGAGGCATCCGGGGCAATTGGATCGTTGAGAGTGTGATCTAGAGATACCCGTGGCCAGCTTCTGAATAAGATTTAAGGCATTTTCAAGGTCAAAATTGACCAAATTTATAAAATATAAACAAAAATCAGAAGCCGGTTAGTGGACTGTGGAGCAGTAAAGTTTGACGATTTTCATTACCGTAACTGAGCAAAATATGCGATTGAAAATTGATTTTGTAAAAAAATAATTGGTACTGTAACAATTTTCGTCAAACTGTTTGGCATTTGCGAATCTTTGCTAGCACGTTTATCGATTTCTCGTTGTGTTTTAATCGATTTCTTGTATCGTACTGTCTCCGCCAGGTGTGTACTCTTAGTCAGCTTTCTCCCCCCTATCCGGATCCATGTTCTATGACACTTTGCGCGCCTTGTTTGCTATTACTTAGTCTGTCCCAGCTCCGGAAACCTCAATCGAACCCAATTCAGCCCTCTCAATTACGTTTTATCCACCATTTGCACTAAAATACGCGCAGCTATTCACTGGAAATCCGGCTTATCTGCGTGTGGAAGAAGAGCGGCGAACCCTTAATCGAATCTGGAGGGACTGAATTCATTGCCTTTCTGCCTAGTCCTTTCTCCCTCTCTCCCTTCCTTCCCATTTCGAGTCTCAATGGTAGGGCGGGGTCTTTCTGGGGTGTGCGGGAAGGGGAGTGAGCAGAGGAGGGAGAGGGGAGGGGGATGAGAGAGGGAGCAGAGACAGAGTCAGAGACCCATTGCGCCTCTTCTCCCCTCTCTTTTCTCCAACCCTCGGCTCGTTTTACCTCCCCTCGCTCCTCTCGAATGCGATTTTTATTGTTATTGCCATTATCGCACCTGAGCCCTCTTCTTACACAGCTTTCAAGAATTCTTGTTCCCGATTCTCCCATTTCTCTAGATTCTCCGTTTTGGCCAATGTTTGTGTCGAAATAATGTTGTAGTATCAACAGCTGCCACTCGACTGATGTGTAGCTATTTATCTATCTTTTTGCGAGGGTTGCGGTGTGACACACTCCGCCCGGCTCTGAACTGGAAGTCGTCGTGCTCTTACAAGTATATTTGTATGTCCAAAGGCGTAAATACTATACCAGTTTACAATAAGATTTGCAGAAATAGTCCGAACGTTCTATGGGTTTAAACTAGCGCCCGACCCCAACTTTCTGCCTGTCAGCCTGCCAGCCTACACCTAAACATTCCTCCCCAGTGTGACTCAGTGGCTCAGTCACTGTTTATGGCTTCATCCGGTCTGCGCGCTTCTTGGACCTTTGTAAACTATCGATCGTAAGGCTGGATCCTTGCAAATTCTCGATGATATTTCTCATTTCCTGCCCTTTAAATATCCTAATGTCGCGGATTAGCGCAGTTTAAAGTGCCATTTCACATCCACAGACGTGTTTGATCACGAAATGCGTTTATTGTTGTTATTTTATATTTTAGTTAGTTGAATAATTATATTGATCTCGCCAAGCTCACCTAATAATGAGAGTTCCTCTCCCTTCATCTTCATTTTATTCCACACTATTAATGTTACTTTTTGGTCTCGTCGGGAGTTATTATTAATAATGCAAATTTAAGGGTATCCATGGAGGACGGTGAGGTGTGCGTGCCCGACATCCCGCTAGCCAGAAGCGAGGACGACGACCTGGACTCGAACAAGAACTCCGAGTTCGTTGATATTTATTTATTATTTCTTTTCGAAACCATAAATTAGAGACCATGTTGAATTTTGCATTTTTCCCATTGCGCCATCAAGTTTGTGTTTCACATGCTTTTGATAGCGTTGATTTCCTGCGTTATTTAGTATGAAGTCTGAACCTTGCGCTAAAATAATATGTATCTAAAAAGTGTTGCGCGAGTAGTCATGCCAATCATCCCAATTTCTCCACACTTTCCCTTTCACTCCGCGCACTCTCCATCCATTCTCGGTAGTATAGCCAGAGCGTACTCAGATCTCATAAGCGTTTGTCTTTGCCGTCTGGCGCTCTCTTGATTCAACACGATCTCTCGCCCATCTCCTGTCTAGAATAGCCAAGGTGGGCGCCCTATCAGTGCAAAAAGCATCCCAATTTGGGTGTGTCCCTCTGATCTCTATTTTTCCGTTCCACTCACCACTCGATTGCCGCGAACTTCCGCTCGATAGCATCGATAGTAATGACCCAGTTAACGAGATGTGATAGGGGTAGGGAGGGAGTGAGGATCGCCCCTCCGGGCTGGTTTGCCCCCACTATAGTGACAGTGTCTGATGACACTGATGGGAGTGGTGCGAAAGGCCCTGTCATGCGATCTACCCAACTATCCCTTACTCGTTTAGCCTCCAAGATGAGAGAGCAGGTGAAAAGGAGAGACCATCTGTCTCGTCTTCTTGAAGTAATTCATATGAGCCTTCACTGGCTCTTCTCTCGTCTATTTCATCTTGTCTTTCTATTGAGTCCTAAAGCCATAAAGGGAGGAGAAAGGCTCGAGCAAGATGACTCAGTCTGCTGGAATCGATAGGGGCTAGTACTCCCTCTCCATTCTTCCACCCACAAGTCCCTCTGGGGATACGGAAAGAGGAGCCTGATATGAACGTTATCAGTCGAGGCATCTGCATTCTCTGAGAGCATGCATACATTTGTCCGGGAAGAGAGGCTGGGAGGAGGTTCGTGAATAGTTGATGTGAAGACACGAGAGACACACTCGCGCTCCCGCATGCAAATGAGCCGAGAAGCTTAGCAGGAGAAGAGAGTTTGTCCTTCAGTCGCTCTCTTGTCACAGAGGAAGTGAATCTCTCGCGCACTAGTGAGACGGCTTGTCAGTATTGAGTTCTGAGCCATAAAGGATGAGAAAGGAGGGAATACATTTTCATTGTCAATCTGGGATCGAAAATATACATTGGTCTCACAATCAGATTGATAACCACATTTGAAAGGGGAATTTTGAACCCGTGGATATGTAAATGACTGATATCCGGCCCGATGTGTACGAAAATGTATGAAGGAGGAGCAGTACAGTGAGATGCGTCACTTGTCAATTAACGGATCAAATAAATCGCCCATGGAGACGGTTTCCTGAGGGATATGTCTTGAAGGACAGAAGGAAAGGAAATTGGGCAAGCAACCGAGACGAATTGTCCGAGAAGGAAGACAATAATCGCTGACAGACGAGGCAGAAAGGGGATTGGAGAGGGCAATTCCACCCTCTGGATATGATAGATGGGCGTAATGAGCTCAGCCCTTGATTATCCCCCTTGCCCTAGGCCAGGGCTGATTGCAGAGGAGGTAGATTGCATGTCCCTCTCGATTACCCCTTGGCTCTTGTCCATGGGATGGGTGTCTGTAAGAGTAATGAGTGGCTGAGCGAGGCTCGGTAGGTCAATGTGACCTTAGCTGTTGCAAGTTGTGCTAAAATAGGGCACAGCGGCCTTTGCAAAGGGCGCAAGGACTAGCCCCGCTGAGTAAGCCTGGGAAAGCGAGAAGAGACACTCTTCTTTGTGACTCGGTTCGGCTTTTTGCCCTCTATCTTTCCGCGGCCTGACACCTCGAGAAGTTTTTGTCAGTTTGTGTGTGCACCTCCTCCTCTGCGTCTCTGCCCCGCCTCTCCTCGATCTCCACGCACTCTGGCACAGTTTTTGAAGATCTGGTGTCTGCTCGTCTGGGCACTCTCGCTGATATCTTTGTCTATCAGCGCGCCAATCAATCACTAATTTAGTGTGAGGAAGAGTCCTAAAGATATCCTAAAGATATATCGATGCTCTGGTAGTGGAGAGATCATTAAGAAGTCAGAGAGAGAAGATCAGACAAAGCGAAAAGAACAGGCCAGAAAGCGAAAGCGATCGATCACAGTGAGTGATTACTGCGGAACTCTCAAGAGAGAACTTGAGAAGAGCGGGCCCAGAACGGCCTTCCATATGGAGCTGCACTTGTGCGAGTCTCTGCCACTCTCAATACGGAGTGCTCTCTAGTGGTTTCTGACCCCATCTAGAGGGAATGTCCCCACTTGAGACGATGAGGCAGAAGGAAAGCATTGTCTCCCTCCTCATCGAGAAAGAAAGAGAGAAGAGCCCCCTCACTTAGCGCACACACATTGGCACTCTGATTCAATGCAGATGCCCTCGAGGATCTATGCACAGATTCCCGGAGAATTGGATGTTACATGATTACTCCCTCCTTTGTCCGCTTCTAGCTACACTAAGAAAACTATGGTATATCATCATCATTACAAGAATTTACGAGTACATCCTGCAGAATTGAATGTTATCTCATTCCGAGGCACTGCAGAAAGAAAGTAGAGAAGCAAGAAGGGCTAGAACATCCGAAAGCAATCCGGGCAATCCGGCAGAACTGAGAGGCAGTTAGAGGCAGAGCAGCAGAAAAAAAGAAGGGATTCTCCCATTTCGCTGCTACTTGATAGTGTCGTCGCCTCATGTTGAGCCCCCGAAGCTCTCCGTTTCTGCGCTGGAAATGAACTGGAAAAGAGAAGAGAGGGAACTCGTCGTTTATTCTTACTTTTCTAATCCGAAGGCTGATTCATACGTGCTCAATATTCGTATTGGAACCCACTACCTAAGCATGGTTCCGTTTCTGGAAATGAACTGAAAAGAGAGAAAGAGAGGGATTGCACGCGGAAAGCGACTGCCAGGGGATTACTCCATCAGTTGGTGATGGAAGATCGGCGGAAGGGTGACACTGTATAGTTTTGCTCCCTGAAAATACCCGACGTCGCGCGCTTTCATTATTCACTGAAGTGAGTTGACAAAGATCAAAGAGCTGTCATAAAGTCATGTCAGGGAGGGCAATAATCACCGTTTGGTCACTGCGGCAGTTGTTGAACAAGTGGGCAATGCCCGGGGCTTGCAAGTGAAGGATGTAATGGACTCTCTGCCGAGAGCTGACAAGGACTTATTGCTCGCCTTTTCTGCTCGATTGTTCGAGGATTACCCGAGGCTTTGGGTTCCGAGAAGCCCCGAGGAAGGCGAGGGAACGGGACAAGATGGGAGACGGAAGAGAAGCAGGCAGACACCAGAAGAGGAGGTGTTTGTCAGAACACAGCGAAGGAGGCAGCGAGGGGGAGCCAAGTATGGATCGAGTGAGGGAAAGAGGGAAAACACAGGGGAATATCATTAAGTAGCCGCGTTGTGGACGTGAAATTGCCGTTATTAGGGAGGGGATGCATAGGAAGGAGATCTTTGGCGAGATGGTGACTACAATTGTCTTATTTTTGTTGTTTCTGAAGTATATCTATTTTTTGTCCGCTGATTCTTCGTCCATCGCCCAGCCACATTTTCTGAGAGGTTATGGAGTGAGTGAAACTTGAATGTTGAGAATTTTGATCCTTCGCAGTAATCGTTTCCCAGAAATGGTGTAGGGCCAGCGAAACTCGAATGGTGTGCTCATCAATATTTTTTTGTGAAAACGGGTACACGGGTAGAGCAAAGCCATTACTCATGCCCGCATTCACTGGCTTTTAGCAAGCGCTTGAAACCCAATAGCATCTAGAGTGTTTCGTTCCCTCTTCAATTGAGCGAATTTCCTTTGTGAGTCTCGGGCCGACTGAGTTGATTGTACTTGCCCGAGAGCACTTCCGCTTTCTGGTTTGAATCTCGCGCCAATAAAATTAAAATTTTGAACTGGCGCGAAGTTCTAGGTTCCCCAGGCAACTACGCGCATCTCTCTCTAATAAGCAGTTCTCTCTTCCACTTCGCCTCCTCCTTCTATAACCGAGCTACGCGTATCGATTCGCACGTCCCTCTCGCTCCCCTATTCCGCTATGCCTGAAGTTGAGATGTTCTAACTTGCGAGAACCGTATTAATTTTTGTTCACGCGGTCAATCAGCACAGCAGTTTTCCCAATTTTATCTTGGCTTTGTGGAATGTCTGAAACGCAAAGTTGCAATGCGCGGAATGTTTGAGATTCTGGTCTTAATATTTTTTCCAAAGCGATCGAGCGTACACTGTCTTCCCCCTGTTTCACAAACTTTGTAGTATCGCTGAAACTTAAATTAGCGGAATTTGCCTTTTGGGATTCTTGATTGTTTTTTTGAGGCAATCGAAGTCTTACTAGCATTTCCCAACGACGTAGTTGCTTTGTAGCGCCCCTGAAACACGATATTGGAATGTGCGGATTATTTATAGGATTTTGCACTATTTATATTTTTTACAAAGCGACAACGTGCTCACTAGTTACCACAATGCTCGGCACGATTTCGTAGTTCCACTGAAACACCAGGTCGCAATGTGCAGAATCTCACTCATTTCAAATGATTTTTGTATTTTCTCGATGGGAAATACCATTTCACTAGATTACCTCATCGTCCACTGGCTTTTTAGTCTCACTGAAGCACAATGTCACGTGCTATGAAATCTTATTTAATTTATGTTTTCGAAAATAATTAAAATAATATTTTTGCAGCCGCAGCAGCAGCTCGGGCACGACGATGACGGAGGAGGACGAGGCGGTCGCGAGGTACGGTAGGGGGTACTATAGCAATTGGATACGGTATGATTACTGTAGTAGAGAGGTACGGTAGTAGAGTTGTCGATTCGGTAGGGGTTCGGTAGTAGAAGGGTAAGGTTACTGCATGGCATGAGATACGGTATGTGAGGGTAGGTAGGGGGAGGGGCAGGATAACGCAGCAGCAGTTTTTTTTGTAGCGTTGGCCGCACTCCACGGATCGTCTCTGTACGTTCCTGAAGGATTTGTTGAACGCATGAAACAGGAACAGGGCAGGGAACAGTGTGATCAAAGTGCCGTAGTTTGCTTATTGCCCATCAGGGGCATTACGTTGTACGATTTTGGTTCTATGGATGGTTATTGCAAAATGGCTTCACACTTATTTAGTGATCATTGGTTTCTGATATTATTTATCAAGTTCCTTGAAACCGTAAAGTTTCTAGTTTTCCTCCATAGCCTTGCGATTAGGATCCAAACCCCTATTGAAATTTTTTTATTCGAATCCGAGGTGGCATCGTTTGCGCATAATATAGCCAGTTTATGTCGAGACACTGAAACGTAAAAGGAATGGGTTAAAAACTTATTTCCCTTTTTTTCATGGCCTTCAGCATCAATATACTGACTGCTTGTCCGAATGCGAATATAAGTCAAATCGCTGAAACAAAAAAGTAACAGACCGTAATCCATCCCCTTTCCTAGATCGGCGAACCTCAACGACGATCTGTCCGGCAGTCTGGAGGATCTCGTCGGCAACTTCGATCAGAAGGTGGGGTTTGTTCTTTGATCTCTGAACTTTATGATCTCGCATCGATAGAGTAGGGAAACATTGACCAGAAGATGAGTTTTAATATTGATCTTTGATCTTTGAAGACTATTACCTCGTAGTCTAACATGGATTTCCATCTCCATTCCACATGAGAGAAACATTGGTCTGTTCACATTCTAGAAATGAAGAAAACGCGAAAACCTACCCTGAGTTTCTGGTGTTTCACGTTGGAATGGTACACCTTGGTGCGCCCTTCAGAGTAATGGGCTACCGTACCGTTGTGGAAATCTACTATCATTGTGTCAGGCACATACAATTCTCTTTGTTATGATTATAGTTTAGTATTTGATCTCTCTAGTTTGATCTTTGATCTCTTCATCCCTCCTCTCCCAGATCAACCACTGCCTGCGCGACCTGGGCGAGTCGACCGAGGAGATGGCGCCCGTGACCGTGCGGACGCAGGACGAGATCATGAGCGAGAGCCAGTGAGTAATATCGGGACTAGACTCTAGTTACGATTACTTTTTAGTTTGTAGTTTGTAGTCTGATCCCAGTAGTGTCTTCCCGACTAGGTCGGTTGTTTTGCCCCGTTAACCCCGGAAGGAACGGGGGTTGTGATGAAAAATAGTCGCTCGTTAGTGGCCCGTAAAGAGAAGAAGAAAGGATGGGACGGTATGTATCGATCCGGGAAGGGAATTCTAGAAAAGGGAGAGGGACGCAGGCGAGGGGAGAAATTCTAATGAAGCGGCGCCTTTTTCCCACCGCGACGTGCGGCTTATTTTGCTGTGTTGTTTTGCCTTTTTTGCTTTTTTTCGTAGTGGTCTTTCGAAGAGTCGAGCCAGCCGTACTAGAGTAGTCCACAGGGACACTCGAGTCAGTAGTATCTTTGGCGTGGAGTAAATAGCGGAGTGAGTAGGAGAGAATTTGAAACGGGATTATGCAAATGCGAGGCGACGTCAGGGCTTTTTTGGGAGGGAGTTGTTGGAATGGAAGTGCTGGGGCTATTTCGGGGTGTCCCTTTGCGGTTCCAGAGCCGGGAAATAGCATGTGAAACCGAGAGTTGACGGCTCCGGAAACATGGACGACGACTAGTGCTGCTCTGAGCAGAGAAAATCAATTGGCTGCCACTAACGCACTGCTCTTTTTGTCTTCTCTTCCATCTCTTCTCCATCCTCCTTCCTCCCCTTCTCATCTCTCTCTCCACTCCCTCTTTCCGCCAGTCCATTGGTAGTGGAGAAAAAATGCAATAGATAACGAGGAAGGGACCGAAACAAGTGGTAAGGGGGAGGAAGGGAACGACACAAAT
Source organism: Pristionchus arcanus (assembly GCA_900490705.1). NCBI lineage: Eukaryota > Metazoa > Nematoda > Chromadorea > Rhabditida > Neodiplogasteridae > Pristionchus > Pristionchus arcanus. The sequence goes on from LS486474.1 coordinate 109,110, forward strand.
GATAATTTGACCCCCCCCCCCAATAAATCCCATGCTATGAGGTGAGTTTGATACGCCGGGTGTTATAGATCCTGGTACCCTTTTCAACTGTGGGGTACGGTAACATCCGATTGCCAACTGATGACGTAATAGTGCTGAAATCGAAGATAAGGGCAGGAAAGTGGCGAACGCGGCTCGGCTTTCATATCTGCGGGTTTTGCTCGAAAGGTGGTGTAAACTGGCCAGGGAGTTTAGAAAGAGTGCTCGCAAATTATTTTAGGATCGGCATGGGTCGTTGAGGTTTCACGAGGGGTTGATAATCGCTAAGGTAGCAGTGGGGCCAATTTATCAGCTTTTCGCTTGTTGTTAAAAATATTATCGAACATTGATGATTAGTTTGCTGAAAATTTCGATGTTATTTGTTGGGGGGCAAATATGCGTTTATGCTGGGTACTTGGATGTTTCACGAGGGCTTGATTGCTGCAAGGGCACCTATCATGCCACTATGGTTAACCCATCTCGTTCTAAAAAATATCGAATATTATGGATTTTGCTAGTTGAATTTCCACGTTATCAGATGAGGGCCATTTTGAGCTTCTTCTTCACGGGGGTTTTGATAGTTGCGGCATGTCTGGGCAACTAATTTCTACTGCATCCAGGTTTCTAAAACACAGTACATGTAATCAAATGCGGCTTTATTGTTGGCTGTAGGCATTTTTTTTCGCTAGTCATTAGCGTCAGATTTGATTGATGGTGACACGGCCCATCACTAGTGTCATGAGACTAGTCGCGATCGCTTGAAAATTGTAGTATGAAGATGCATGGGGCGGAAATCTGATACGCGCTCGAGCAGAGCGTAGGGGCAGAGGGATTCCGGGGGTATGAAAGGAGATAAAGAAGAGGGGAGAGGGGGCTTGAATGACGAGCCAGGCAGATTAGGGCAATGCAAAGGGGGCATGAGAAGTGTATAGTGAGAGGGAATGGTCGAAATTCAACAGGAGATGGGTGATTTTGAGCGGAAAATGGGTGATTTGAGGGCAGGTTGAGGGAGGTTTCAGGGAGAAGTGAAGTTGGCTGCAAAAGCTATTACGACAATTCGTGCTTGTTGTAGGTTGTAAAAAAAAATACTTTCGTTACAGGGAAAGTCTACAATGCGTTAGATTTCTTAGTTTGGAAACTGGACATTCGCGGTTTCATGGGAGGCATATTCAATGGCAATGGCTGTGGATGTGATAGACTGGACATACGGTATCGAATAATTTCTCCCAATTACGAAAAACGCAGCGTTGACTGATTACTTGGCGGTTTCGTACCTGTCGAGATATCTAGGTGATTGATGGTATCACGAGTGAGTGATAATCGTTGGCGGGTCACTGGAAGCGATCTGAAGGAGACCTCTAAAGCGGAAAAAAATAAATATATGAGAAAGGAGCCGAACAGGCAGTTTTGTGCCCCAATGCACATTCATATTCCCCGCCTCTACCATTGCAATTAATATCGCATCAGCATGCGTGCTAAAAATAATTCTGATTATCGATCCTGTAGCAATCCTGGTTCTAGCTTCGATCCTTGGTAATAGACTGGTCGTTAATCCCCCTCCCCTCCCCCAGGTACATGCTGGTCGCACGAGTGAGTGATAATCGTCATTAGAAGCGATCGGCTGAACAGAGACAGTGGAAAAAAATAGAAAAGTATTGCCGAACAGGCAGTTTTGTGCCCCAATGCGCATTCACATTCCTTGCATGTACCTTGTCAAAACAATCTCAGAAAAATGCCTTTCTAAAATTAATTCTGATTATGGATCCTGCAGGAATCTCAGTTCTAGCTTCGATCCTTTGTAATGGTTTGGTATTTGGTCTATTCCTCCCCCTCCCTTCTTGCGTATGGCTTTGATCTATCATCCTAGACTCTAGTTTGGTCTTTGATCTCTGACCCCTCCTAGATTCTAGTTTGATCTTTGATCTTTTACAGACTCTGGTGGACGCTCACGGGCAACTTCGGGACGATGCTCCCGCTCGACGTGCACACGATGAAGACGCGCAAGCTGATGGTCAACTCGCTGGATCTCAACTCGGCGAGGACGGATAAGGTTGGTTATAGTTTGTAGTTTGATCGAGGATGGGGTGGAAATGGATTGTGTGCGCTAGACGAGGCGGGTTTGGGGGGGATGGAGGCGATGCAGCAGTATTTGAACTTTATGGCGTTGACTAAGGTGAACAAGGTTGGTAAAGTCGAGGAAGTGGTGGTAATGAGCTGAGTGTGGTCCTCAAATCTGCCAGGATGAATTGGATGCAGCGATTAGTGAAGAATCATAGCGAGTTGTATGTTTCACGAGTAGGTGATGTTCATAGGTGGCGTCTGTCATCGATCTTGTGAAGACTAACGACATGAAATAAAATTAATGATTCGATCTGTGGTTGGTGTAGCGTAGAAAAAAATCTATCAAGTAGTTAGAAGGCATCTATAAGGTGCAGTTCCTGATTTTGACATGTGGAAAAATAGGTAGAGGTGGGTTTCATAAGGAGGTTATGTTTGTGATTGGCTTCTGTCGCCGATCGGGAGCCGGGATAGCGTGGAATAAAACCAATCAATAGAAGACGATTAGCGATGGGGTGCTGCTATTGATTTTGACATGTGAAACAATAGGTAGAGGTGGGTTTCATGAGGTGATGATGTTCGTGATTGGCTTCAGTCGCCGATATTGTGTGGGATAGCTTTGAATAAAATCAATCAAATAGTTAATAGGCATAGAGAAGGTGCACCTCTCCATTTTGACAACTGTTATAGAAATGGGTAGAGGTGGGTTTCACGAGTAGGTGGTATTCAATGTTGCGGTTTGTCATCAATGTACCCTTGGTTGCGCCTGAAATAAAATCATTGATTTATTCGCAACTGATCACAGATACGTTTCGGCTGCTGTTTTTCGAGACTGAAAGGATGGCACTTTCTCTGGTTTGCAAGGTCTACAACTTTAACGGAATTTAACTTTAATTGCGTTAATTCATCTTTTGGAAAAATAGGTAGAAGATCTATGTTTCACGAGTAGGTGATATTGAACGTTTAGGCTTATTAGCAATCTTTCCATGGTGTTTGTCAATGGTACATTTCAATGAGGCTACTGATTTCCGTTCTCTTATGTTTTGCCGTCTATAATTGGTATTGCTTTATTTCAACTTGTGGAGCAAAAGGTAGCTGAATGTTTCACGAGTATGAGATATTCATGGTTGGGGCTTATTATCAATTCATCCGTGGGTGCTAGTACTTTAAAATCAATTTTGCAGCCTGTTTCTGTTCACCCAAATCAAGCGAGTATCATCGCAGAAAGAGGCTGGTTGCGAGTAATACTCAAACCGAGGCAAGGGAGCAGACACAAGCACTCTCTCCATTCCCCATGCTCTCTCGCCCTCTCTAACCGAATCAGATAAATAGATAGAGGGCGATCAAGGATAGGATACAGTGCGTGATTTTGGGAAAAATAGGTAGTTGTGGGTTTCATGAGGTGGTGATGTTAGTGACTGGCTTCTGTCGCCGATATTGAGTTGGGATAGCGTGGAATAAAATCAATCACATAGAAGGCATAGAGAAGGTGCACCTCATGATTTTGACAACTGGTAGAGAAATGGGTAGAGGTGGGTTTCACGAGTAGGTGGTATTCAATGTTGCGGCTTGTCATCAATGTGCTCTGGTTGCTTCTGAAATAAAATCATTGATTTATTCGCAACCGATCACAGATACGTTTCGGCTGCTGTTTTCTTAGACTGAAAGGATGGCACTGTCTCTGGTTTGCAAGGTCTACAACTTTAAAGGAATTGCGTTATTTCCGTTCTCTTATGTTTTGCCGACTATAATTGGTATTGCTTTATTTCAACTTGTGGAGATGAAATGTAGATGAATGTTTCACGAGTATGAGATATTTATGGTAGGGGCTTATTATCAATTCATTCGTGGGTGCTTGTACATTAAAATCAATTTAGCAGCCTGTTTCTGTTTACCCCCAATCAAGGGAGTATCATCGAAGAAAGAGGCTCAGCTGGTTGCGAGTAATACTCAAACCGAGGCAAGGGAGCAGACAGAAGCACTCTCTCCATTCCCCATGCTCTCTCGCCATCTCTAACCGGCTAGAGAGCACGCAGAATGGAGAGACCGTCGGGAGACGAGAGACGCTCCCCAAGGGAGGCCGCGGCCTACGATAATTGTATCATCCGAGTACAACATCCCTCCATAGTTAGAGCAGGGACTCTCTCACTTTCGCACACTATCTCGCCCCCGGGGCAGAGAAATGTCTCTCAAGATGACGCGCTATCTCGCCAACTGTCTGCCTTCCCGGCCGTCTCGTGTTGTGAAATGTCCCCCTTTTCGCATCGTGGGAGTTGCGAAACGAGAGGAGAAAGGGGTGGAATGTAGTGCAAGACAGGGGTTGATAATTATGCTTTTACTGGTTTGGGACGTCTAAAATAGCCGAAATATCGACGAAAACAATGCGTTTTCAACGTGTGGGAAAGATGGAGACGTGTGCTCGATTCTAATGATCTTTGATCTTTGAGACGAACAGAAAAAGGAGGTGCGGAAAGGCATAATAAATTATATTGGGCCCCGGCGAATAGCAGATATTTCAAAAGGCGGTGAGTGAAAACAAGGCGAAATTGGGATGTTTGGAGGGCTGGTGATGGCGGGTTTCAGGGAGGGAACTTGTTGGGAGGGAGTGGAGATGGTTCAATACACTCCACACCGAGGTGGTAATAGAAAATCAGCGAAAGATTGTGGATCCCTATTGTAGGAGAGCGATAGAAAAAAATATGAATGAGAGTTGGCACTGGCGAGTTTCAGGGAAAAATCAACTAAAGATTGTGAATGGAGATGTTCTCTAGAGTAGGAGAGCGATAAAAGAATGAGTTGGTGATTCCTGGCATCGGAAAGGGTACTTGTCATACATTGTCGTAACTATCGGGCCCGTAATCAGACCACTATATTTTTAATGGAACCAGTTATCAGACCACTACACATCCACGTTCGGGGTTTAAATTATTCCTTTCAACTGTGGTTATCAGTCTCAGGCCACTATATATTTTCGGTCCCCGGTTGGCAATGAAAATGTATGGGAAGGGTACTTGTTTGGAGAAGTTCAAGCGAATGCGATTGCTCGGGCGTTTTCGAATCTAAAAAAATACTACGGTTTCCCAGTACCGCTGAGATGATGCCGTTCTACAAAAAAAATCAATTGGGATTTGCTGAAAGTTCGGTAAAACCGCCCTGGGATTTTTTTGATTGGGGCACTAGGTGATTCGCCGTGTCACGGATTGGCCTTAGTCAGATGATCGCTGAGGGTGCGATAGTGACTTCAAATTTATGGTAAAAATCATCACTTTCTTTCTAATTATTGCGAAGTGATGACGAAATCCGATTCCAGTAATTTCTGGATTTTTAAATAATGATTTTCCAATTTTCCAGTCCGACCACCCGTACTCGCTAGACGGAAGCGAGGACGAGGACCTACGTGCGGCACTGGATATGCACCAGCTCGTGGCACAGGTACCTATCGATTACCGTAATCAAGGCGGGTACTGCGGGTCAGATAGATGAATTGGCTCGAAAAAAGGAAAATAGAGAGGCTTTGGTAGAAGTTGGCCATGCACCAGATCGTAGCACAGGTGAGATATCGATTACCGTAATCCGGGAGGGGGGGGGTGGTTGGTCGGGTGAATTGTATGATCAGCAGGCTGACGTAGATTAGAGTGTAGAAATTGATGATGCACAGTGAGTTGGGTAGGCGATCCGGAATCCTGAGAAAAAAGGAGAGATTATGATTGTGTGTTTCACGAGTAATTCATATATCTGGCCCCCTCGGTGAATCTAATGTGTCTGATTGTTAGAACACTATTACAAAAAGTACGACCATTCATGCATATTCGTGCAATCAGCGCATGGTAGCATAAGAAAGTCGCCGGGTTGCTCCCTGGTTCAGAATTTGATTAGAATAGCCTCAGTTCTTTTTGGATTTTGCATTTGACAGATGGTTCTGTAATGTTTCACTGGTGGTACATAGTCCTAGCACTGGTAGTCATTCCAATCTCGCTGAATCTCGCTGAGAAATAGATTAGAATGGCCTCAATTCTTTTTTTAATATTGTTTTGACAGATGGTTCTGTAGTGTTTCACTGGTGGTACATAGTCCTAGCACTGGTAGTCATTCCAATCTCGCTGATATCTTTGATGGGGATAAATATTAAACCTACCGCACCCCACCATTACCGTAATTGCAGGGACCACCCATGTCGGCCGACTCGCCGCCGCAGACCGCCGACCAGGTCATCGAGGAGATCGACCAGATGCTCAGTGTACGGTATTTCTGCCGGGGTACGGTAGTCGAGGAATTATTGATTTTCTCTGGAGAAAATGCTCAGTGTACGGTATTTCTGTCGGGGTACGGTAGTCGGGGAATTATTAATTTTCGCATGGACAGATGCTCAGTGTACGGTAGTCTTTGGGATTACGTTACATAGGGATGTATTCATTTTTTTCGGGAGTGGATGCTCAATAGCTTTACGGTAGATTTTATTAATTCGTTTACTTCTTTGTTGATAGTCTGAATTAGATATTTGGATACTTCAATGCAGAGATCAAATACCCCTCCCGAAAGGTCGTATGCATACCACATTTTGAACAAAGATTAGAGAAAAGCATACCACATTTTCCCGGAAACAGTGAAAATTAGCCGAAACCTAACCACCGCATGCCCTAAAACCTTCAAAAATTTTAAAAGCACACCACAATTTAAGTTTCATAATGTGAGTATTTGATCTCTGCTTCGATGTCAGCGGTTATATTTCTGAGGCAAGTTTCGTGATATGCCGACCCTGAAACATGAAAGCTGCCGCCCGACGGGTGCAGTAAGCCATAGGGATTACTAGGGGGGAGATTCGTGATCGAGGGGGGGGGTAAGCATTGCGAAACGAAGGCTATGTATGAGGTTGTGTAGGCCGCTGTAGGCTGTAGTAACTAAAATACAGTTTGATCTTTGATCTTTCTGGTCGTTGATGTTTGATCTTTACAGTCGTGCGACTTCACCGGGTCGATGATGACGGACAGAACGATGGAGAGCGTGGATAGCATGTACTCGAGCATGCGATCGCCCTCAGGTACGGTGGATTTATTGATTATTGGTTATTTATGTTTTTTTTAAATTCTCTATCTGCACAGACTGCACTAAAAGAATGGGTAGAAAGAGGTATTAGAATGGTTGTGGAACGCGAAACAGCTTGACACATTCACAAAATTCACTACGTTGCTGAGATTGTCTAATTTACGCGCCTGCATTCCTTTCGGATAGTGGTAGTATGCATTTCGACAATAAGAACAGACTGATCGGTGCTCATAACTATTGCTCAGATTAGGCTTTCCATTGAATCAAGAAACATACGTCCTTGAAATTAAGGAATAAAATAAATAAGTGTTTAAAAACATATTCTCATTATCGGGTGATAAGACAGCTCGACCAAACAAAATCGAATAAGGACATTTCGCACAATTTTCGTGAGCGCGCACACGTCTTTGAAAGCATTTTTCGCGTGTTTAGACTAAATTTTTCTCATGTTTATTTATCAATTTAGATTTATACCGAGTAGAAGAACCGAATGATGGGCATAAAAGTGCAAGAAAACAAGAATGGAGAAGCAATTGTGCGAAATGTCCTTGTTCGAAATGTCGTTATTCGATTTTTTTCGGTCGAGTTGTCTTATCACCCATTATCGGAGAGGTAAATAGATTAGTGTACTTTGGGCGCCTCTGAAACAGGAATAAATCGTGAACAGTTTTCGCTTATTTTACATGCGTGGCCTGATGAAAAGGGAAATGCTCACCCCGTGCTCAAGGCACTTGCGTCCTGCGGGCCTGATAAATACGCATAGAAATCAATGACGTCTTTCTACCGTATCCATCATACCGTACCCCTCTGCAGGCACCTACCAGGGCGCGGGCACGATGTCCTCCATGATGACGTCATCGTCGATCCCGGCTGAAGTGGATGCCAAGATGCGCCAGGCGGCCAACATCACGGCCCATCCGGAGAGTGAGTGATCTTTGATCTTTGGCTCATCCTAGGACCTGGCGAGTTGTTATGGTAGTCAATACTAGTGGTATATTGTAGTTACGGTAGTTGATAGGCCCATCCGGAGAATGAATTGCATTTCTGAGACACCGAACCTTCCAGAGAGAAGTATTCGAATAATCAAATTATCTCGAGTAGAATTTTAATTGTCACCGACTCATGGGAAAAAGATGTGGGGAATTGTTTTGTAGTCTAATCGCACCGTCTATTATTATCCCGGACATATATTTTCTGTTGAATAGTTACTGAAACACAAACCGTGTTTCGCTGAAATTTGGACCATTTTTTTTTAACTTTTCGTGTTTACAACGTTGATCACCCTCGTTTAGGTGAAGGTATGAGACTACGGTAGCTCGAGTGAGTTACGGTAGACAAGTTATAGATTATTCATCGTCCTTTGTCCAATTTGTGTCTGCGGTGCTTCACTTTTTCACGATTTGCTCCGGATTTGTGCTTCTTTTCAATCTCTTGGCCGGGAAACTTTACGATGCATCGACAAAAGAAGCGGATAAATTCGAATAATTAATTTTCAATTTTAATCCTTCGCACGAGTGTGGTGGCGTAGTAGCGATAGGGGCACACACGGCAGCAGCACCGTAACCATCAGATTTGAATGTTCCCGCCATTTCCCGGATTTGAAATTGTCGATTTTGCAGATCTGAAGGAGCTGAGCTACTCTAAGCTCGTCCAGCTTCACGCGGAGATGGAGCAGCTCATTCAGGTTTGTTATTTTTATTGATTTATCGATTATTTAATTATTTGTACATCTGGATCTATCATGACCACTGAGGGAACTGAGCTAGATTGGCTTTTGAGATAGTTGTGAAACACTAGGAAGTTAGGAAATTTTATTTTAGCGAAATGAGATTGTTTGTTCAAGTAGAGACTAATCAGTCGAAGCAGCATTCACACGCAGAGCGAACCGGCGATAACAAACAACCGTGAAACACCTTTCTACAAGGTTTCCCCCCTCGAATGCTGGGGGCGATTTCATACTGGACAACAACCTAATGCATGCTTTTTGTTTTACTTTCCGTATCGCACGAGGATCCTACTGCCAAACACCTCTCTACTCCCTCTTTTGATATGGCGATGAAACATGGATATTCCATGAAGTTTGAAACTGAGCTTCACTGTTTTCATAACGATTCCTCACCACTGCGACCCGACATTAAGATCCATTTTACATTTAGCAATACAATGCCTTTCTGATCTTTGATCTCTCATCGAATCCTGATCTTTGATCTCTCATCGAATCCCGATCTTTGATCTCTCATCGAATTCTGATCTTTGATCTTCCATCAGAATCTGATCTTTGATCTCTTCGCAGGTCTACAACGAGTCGCTCGTGGATGAGCTTGCGCACCGGGACGAGCTCGAGTACGAGAAAGAGATGAAGGTAATTAATTATTTATTTATTTTACTTAAATTATTATTTAATAAGTGCTTTTTGTGTTTCTGATTGTCTTTTGTAGGAACTTGGGCAAAATTTAATTTTTCTCCTTCTCATCCTCGAATTGAACAGTCCTTTCCTAACCGCACATGTAATAGTCGTGAAACAGCGCTTAACCATGAACATGTCAATTCGCGAAACCTAGAGAACCTGACTACTTTGTGTGCGTGGTATTAAATGTAGTGATAATACTATTTTTATTAATTAATTACATAATTAATTAATTAATTAATTCAGAACACGTTCATCTCTCTGCTGCTGTCCATCCAGAACAAGCGGCGGCAGTTTGCCAATGAGCGCAAGCGGAAACCGGGCAAGGTAATACTATTTTATTATTGCATGCTATTATCTTTTGTCATTTTTCCTGTTCCAGACAAAATATGCGTAGGATTCTACTTTTCTGTACCGCATTATTATGGGGTGTCCTAGACGTATCGGAAAATGTGCACGGTGAAAGCCGGTTTCGAGGTTATGATTAGATAGGACTAGAACTCACCCACCAATGCTATCCATACTGCTCGTTCTCACTATAACATCTCCTAGTCGCTTGATGCTTCACGGTGATTATGAGGTTGGGATGTGAACCTTTGAACGGTAAGACTCTGGATGGGTGTTTCAATCTACATCAAATATTTCCATCGTCTTTTACCGTTGAGCTGTAGTTTCTTCTCCTTAGGTGGGCACCGCCCACTGAATTGATGAGGTCTTAGATATCGTATCCAACAGTATTCATAATGTTAGATGGACGCCTCCTCCCTTTCATAATTCATGACCGCTCGCCCTAGTTAAACCAACTAGGGGCATACAGTATCTGAACCCAATCATAGCCCATCATTGCTACCGTATTCCCCTTACAGTTTCATACCTACAGTAATCAGTGATCTTCCTATCTCTCTTCTAGATGGATGCATCGTCCCTGCCGCAGTTCATGACTGCATCCCTATTATTCCTAATAGGGGAATTTTCAATCCCGTCCTCAATAGCTCTTAGGCATTCTGTATCCTGCAATTCATTTACCGTACCCTGGGTCACCGTATCCTACAGTATGTATGGTAACCGTATGTAATCATAATTGTAGATGGACGCCTCGTCCCTTCCGCAGTTCATGACGGCCTCCATCCCGTACAACGAGCAGCTGCGCGCAATGGACAACGCCACGATTTGCACCCTGAACAAGCGTGAGTGGATTACGGTATTATTGATTGTTAGCGGGATACGGTAGTCCGAGATGTTTTGGTCAGTGAATAAGGTTTCGGATAGTATCGCATATAGGATACGTTTGCCAATGTTAGGTAGATGCGTGCCCTGAACAAGCGTGAGTTTTAAAATTAGATGTCGATATCGTGAAAGGGCTACGGTTTTCGACATGATCAATGGATTACGGTATTACAGATGGGTTACGATTATACGGTAGTCGATCCGTAGCGTAGACTTGGATTGCTGTGTTGGCGTTATTGATTTGGAATCGTTCCTAGTGCAAAAGGTGGCGCAGTCATGTTTCTACCTGCGTAGATGTTCGATTGATCTCGGTTAGGTTCGATACCTGGTTTGCGTACTGCTTGAACAACAACACATTTTACCTATGGCACTGTGAGAATTGATTGTGGATGGTGGAATTGCGACGTGGTTCGATTGTGTTTCAACGGATACGGATATTTAAAAGGAATCTCGGGATTTGATGACAATCACACTAATGGATGTACAAATATCAATACATTTCAGTGCTGCGTGCGATCAACGAGGACTCGTCTTCCGTCCCCACGATGCTCACCGAGTACATCCTTACCGTAATCTGCCCCTCGGGACCCAAGCCGATCCCCTGCTGAGGGCTACGGTAGGCCCCGCCCCCTTATTGATCTCCCGTCCTTCCCGTTGATCTCATCACACAATTTGTAAGTCCTTTCACAAGCACAGTACCCATCCTGACCGCCCCTCTTTCGAATAGGCTACCGTATTCGCTTGTATCTTTATCGATTTTTGCACGCTAAACAGACACCCCCGCGCACCAAACGGGCATTGTATCGTTTTCCTACTTTTACCATTCAGAAATATTTTTTGTAGACGTTTTTGCACTACAGTCTTGAGTAGTAAACCTCGCCCAGCAACACCAAATTGACTACACCACGTAGATCTGACACCCCACCCCTCCCTTACCGTACTCCCGATGCGCTTGAAGCCTTCCCCGATCCCGATTCAGACTCTTCTTTGTGAGATATAATAAAAATATGCTATGTTCCTAGAGTATAATAGAGAATTGATATGGTTGCCATTGCTTACTATTCTGTCACACAAATTTCCGCATGTTTTGAACATTATTGCAAGATTGTATCACATTTACCTGCCTTCATTTTGTTCTGTCTAGTCGAATTTTCCATGATTGATTCCGATCGAATTTCTCGCATCCCGAGTTTATGACAGATAAATACGCTTGAAATAAGATAGTTCATCACACAATAATATCAGCATACAACATTGTTACGGTATCACGCAATCTTAGAATGAAACAATCAATCGATATAGCCACAAGTCTCATTTCACTCATTTCACAAGTTTCACCGTAAGTCGTCTCATAATACAGTGGTACCAGTTTAGCAACAATTGATAATGCCATGAAATTAGGAGGGTGTCACAAAATTAGGGATGAATCTACAAACTATGCATTCTATTACAACCTAAATTAGCCTATGTTTAAAGAAAATAAAGATAATTACAGTGTAAAACAAATAATAAATCTAGCGTGGTGTATCGATTATCGTAATCCTCACAACCTGCGTGCAGTCAGCAGGGCGACGAATACGAGCGAGAGCGATTGCACACCGGCCGACGCACGGTTGCGAGAGCTGAAAAAAAATCACCTTGAACATTTGAGTTTCATTAGAATTATTTGGTTGATTTTTTCAGGATGATTTTCAATCGAGTCGAATCTCAATCGCTCAAGTAATTTACAAAAATAAACTAATTTTCAATGGTCAATCTTTAAAAGTAGCGCGTAAGGGAACGTTGAGATTACAGTTTCACAAAAACCCTTTGCCTGTTGTCAGTTCGAAGGGTGGGGATACACAGTGTCACTTTAAAAATGAATCCAATTTATTGGAATTTTGAAAGTGGAACCGCTTAATTGAACACGAGAATTGAAATCGTTCTTTTGATTCTCCCCTTGTGGAACAAAGAAAGAGGAACGATTAGCATAGAACGCGCAGATTGGACTCGACAAAGCCGCACTCATTATGTAAAATCGACTAGAATGAACTCAAAAAGCAAAACCGACGATTTGTAACCGAGATTTTGTAACCGGCTAAATGGTAATGAGAAAGTAAAACCATCGATTTGCGTGCTAATTCTTGATGCAGATACACTCTGGTGTCCGCCCACAAGTTGGAATCAAGTAGAAATGGGATTTCAAGTTGTCAAGTACAGTACCCCTGACCCATTCCCACAAGCTTGGAGGCAACTTGTGGGAAGTGCTTGATTCCAACTTGTGGGCGGACACCAGAGCAGTCGGGATCGTCTTTTGTCTCTCATCTTCTCAACCACGGGGCATGACGAGACCAAACGAAGAAAGTAACAAGCAACATCATTTATCCGATGATACGAACTAATCAATGCAGAAGAAGTCGTGCAAATGAACAGACTCAAGTCGAGTCTACACTTTTGAGGAGGGGGGGTGCGTGTGTATCTGCATCGAGAATTAGCATGCAAGTCGACGGTTTTACTTTCTCATTACCATTTAGCCGGTTACAAAATCTCGGTTACAAATCGTCGGTTTTGCTTTTTGAGTTCATTCTAGTCGATTTTACATAATGAGTGCTTCTTTGTCGTTTCCTATC
>LS486474.1:135700-147295 GCA_900490705.1 Pristionchus arcanus
TGGGGGGGGGGTACGGTATGATTACGGTAGAGTAGATTATTGATTGATTTGCGGGGGAGGTACCAATTGTTTGCATACCATGATTACAGTTGTTTTTTATTAGTGATTGGTTGTGTTGTTTCTAGACAGGATCTATATGAAATTGCTTTTTTGGATCACCCAGGGTATTTATGCGCGCCTTGAAACACGAAACTTAATTTCGGGAAGTTTTGAAACGTTGTAATTTTCGCATCCAGTAAGTTTAACGTTTCCAGCTCCAGGTAAGTACCAGCCCTCTCGTCTCCCTTCTCCACTCCCGAGCCATCTACGAGCAATCTCCGTGCATGCCCGCTCTCCAAAAAGTGTAATTTGTCTCTCCCCTTGGCCGGTTATTTAGCTCATCTCCCCCAATTGACCATCTTCTCTTACTTCCCATTGATTTGCTCCTTTCAAGCCAGCAGTGTCTGTATCCCCTCATCCACCCCCGTAGAAAGATGCACATATATTACCTAAATTATTATTACTCTATTATTCTTAAGTTATCGTACACAAGTTTGTTTCTTCTCTCGGATTGATATTTGGTGATAGTTTCTTTGCCCCGCGACACACACATTGTAAGTTAGTTCGTAAAGCTGTACAGAGAGAGTTAGCCCCCTATTTCATCATCACATAATTTATGCTATATATACCCACCATTCCCTTATTATTGTACTCATGTCTCGTTTTATCACTTGCGTAGATTCGGTGTGTGCGTGCGTGCTCTATTGATGTTGTGATACTCGTGATTCGTCGACTTACCGTATGCCGAGTGAGCGCACGACGCACCACACCCCGACCCCTACCGTATCCTGCAATCATTGTATGCATGCAACCCCCTCTCTTGAAGTGATATACACAGTTGACTGGAATATAAATGTGTTTATATTATGGAATGGATCGGCGTATCGTATACACATACACACACGAGCACTAGTGATGGTGAAGCACAAGGAATGATGATGAATGAAGGGAATGAATCGATAAAGGGGTTACGGTATCATCAATTATCGATTGAAAGACGATTCAGTTAGCTACTGTAGACAGATATTTGGTAGGAACCGTATGTTATTGATTACTCAGATCTACCGTATTCCAGAGTTTAGCAATGGCTGCTCCAGAGAGGACTACTGTAGCGGAAGGTAAGCCAGTTCGAAATCAGGGCTTTCGGGGTGAAGAATTCGTCTCTTCATTTTCCTTGCTTTCTCGTTACTCTGACTGATGAGAGAGTACGAGGAGTGAAGAGATGGATTCTTCATCCTGAATGCCCTTCTCATAATCTGCTCAGAAATTTATTGTTGGAGTAGGACGACGAGGAGAAATCGAATAAGTCATCTCGCAAAGAATTATCAATCGATTGTGAAGCATATTTCGTTGTGAAAATTCAATTTGGATTCAGAGAAAATTCGAGACTGGCGGACCTTCCGTAATCATCACATTTTCGGGGATACAATATAACTTCGATAATTGTACCTATCGTAACCATCAGGGCCAATCTCTTTCCTGGGACTTGAAATGAAAATATACAATTGTGAGCCTACCGTAACCTACCGTAACCCTCCGAATCGTTGCAGGAATCCCTTCCGCGGAGGAGCTGATGCTCCTGCTCGAGCAGCAGGACGTAATGATGGAGTCGCTGGTTGAGGAAGTGGCCGGTGAGTACGGTAGTCCGGGGGGTCAGCATTATGACTGGCTGTGGTTCGCTGGGTCAGATTCGTGATAGACTAGATTTTGATATACATGATGGAGTCGCTGGTGGACGAAGTGGCCGGTGAGTACGGTAGTTCGGTGGGTCAGTCTGAAGACCGAGTGCGGTTCGCTGGGTCAGATTCGTGATAGACTAGATTTTGATATACATGATGGAGTCGCTGGTGGACGAAGTGGCCGGTGAGTACGGTAGTTCGGTGGGTCAGAATTATGAGCAACCGGGGTTCGGTGGGTCAGATTCGTGACAGACTAGATTGACATGAATGAGTCGCTGGTGTACGAAGTGGCCGTGAGTACGGTAGTCCGGGGGGTCAGATTGATGATCTACTGGTAATCTGGTCCCGTGATGCTGGTATCTCGCGTAGTTTGATGAGACAGATTACTGTAGTTCATCAAGGGTCCGGCGGGTCAGATGCATGATCTCCCCTATTCCAGGCTGCAAGAGGATCATCGCCGACCTGACAATGCAGATTGCGGACAAGGAGGAGACGAGGAGGGTACGGTAGAGATTAGGGCGGTCAGGATGAAGAATCCGGCTCTTCATTTCGTACTCGTCACTCGTCGCAGTCGTCACTTTGGAAACTATATATGCAAACTAGATACGTAGAAGAATTGCATTTACCAATAAGACTCGTCGCACTGAGAGAGCACACGGCGTGAAGAGACACATTCTTCATTCTGACAGGAAGATCTACCGTATCTAGTGAAGGAGGTGTTATGTGGGTCAGACTGATTACTGAGTTCAGGTCCCGACCACATCGAAAGCGCAAATGGGCGAGATGCGGAGGGACATAACGGGCGCGCTGAAGACGATCGATGAACTGAGGGTACGGTAGGTTGGGGAATACGGTAGATGTTGACTAATCTCCAGATGGCACAGAATGAACGGAGGGTACGGAAAAATGGCTATAGTGTATAGTGTCGCCGAATTTTCTGCAGTAGCTACAATGTGCTGAATCATCATGGCAAAATCTAAATAAATCAATAATCTTCCAATTGATCACATACAGTGTCCTCATTGGCTACAGTATCCCCTCTTCCCTGCAGGACCAGAAGAAAGCGCTCGAGGCGGAGGTCGATCGATTGAAGAGCGCCAGCGAGTCGCCCACTCCGCTGAAAGCTGTTGATGACTTGAGGACGCAGGTACTGTATGCCGGTGGGACAGAAGGGCTACTGAAGTTCCGTGGACCAGATCGAGAGCTCCTTGGGTCAGATGAAAGAATTGTTTATAATAATTCGATGTGTCAAAGTGGTAGCAAGGAACAGCGATTATGGTAGGGGCAGATCAGTATACAGTTGCTCGGTGTGTCATATTATTGAGTGGACTACCGTAGTTCCGCAGGACAGATTAACAGTTCGGCAGGGCAGATTCACGATTCCAGATGCGCGAGGCCGAGTTCGAGCGGGACCGAATGGCGCGGGAGCTGGCTGCGGAGAGGGCCGAGGGAGAGCGGATGAGGTCCCGACTGGAAGAGGTACGGTAGATAGAATCCGGGCTACCGTAATCTGGAAGGCGGGAAGTTCAAAAATAAGGAGAATCCTCATTTGGTCCATCGTGGAAGAGAGAAAAAGCCGATGTAATCTGGAAAGTGACATGTTAAAAATAACTAGAATTCTCAGCTGGCATGTGATAATTCGGCATTTGGCTCTCCTCTTTTTGTATGGTCCGGCAAGATTGACACTAGTACGGTAGACGATCGATACTGAACTACCGTAACCTCAAAAATAATGAAAAAAAATGGTATTTTTCAGTTAGAGAAGACGGTCATCTCCGTGGAAAGTGCGCGGCGTGCGTGGGAGGCGGAGTCGGCTGCTTCGCAACGCGAAACGCGCGCGACTGTCGAGGAGTGCAGGTTTCGCGCGGAAGGTGAGCTATTTCTGGTGATTTGCTTCGAGCTACCTTTGTTTTCGCATCACTAATATGCTTCACAAACATTTGATAATTGTTTCAAAACCGGCGTTCCCAATTGTTCTTCACGTTTTTTTTCACAAACTATTTTCTGAGCTGGTTGAAGAGAGCAGTTGTATCAATCGATGTCTGGAGAGCTTTTCCCCATTTCCTGCTTCAGAATTCCCATCCGAGCATCGGAACATAAATGAGTAAATTGAAGAAGCAGAGCAGTCCCTGCAGTACCTATCTCCATCATTTTTTCATTTATTTTCATTTATCGACAATGTATACGATAATAAGCTTTCTTTCAAGAAGCCGAGCAATCGCTGCAGCAGCTGCAGCATCGCTCTGCAGCAGAGGCCGAGGTGGTGCAGCAGAGAGCGGAGCATGCTGAGAAGCATGCGCGAAAGTGCCAGGTATGGGGGGGTGATCTTTGATCTTTGGTCTTTGACCCTCTAATTATCTTGCTATTCTACAATGAGCTGGCTAGCAGATGGGTCTGCTTCTATTCCCCAGAATAGCACACATAATTTACGTCAGAGGAGGATGTGGAATTCGGATAATATCTGAGACACTATACTTGATCTTTGAACTTTGAACCTCCTCAGGACGAGCTAGCCTCATTACGTAAGGAACGAGCTGCCCTACTGGCCAGGACGGAGTTTCTGACGAGGGAGACGAACGATTTGAGAACGAAGGTATACGATATACTCTCCAATGACGTGAAATCAGCATGCGAAATCAAGAGACCGGTATACTCATATTGTTCGTTCAATTCTTCAACGGTATCAAACATTCTGGGCCAGCCAAGAAGATGAAATGACTATGAAACACAATCAATTTCAAATGCATTGTGGTAAAAAAATCAGCAATTCAGACCGACGTTAAATGATATTTTGCGAACAGAATTTTTGCAGCTTCTGCAAGCGGGCGTTAGTGGAATCTCAAGCAGCAGCGGTCCTGATGATCGTAAGTTACCGTAGCTATTGGACCGTAATCCCATACCGTATCTTCTTTCTGAAATCTATTGCCGAACTTTTAGAAATCTGCCCACTACCATATTCGTTTGATCTATTACCACAAATCGATAC
Organism: Pristionchus arcanus; assembly: GCA_900490705.1. Lineage (NCBI taxonomy): Eukaryota > Metazoa > Nematoda > Chromadorea > Rhabditida > Neodiplogasteridae > Pristionchus > Pristionchus arcanus. The sequence goes on from LS486474.1 coordinate 140,405, forward strand.
CGTAATCCAGAAACCCGTCGTCTCTTGCGGGACCAGGCGGAGCTCATTCGCACGCTGAAGGAGGAGTGCCGACTACTGGCGGAGAGACTGGAGGAACAGGCGGGCAGGCATAAGTGAGTATTTTTTATTATGTGTGGAAATAGATAATTCATTTGCGGCTACAACAAATACGAGTTGCAAATTGACAAAATTGATTGTTTCCTAAGAAATTTGGCTCTACTGAATCGTGTAACGTGGGAAACACAGAATTATATGAACGGCGTGAAAACCAACTGAAATCCAATTCAGATCGACCACTCGCGAGTTGCGACGAACCAATAAGGAACTGGAGCAGCGAATCGAGAAGCTGCTTAAGATTTGATCTTTGATCTTTTATCTTTAATCTTTGTTTTTTTTAAACTGACCTCGCTTTGATCTCATTGTGTACATAAATTCAAACAAACTTGATGCTGACAATAAATTATGATTGGCAACTCTTCCAATGTGATTTTTAAAATCGCATTTCATCTTTTTCTACCGTCTACAGTCTACAGCTTTCTATCGAATCCTGAGCATTGTCGAGTTAATTGCAAAATCAGGCGATGTGCTAATCAATCGATCCTGTCTCAGGGTCCACTCTGCTATCTCTGCTCTTCCTTATCTCTTATCATTCCCTAGTTCCCAATCAATGATCCCTACCAGAACAAATAGCAGTGTCCCTGATAGAGGGGAATGATAGACTGCACCAAGCCTCCAAAGACAGCAACCGTTTATCGTTGTCCAAATTGAAAGACAATCACAATAATTACACACAATCGCGACTTTTGATTGAAATTGTCCTTTGTTCGGATTGTAGCGCTTTACTTTTTCTTTGTCGAATTAAGGAATTGTACACGTGCTCGCCTTTTCCTTCGTCATCGTAGCCTCAGTACGCATTTGCTGGAAATCAATCATTTTCAGTTAGAATTTTAATTTTCTGAAATATTCGTAATAGAAACTCACTTGCAAAGTCGCGATTGTGTGTAAATACAACGTATCTCCATTGGGATGTAACTGTGGTATGACACTCAGAACACTTTGACAAAAAGTCCTTCCTGAAAAGATGAGGGATGATAATCATGGTATTGGTCAAGTCAATACCAAAAACACAATTATTTGAAATGTTATTTTGGTATTGGGTGTTGAATTGGTATCACAACTTAGGGCTGTCAGTGTGAAGAATCCGTCTCTTCATTTTGCCTGCACTCTAGCATCTCTGACCGATGAGAGAGCATGCGGATTGAAGAGACGAATTCTTCACTCTGCCAGCCCTAATCACAACTCATACGAGCCCTCAAACGCACCATGCTCGTATGCGTAGTCGATCGTTATTTTTGTACTGATTGCGTTATCATTGATAACTTATTAATGTTGACGGACCGAGACGGTGTAGGCGTCTGAAATGGGAATTGTTATTATTTCAGAAAACAAACGATCTCAACAGAATCAGAAATGGACATGGAAAAGGAACATGGACAAGGAAGAACAAAAAGAGATGTGAGAAAAGATTAGAAAAAAACGCGGTGGCTGTTGATTATTGACCAAATACCTTCCTTATAAAGCCTGCGGTATCTGCGGAAAAAACTGTTGAAAAGGAAGAACAAAAAGAGAGATGTGAGAGAAGATGAACAACTTGAACGAGTCTGCAAATGTCCAACTATTACTACCTAATAAAGGCTCCGGTATCTAATCAATCCGAGCTCCGCCCCTTCTCAATATCTCTGGAGTAACAGCATCGTCTCTCTATTTTGCCTGATCTCTCGTCTGTCAGAGAAACGAGAGAGCATTGCTGAATGAGAGAGCAGATCATCCATTGATCTGTGCCACCGGGTTATCGTCTAGAGTTCTCTTATTGGAAATTTTTCCGGATTTCCAATAAGCCGAACAAGGGGATTAACCGCACTCGACGAGAGAGTGTGAAGAATGAGGAGACTATTGGAAATCCATTAGTGTTATTGGAAAATCATTTTCCAATAAGAGGACTCTATTATCGTCCTTTTTCTGACTCGCTGATTGATAACGCTACACGATCTCACGGAAATGATGCGATATCGTAATTTTTTGAAATAGATCGTTCCCCAAAGAAATCGCACCCATCGGGTACATTACTGAATACTGTTCGGCCGAGTATTGCAATGCTCTCCAATGAGCCTGTAAAATAGAAAATAATGTGATCTGGGCCACGCAAAAGGAACTGGTGCTGATAATCGAGAAATTGCTTGAAATTTGATCTTTGCTATTTCAATCTTTATTTTGATGTCAAAAATTGTGCAATAATTGGTCATACACGTTGTCTGTTTGGAAATTAAAAAGTGACTGATTGCACGCATTCAATAATATTACACCTGAAAGTCCTTAAATATTATATAAAAAAATGAAATTACAGATTAAACCCCTAAAATAGCTAACTAATTTAGTACCTGACAACTACAATTACAATCGCCTTATATGCATCAATTTATTAGTATTTCAGTGAAATTACTACAACGCATTCAGCTGTCGCGGATGTTATTATTATTCACTATTACTATTGTTATTATTACTATTCACAGCATTCTGAGCCCCTTTGTTCTCTACAGAAAAGGGTTAACAATGGGATTATGATTTGAATTTTCCCGCCACACCGTAATCAAACTACAAATCGATATTAGAATATGAAATGTTCCTGAAACGTATCCGGATTTTAACCGTTCAGAATGAGAATCGGGATAAGTTTCAGAAAAAACTATTATTCTATTACTATTCCTACAATTTCAATTACTTCTACTAAAGGCTACTTCTACACAGTACCTAACACCTAGAGAGATCTAATCTAGTTAGCCTCAACAAATTCCCTTCAAAGAAGGACGGTCAGCCCCCGGGGGACAGAGCACCCCACCCATTCTCCCGAAGGATAAGGGCCGGGCTGACCAGTGGCAGGGAAGGGAAGGGGGGCTAACTCGAAGATCACATCATCACAAATTCAAGGGTTCATCGCCAATTATGATCTTAACCATGAATTCTGAGGGTATGGCCGTATCGAGTAGACGGGAGGGGAAGGGAGGACGAATCCCTGATATTCATCGGATACTAGCACAACAGTAGATCCGAGGAACATCAAGGGCTTCGAGGGTGTGGGTTTTGGGAAGGGATATGGGCAGTGGGAAGGAGTTGGGTAGGGAAGAGGGTATTGAGGAAGATCAACAGATCCAGGAGGAAAGAGGGACAGGAGGGTCCGAGGGTCCGAGAGGCAGAGCGACAGACGAGCAGAGGGTCCGAGTGGCAGAGGGGCAGGGATGGGAAGGATCCTCAGATCCGAGGGGGTACTGAAGGAAGAGGGGCAGAGGGTCCGAGAGGTAGAGGGGCGACTGACGACTGAAGAGCGATGACTGGAGCACTGGAGACTAGACGAGGCCGACTGATGACTCCCTCCCAAAACCGTCCGCCTTATATAGGCCTGGCTGATCTACTCGGACGCATCCGAGATCAAACTACATACGGCCGTGGATGCATCCGAGTAGATCAGCCGGGCCTATATAAGGCGGACGGTTTGGGAGGGAGCCATCAGTCGTCTCTAGTCTAGTCACCAGTTCGGAAGTCTTCCCCAGTCTCCACTCCGCCAGCCTCCGATCTTCAGTCGCCAGTCTGCCCTCTTCCCCTCTGACCTCGTCCTTCCCTTCCGATCTGAGGACCCTCCCCTTCTCCCTCATCCCCTGTACCCTCTCGGATCTGAGGATCCTCCCTTCCCTTCCCAGTACCCCCTCGGATCTGACGTCCCTTCCCTGCCCTAGTACCCCTTCCGATCGGAGGACCCTTCCCTATCCCAGTACCCCTTCGGATCTGAGGACCCTTCCCTGCCCCAGTACCATGAGGACCCTTCCCTGCCTCGTCTAGTCACAACTTCGGAAGTCCCTTCTAGTCGCCAGTCTCCTCTTCTCTCTCGTCAGTCGGAAGTCTTCTGCCTCTTCCCAGTACCCTCGAAGATCCCAGGACCCCCTCCCCTCCCAGTACCCTCGATTATTCCAGGACCCCCTCCCCTCCCACTCCAGTACCCTCGAGTATCTCTGGATCCTCCCTTCCCTTCCTAAATACCTGACCTCACTGCCTTCCCCACCCTTCCCTCGCTAGCCTATTCGCCCTTATCTTCTGAATCTACGGTTTGATCACTAATTGAACTGATCACCGGGATCTCGGAGGATCAGGGCCTCGGGTCAGCTCCCTTCCCTTCCTCAATACCCTCCCTCCCTTCACTCCCTTCCCTCGCTGACCTATACGCCCTTATCTCCTGAATCTCCGGTTTGATCACAATTTTGTCTGATCACCGGGATATCAGAGGATCAGGGCCTCGGGTCAGCTCCCTTCCCTTCCTCAATACCCTCCCTCTCTACCTTCCCTTCCCTCGCTGACCTATACGCCCTTATCTCCTGAATCTCCGGTTTGATCAATAATTGGTCTGATCACCGGGATCTCAGAGGATCAGGGCTTCGGGTCGGCTCCCTTCCCTTCCTCAATACCCTCCCTCCCTCCTTTAACTTTGAAGAGATTTTGTTCCTACGTTTGCCAAAGTGCGAGGTTATCTCTAGATCATGCGTGGCAGAGAGGTACATTGCTCTGCAATGATTTTGTGAAATTTAAAGAAGGTGTCCCACGAATATTTGGCTAGTTATCGATGTTATCTTATGTTATGTGATGTTAGTTATGATGTTAATAGTTATCGATGTGAGGTGGTGGGTCGCTGTTACCCGATAACACTTTCGAAACTCCCAAGTCACTATTTTTCGTTTGAACTGAGCTATGATCGATTGGCTGCGCTCCAACTGACCCTGAAATGCAGGCAACGAGCGAGAGAGCGTGCGGAATGAGGAGAGCACCCCTCTCATTCCTCACTTTGCATAATCGCCCGCGCGGTTCGTGGGATGCCTTCTTTAATACTAACGCAATTAATGATTGAACAAATGAACCACAAGCGTTAACAAATACCGTCAACATAAATAAAATAATACGTTTTATGCGAATGCTTGATTGTGAATTCTACGACTGATTTACATCACAGCAATCAATGTTCGTGAGAATTGGTCAGTGTGTTGCGGGAAGTACAGATAAAATCCGGGAAAAGAAACAAGGAGAGACGCTCATTCCTTCTTCTTGGAATATTCGGAGTCTTCAGATCGGGAGGAATCAAACATTCCCATCCACGGGTCAGAAGGCGGCTCGAGTCCTTGCGCCTAAATAATTATAATATATAATTGAAAATAAATAACTATTAGTTGTTATAACATAAATAACACGAAATAAATATAAATAACAGGTGTAATCACTATCACTCGCGTGCATACAAAAAACGTTGCAAGAAAAATGTGGAAAGTTGGTCTAAATGCATAGGAATTTAAATTGCAATTCGTACCTTTCTCATCGAATGGAACAGCTCCCAGAATGCAGGACCTTGTGCCTGCGCGCACAGCCAGCACTCTGCGAAAAGGTATTCTTAATTAGTTATTTTGGGTTTTTTTTGACTCAGCCCTCTCGCTGAGAATCCTCACTATATAGTTCTCAATACTTAACAACTCTTACACTCTTGTTAGAGCGGTTGGGACTCGTGCCAAAAACCAAAGCAAAAGTTCCGACTTTTGATTCATTTGATGACAAATAATGTTCCACATACCTCCATCATCATAATAGTAGGTGTGATGCCGAGTGCAAGGCATTTTAGTAGGCACATTTGGCATCGGCTCTCCAAAGTCTCGTTTCACTTCAACTTTCAACGATTTTGGTTTCGATTCTTCAACCTTTCCTTTCATGGGCTCAGGGTTTTCAGCTTTGAGTTTATATTTCGCAGGCTTCTGATTCATATTCAAAACACCAGCAGTATTCGGTTTCTGTTCCTCAATCTTTTCCTTGTTTTCCGTAACTTTCGCAGATTTTGGCTTCGGCTCATCAACTCTCTGAGTCTCAACCAACACTGATTTTGGCTTCGGTTCTTCCAACTTCTCATTAATTACTTTCACAGGCTTGATCTCGTCAGTTTTCTTGTCCACAATCTTGGCTTCAACTTTCGCCTGACCTTTCTTGCTCTTCTTTTTCGACGCACATTGTGCGAGTGCAACGACGATTCCCAATAGACACAAAGCCATCTGAAGGGATACTGTAGTCGCACCACGAATCGACAACTGATCTCACCACGATCGATGGCGGCGGCATTGCGGAGTACGGTAGGTGAGGGCAGGGGAGGCGCCCCACGCAAGGGAGAGGAGACCGTTCGGAGCGAGGGTTTGAGCTTGAAATGAAGAACGCATGAGAGGAGAGAAATTAATTTGATTTGCATCTTTTCAGTTATTATTATTTTTCAATTATCACGCGTGCCGCCTAAGAATCGAACAGGGTACTGAAGGTGCTTGTCACAATATATGACCAATTCCTTTTTAAGAGACCGGCTCTGAGAAAATTCACCATTTCGTCAATTCTCCGGACATCGCGCCAGGATTTTCGATTCCGATCTCGATACTCGTAGGGCCTGAGGGGCCTTTGACCTTGTTTACAAAAATGATGATGTCACCGGCCGTATTGCGAAATGCGGCGCGCCAGGTTCGGCCATGCGCAAAAATGAAGAAAATTCGTAATTTCTCAACCGAACAAGATAGAACCAAAATTCCTTTTGCAGTATGTTAGGCATGCCCAGAGTGTGTTATGACACAATTGGGATCGATTTTAGGTTGATTCCTATATTGACTTTTTCTATCTGAATTTCACTTTTCTTGAGTTTTCACCGGTACAGAGTGAATCCTGCCCAAAAGTTCAAGCACCTAGGTTAACCTTAGTCATCCTTGGTCCCAAGCCACCACATTTGGAAACAATGAAAACATTCTTATGTCGCGAAAAATTGGCTAGAAGTGTTTG
>LS486474.1:147487-208934 GCA_900490705.1 Pristionchus arcanus
AAAAGTCATGGTGGAGGAACTTCAAGTACTATTCACCAGTGTATGCTGCAGTACCCCAGTAATACATAATAACAGATAATACCGTTTATCGGTTATCGGTAACGAAATTAATCTGAAATTTCGATAAAAATCAACATTTTCGTCATTTCTCGATACAATAAATGCTGGATTACGGTAATTTGTGCTCCAATATATTACTGGGGTACTGTAGCATACACTGGTGTATAGTACTTAAAGTTCCTCCACCATGACTTTTTTGGTCCATTTCGGACCATGACCCGGGATTCATGGTCATGGCTCACTTTTGGGCATGAACCCGGGGTCATGGGTTGAAAAACTCATTGTCGCGGATTCAAGTCATTTTACCATATTTCACTGTAAGGTGGTATATCCATAATATTTGAGTGGTTTTGGCAGGAATTGCACTAGCATTGAATTTTGAATGTCAAAAAATGTCGGCCGTGAAGTAACTTCAAACACTTCTAGCCAATTTTTCGCGACATAAGAACGTTTTCATTGTTTCCAAATGTGGTGGCTTGGGACCAAGGATGACTAAGGTTAACGTAGGTGCTTGAACTTTTGGGCAGGATTCATTCTGTACCGGTGAAAACTCAAGAAAAGTGAAATTCAGATAGAAAAAGTGAATATATGAATCAACCTAAAATCGATCCCAATTGTGTCATAACACACTCTGGGCATGCCTAACATACTGCAAAAGGAATTTTGGTTCTATCTTGTTCGGTTGAGAAATTACGAATTTTCTTCATTTTTGCGCATGGCCGAACCTGGCGCGCCGCATTTCGCAATACGGCCGGTGACGTCATCATTTTTGTAAACAAGGTCAAAGGCCCCTCAGGCCCTACGAGTATCGAGATGGGAATCGAAAATCCTGGCGCGATGTCCGGGAGGTGGTCACTTTTCTCAGATCCGGCCTCTTAATGTGATTTTAGACAGTCCTTAGGGCCCCTCACATGATAGCTTTGAGCTTTGTTCGAAATATTCGATTTTGGGGTCATGGTAGGCAACCAAACTTTCCTAGGACAGAAAAACGCAGAAATATCGAATTGAACTAGTTATCGTTAACCAAGTATCGCTTATCCATTTATTTTTGTTAAGATGTTATTATTTCTACACTTTAATCGATAATCGAAAGCGCTGCGCTTCCCTCAAAAAAGGTACCAAGTTGACATCCCTTCAACGCAATAATCGATAATCGAAAGCGCTGTGTTTCCCTCAAAAACGGTACCAAGTTGACGTCCCTTCAACGCAATAATCGATAATCGAAAGCGCTGCGCTTCCCTCAAAAAAGGTACCAAGTTGACATCCCTTCAACGCAATAATCGATAATCGAAAGCGCTGTGTTTCCCTCAAAAACGGTACCAAGTTGACGTCCCTTCAACGCAATAATCGATAATCGAAAGCGCTGTGTTTTTCACCAAGCGATTTGTCCACCGTTAACCCTCAACGCAAACGTCTTCATCGCTCACAAAGACGCAATCGATACCGTCGACGCGTCATCGACTCCACTATTGCGCCGCAACCACCAATCATCACTGCGGAGACGCACGAGCTCATTGATAGTGCGCCTCCCGAAACCAGATCCCAATTGACTGTTTAGTCAAGTGGTTAACGCGCGCGCTTGTCGCCCGATCGTCGCTGGTTCAATCCCAGCCGGCGACAAAATCTATTGCCGCTCTTGCAAATGATGGATTGCCTCATTGCCTCATGCCTCATGCCTCAAAAAACTCCTTGTATCGCTGAAATATAGAGAAAGGAATAGAGAAAGGAACTTGGCGGGAAGATATTCAAGTTGATCATTTAATCGTGCATAACTGCGGAGAAAGTAAGTTCAAAGATCAAAGATCAATGATCTTTGTAGAATTTCATGCATCGGCCTTGCCATCACCGCAACATCGCCAGAGGGTAATGTTGGTCAGAAGTTCAGTTTTTTTCGAACTCCACTATTCGAAATGCGCGGAATTCTCGTAATGCGCGGAATTCTCGTATGGCGAAGACGATGATCAAGACTCCGGCCAAGGTACTTTTCATCCCTTTTTTTCCATAGACCTAATCCGTTCTCATACGCAACAGGATAATAATAATTGAAACTTACCAATAATAACCTTTTTTCATCCAGACCATTCGTAAGGCGATTCGTCCGAGAAGAAATGCAGCCAAGAAGAGCCTTGCTATTCCTCCAGCAACGATCCTCTCCCTGCCCTCCGAGATGCTACAGGAGATAATCAGGCAGATGCCCTCTCAAGACAGGGCACCGATCGGATTAGTGTGCAAACGGCTCAGAGAAGCAGATCTCGAAGTGCCCAGAGAATTTGAGCTGATTCAATTTCGATGGGTAAGATATCATTTCAACCAAAAGAATCGATTGTTTACCTAGCTCAAGAGTTATAGCAGAAACAAATGTACCCGAATCTTTCGCACGCTACTGAATCTAACTATGTGACAAGAGGATTCTTATTATTGTCGCGCCGTGAGATGCTGAGCTATGGCTGTAGAGGCAAGAAAAATAGTGATCGCGATCAATTTCAGGAGCAGGAACAGCAATGGATTATGACCACCAAGATGAACTACCAAATATTTGGCACCAACGATAAGCCAATCCAAGCGACGCCGCATAGTCGGAGCTTCTTCAGAAGAGCCAAAACGGAGGTGCTTCATATCTTGGTGAGTAGTGAGTAGTCAGATAAAAAATTATCTGTATCGTCCTTAGATACATGAAATTTACATTTGTTTTGAGATTTCCCGAAATAGTATCATGTTTATTTACTGGATATTCTTCGGGAAGATTTTAACATTATACATTTCAAATCTATTTGCACTTATGCGTACTCAACGATTGAATGATGATCCTGCACCATTTCGGGTTCCAAAGATTTACAAATCTGATTACGTTCACTTTTCAGTACGACAAAGATGTGGAAGATCCTGAAGCGGATTTCGCGGTTATCACCTCACTTTGCAAGTTCATTGCATTCGACAAAATGCGTGTGCGCTTTTGCAATACCTCCGATTGCTCTGACGAGTGAGAATTTATATTTTGCTATTATAAAAGTTCAATCGTAATCAATTATCGATCACCAATGCCTGTAGAGTAATGTCATCCTTACATTCTGCAAGATCTTCTCTACATTTCTGCTGCGATTGCGCATATAGAGCCAGCTTGCGAAAGAATGTTAATTGTTCTCATCATTTAATTTTCAATGCATAACATAATCAACATTGCAGGTTCTTCCCTGGCCTCTTTGCCAATCGTGATTCGGCAAACGCGCAGCTCGACTTTTTATTTTATGTTCATTTTTCGGGGAACCCCAATGTTCCTGCGACGAGAAATTTGCTGATGAAATTGCCCAAGTTGAAAAATTTCCGACTGCATTATATGGGATGGACTGTGAGTGAATGTATTACAGAAAACTGTTAAATATTAAAAAAAAAATTGAGTCAAAAATCGAGTGATTTTTTTCGGTAAATAAAACGCACTAACATTGAATTGCGTTCGGTAAAAGATGAGTAAACAGAGATGAAATTATGTGAACTTACAGGGGTGGACATACAAGATACTGAACGATACTACTCTTCTCCATATCGTCTCAAATACGGAACACGCAGAGTTGGATGAGGGCATGTTTTCCGCTAAAGGATTGCTAGACGCATTTAGGGTACATAACAGCGAAACTTACTTTTCGCCATTGTTCAAATTATTGCAATTTCAGGTGGTATGCAAGTCTGACCTCCCCCAAAAATACTTCAAATTACACTCCTCGCCATATATAAATGGAGTTAAAGATCTAATGCGAATATTTCAAATTGAATATAGAGGAATGAGTACGGAGTATCGATATGTGGACAGGTATGCACTAAATGAGGAACTATTAAAAATACTATATTATTTTTTTCATTTTTAAAAATTAAAAATAACAATAAATTAAAATAATAAATTACAGGAAATGCCGAACCGTACTCGATATCAGTGGAGGGCGCATAACACCGTTTGCTTTCAAATGTACAAAATCGATCAGAATGAATGCCCAATTTTCGACAAAGTGCAGTGGTGATTATCTATGATGGAAAAGCCATTTTCGATGTGCATATTTCAAATATTAGGTAGAATCACACTCTCTCTGTCTTTTATCCGCAACCTATTTATTCTATATCCATTCTCTTTGTCGTGTATGTTATTTTTTGAATAAAGGTTTCGTTGATTCGCGGAAATTGAAATAGCACGTGCGTTCAAATTTTGGTTCAGAATACTTCCCGCGCGTTTTCAAAAAGTGACCTTTTTTCTTGAGATGTCAAAAGACGCCTCTCGTCTAACGCATATTACAATTAACACTCAATGTCAGAAGATGGTTGATTATATTCCCTCGATAAGTACCCGATGAGCATCTATCTACTTCAGTTAGGTAGCATAAATTAGAATAGATACTTCAGACAAATTTTGGTATTATCTCTGCTGTTTTCGCGCGCTTTTTTCGAGACTATCCACGCTTGTATTGTAAATGCGATTATCCTAGCGAATCTTCAGTCATTGTCTCGCGTGTTCCCAAATATTTCAATCAGTAATTACAACAGATGACGTCGTCAATCCTCTTGCTGCCATGCGATCTGCTGCAATTAGTCTTCAGCAAGTTGACTACGGAAGAGAGGGCGCCGCTCGGACTAGTGTGCAAGCAATTCAGGTAGACTAAAATATGTTTCGAAATCGGAACGTTCTTCTTCTCACTTTACACGCTCTTTCGGCTATATTAGAAAGAATTCAAAATAATGTGATCACACGAAATTCAGAAATGCCGATTTTGAACTAGGCGGGAAGTCGTTCGAATACATCGATGTTGTATGGGTGAGTTATTCTTCAATCACCGACTCGATAAATATGCGGGAATAAGAGGTTGTGATAGGTTTCACAAACGACATTGTTCATTTCTGGATGCAAAATGTGGATTCTCATGCTAATATTCATCATTATCAAACCTATTCGTTCAATTGCAGCACAAGGCTTATCAGCGCATAACATCCCAGTCCGTTTGTTTGCATGCGAATTATGAAGTATGTGTAAATACGGAAGAGCCTATCCAAACTGCTCATAACATGAGGCTGTTCAGAAGAGCGAGAACAGAGGAGATGTCTGTTAAGGTGGGCAATTTGTACCTTTTACTAGCTCAGATGCGAACATACTAATGATAATTTTCTGGATAATAAATTTTACGGGTACCATGATTTTGTTTCAAAAATGTTGGAAAAAGGTCTTATGTTTTGATCTTCCTGGAATATACTTCGATCTGAGTTTCAGTTCCACACAGGCATATCAGCCGATATTGAAGCCATTTCCGCACTGTTTAAGACCGTCAAATACGATCAACTTAGCATACACTTGTCCTCTACTGTAAAGTAAGTAAACATATTTATCTGTGAATTGTATCAAATTTGGTATTTTGAAATTATGTAATATATATTTTGAATACTTTAAAAAATTTTTTGTTTAGTTTGATACCCGCTCTCATAGCAAATCGTGATCTGAAGAATACCCACATTTACATGAACTTTTTGTGCACTGCAACAAATCGTGATGTTAAACAAACACGAGAAATGTTGCTCCAATTGCCCAAGATGGATAGATTCAAGCTGGAATGGGTGCGTTGCTAATATTGGAAAAATATTTTTAAAAATGTGCAAAACATTTCTTGAAGAACATACAGTTTGGATCCGTTCGAACGAGAATTCTCGATGACTCGACTCTTCTCCATCTCGCTTCATGCGCAAATTATGCAGAATTACCACAAGGAGAATTCACTGCGCGCGGAATATTGAAAGCTTTTGAGGTCCCGGAATATCACTATAAAATATTCAACGCAAAACAACGTCTTAGGTCGTATCCAAATCGCCAGTACCCAAAAACATACGATTTACCGTGACGAATACTGGACCAATATTGGCTGATCTCTTCGAAATAGCTGATGACAATTACATCGAACAAAATTCACGTTTGATTCACAGGTATTTTAATAATGATTTATTGAAAATTATATCGGATAGATAATATACAGTGGAATCAGTATTGTAGGCAATTAAAATAGCATAATATTTTTGAATTTGCAGGCATAACAACGCTGAGCTTATGGGCATCAATGGTCAGATGGTGATGCGCCAGTTCTCCACCAATTGAATTTAAAAAAAATGTATGACAAGTTTTTGTTCCATGACTCCGCACAACAAGCATTATTATCAATTGTAACTGAGAATTTGTAATTGTTTGCACTGTAAAATGAATTTTAAAAGGATTTGCTCGTGAACCACAGTACCACCCTTCGTGAGGCGGTTGGGTGTCTATGACCCAATGGACCGAAACATCCAACCGCATTTTTTTTAGGTCTTTCCTATCTAGTCTCTTCCCAGCACTGTCTCTACAGTCCTGGCCCTTTCCCTCCTGAACACAGACCGTCCCGGACGGTCCCGGACGGTCCCTCGCAGTCCCTGGTCATTTGTGAATCGAATAGAGCGAAATTTGATATGAACTTGGTAGCATTGCAAAGCTCTTGTGTTATACTGTCGGTCTGTGTTTTCAGAATTTTTAATCATTCATTAAATTATGAGCAAATTGAACGAAAAGTGTCTCCACTTTTGTAGGAATTGAAAAAAAGTTGAAAGATTTCACTTACCGTAATCCGGATAACCTATTTTCACACATTTTAGCAAAACTGTCATCGCTTCTCGTTCAATTTGCTCATATTTTGATGAATAATTTAAAAATTCTGAAAATACAGATCGATAGTATAACACAAGAGCTTTACAATGCTACCGAGATCACATCAAATTTCTCTCTACTCGAGTCACAAATGACCAGGGACTGCGAGGGACCGTCCGGGACCGTCCGGGACGGTCTGTGTTCAGGAAGGAAAGGGCCAGGACTGTAATCGTCTCCAATCGTCTCATAAACCATGTTTCTTTTTAATTAGTATGCGATTTTTTGGAATGTGCTTTTAATAAACAACGTCCGGTGACATCCATAGATGACACTGATAGCAATGTTGATGTGGGGTGAGGGGGTGAGGATTGACTCAAGATTGAAAATATATTCTTCGAGGGGATTCTGATTGAAGGAATCTTCCAGTAACTGAGAATTTGTAATTGTTTGCACTGTATAGAAATGGCAGGAAATGAGGTTTTCAGTTAGGGAGCATAAATTAGAATACTTCGGACAAAATAGGCTATCTTTGCTCATGATCGTTTTCGCGCGCGTTTTTTAAACTCGGTGAAGACGATAGTAGCGCCACCCACGCCTTTTTTTAAAGCAGTTATTATACTTACCAACGCGACTCTTTTGTTATTGTCTCACTTGAATAAGTCAACCAATAATTACAACAGATGACGTCGTCAATCCTCTCGCTGCCATGCGATCTGCTGCAATTAGTCTTCAACGAGTTGACTACGGAAGAGAGGGCGCCGCTCGGACTAGTATGCAAACAATTCAGGTATACTAAAAAAGTGTTTCGAAATCGGAATATTCTTGTTCTCACTTTACATGCTCTTTCGGCTTTGTTAGAAAGAATTCAAAATGATTTTGATCACACAAAAATTCAGAAATGCCGATTTTGAACTGGGCGGGAAGTCGTTCGAATACATCGATGTTGTATGGGTGAGTTATTCACAGCATTCTGACCCCCTTTGTTCTCTCCAGATAAGGGTGAACAATGGGATTAAGATTTGAATTTTCCCGCCACACCGTAATCGAACTACAAATATACATCAGAATATAAAATGTTTCTGAAACTTATCCTGATTTCAACCGTTCAGCCTAATTCAGAATGAGATCGGAATATGTTTCAGAAACATTTCATATTTCAACCTTGCAGTTTGACTATAACCCTTTTCTGTCTGTATAGAATGCTGTGTATTCTATTTTAATCAATTAGAATAATTTTCGGAAAATCAGAATAGCATTATCAAACATTCAATTGCAGCAAAAGGGCTATCAGCGCATTATTTCGGAATCTCCATGTTCGACTGCGAATTATGATATATTTGGAGATACGGAAGAGCCTATTGACACGGCGCACAGAATGAGACTGTTCCGAAGAGCAAAGACAAGAGTTTTAGCCGTTAAGTTACGTTTTTTGGCGCACACTTCAAGTTGCGAACTTTCTGCTGAAAATCGTGAGAACTAAACGTGCTTCTACAACTCTTTTCGTTTCGCCTTTTTCTTGAATAATGTTCTCGAGGTCGAATTGAGCATGTTTCAGTTCCACACTGGCACTCATGCCGATATCGAAGTTATTTCCGCACTATTCAATACTGTTAAATACGAGCAACTACACATACACACGTCTTTTACACCGGAATGCGCTGAAAAGTAAGATAAAAACGTACCCATTTGTAAGATCACTTAAGAATATTTTTTATTCAGTTTCATTCCGGCCTTCATAGCCAATCGTGATTTGAAGAATACCCAAGTTTATCTCAACTTTTCGTGCATAGCAACACATGTTGAAAAGGCACGGCAAGTTCTGTTGCAACTGCCTATGATGGACAAATTCAAGCTGGAATGGGTGCGGTGTATTTCTTGATGTTTGAATAGGAATTAAATTTTTTGAATAAAACATATTTTTAGAATATTCCCGGAGAACTCAATAGAATCCTCGATGATTCGATGGTTCTCCATCTCACTTCTTGCACAAATTACGCTGAATTACCACAAGGAGATTTCACCATGCGCGGAATATGGGAAGTTTTTGAGGCGAGTCCATATAAATATATAAATAAGTTTTTAAAAAAATCAAAATAATGGTTTTCGTATATCGCATCTAGTCCAATTCATGAATAGCACTTCATGAAACAGTGCTGACTAATCATTGATACAAATACCATGAAATAGCTTTAAAAATATTATATATTCAGCTTGTGTGTCGATCGCCGCTGCTGACGAAGAAGTACGTTGCGTTGAAGGTACAACATTCAACGATTATCGATGAGATAAACGCCCTGGCAAACGACAAATTCGAGCGACAGAAATGGCATAATTGGGAGAAAATGAAACGTCATCTAATAGATAGGTGAACATCTAATAGTAGCTATAATAGATCTAATAGATAGGTGAAACATCTAATAGATAGGTGATAGGTGAATAGATAGATAGGTGGGAGAAAATGAAACGTCATCTAATTGATAGGTAAACGCATGTTTTCGATGATATAGATTTATTTGCCATTATAGATTTATTTGCCATTATCAGGGAACGAAATACCATGCTCGGCACTTCTGATAATGGTACATGCACCAGTGTTGTTATGTGCAAGATTGATGATAAGGATGCAGTTATGCACCAAACGGTTCGGTGGTAACTGTCGAATCGTTGTGACACCATTTAGCCTCTGTATGCAATTGTGATATTCCATGATTCTAAGCTCAACACCTTTAACGTCGATCACACTCATGAATAAAATTTATTTTGATCTTTTGTTGCTGTTTTCACCCACAACACTCTGACTCACTCTGTTTTGTCTGTGCAAAAATTAGCAACATAGCATATTTGTCTTGTTTTTTTTCGTGAATGTTCACATTTTCTGTATAGTGTACTTGATTTATGAGGCCGTTTGAAATATGAAAACAAATCGTAACATTTGTGAAGTGCGCTGTTAGTTTGGTTTTCTTCGCGAAGGGAAGCACTGACCGGTATGGAGGAAGGACGAGAAAGTTGATGAAGGGAGAAGCGAGGGAGAAGACGCTTGCGGCCTGGATTTAAAAAAAATATGTAAAATGATTAACGACTAGTCTCGGCAATCTGAGTCGGTGTGCGAGTTCACCGGCACTTCCTAACATCGGGAATGCCGACACCCTTCTCTAGCTGTCTCGCTCTCACTTTCCCGCTTCCATCTCATGTATACTCGACTGGCGCGAGAGGGTCATGGATGCACTGCCACACATTATCCCTTTTATTCCCGCCATTAGCCAAGCCGATTTGAATGCGCGCGAGCGGGAAACTGGACGTTAAATATTCAATTTGATTTTCTCGCGTTATTTATTACCCCTAAGGTTCTGGCGCGTGCAGCAATACCAAAACTATCCAATTCCGGTATCTTTCAGGATGATCGATGATAGTTTTTCGACTTCGGAACAACTTCGAAAGCTGGTGCTCGTCACGCATGGCTACGTCTATTCGGCAATCTACATGATGATTGCGATGTTCATGTTTGGATGCCTTTCGAAGATCAAAATTCGATTCGGCTGGAAGGTAGGAATATTTAAATTATTCATTAATTAATTATTTTATAACAGCAAATCCTCACTGTTGTTGCTTTTACTTTGCTCGAGTCTCTTTGTTGTCCATACTTCAAGAAACTTACCCATGTTTCCACGAGCTTTTGTGAGTTTATTGCGTCCAGAATTATAATATAATAACAAAGAAGAACTGAAAATTAGTTAAATAAATATGTTTCATTTACCCTTATTGAAATTGTTTGTTCAGCGCCTATCCAACCGAAATATGAAGATATCTACTCGGGAACAATGCTATTAGTCGGTATGGCGACTACCGCTATAATTATGACAATTCTGTACATACGATTCAGCGATGATGTAAGTTGTGATGTTTATTCGTAATGTTTTTTCTTAGAAGAAGATTCCATTCTGTGCCATCGTCGGTGGCTACTATGTCGGATTCTATTTCTCTTATTCGATCCTCAACTTTTGGCTGATTTTCTACGATTTCACAAACCTTTTCCAAAACATCCGCGATTTTGCCGATTACTTGTTCAGTGACATGAGGAAGGAACTATCCGAGTAAGCAATTGCCATTATTTTAAAAATGTATTTTCATATTTTAAAGAATGAATAACATTGAAAAAATGACTTCGGCCGCTCCATTGAGAAAGCTAACGCTAGCAGCGTTCAGCTACTTATATTCATGGGTCTTCATTATCCAAATCGGAATGTGGACTTTCGGGAACAGGAGAAGTATCAAGCTCAGCTTTAAGGTTGTGGTAAAAAAAACATCGTCTTCTTCTGCGATTAATATACATAAACAAATAACTTTCAGCAACTTGTAACGCTCGTTCCCTTCATAATTCTGGAGAAGTTTGCGTGGCCTCACTTCAAGAGTCAGACCAATATTACAATCAGTATCGGTCAGTGACAGCGTTTCGAGAGCGGAAACTAGCGATGCGACGAGAGCAAAATACAGACAAGGCGCTCTCGAGAGAGTGCAGGCAGTCAGAGACATACGCGACGCATGAAAAAGCGGGGAGACAGAATCTCGATTGATTCGCAATATTGGCACGTTGACAAGAAGCTTTGTGTCAGTGTGATGCATATATAAAAAAATGCCCTAAAAGTACAAATCTTTTGGTTTCCAGGAACTTTCTACAGCGGATACAGATATGGCTACGGTTTTATCGCATTCATGGTTTTCATCTTCGTGGTCCTTACCGCCATTGGCGTAGCAGACTATCTCGAGCGGAAATTTGCTGTAGGTGTATGTATTCTAAGGAATAAAACCAATGATTAGGGATCAAACCACAGTAATTTTTCAGGCAAAAATTCCCTACTGTGCCGTCATCGGAGGCTTCTATGCCGGGTTCTACGCGTCATACACATTCCTCAACATTCTATTTATTCTAATCGATTTCACGAACCTCTTCGGTTTCGTGTGCGATTACATCATTCCTACTATCGTTGAACACATGGAAGCCGATATTTCGCAATCTCTAAAAAGCTAAAAATTGATAAACACATTCATGTTTATTTATTGCCTTGCATATTAGATATTGGTTCTTACACAACGAACCTAATACCGTAGTACGATACACAAGCTAAATCAAAATCGAGAAGGCGCGAAAGGCAAGCGCTCTTCTGAGTAATAGATGTCACAATTTATAATGTAATGCCGGTCATATTTTTATCGCAAACTGTTCTGAATTTATTCATTATTCAGCATGATTGATCCCAATAATTTATCCACTGTTCATTTACGTACTCATTGCTTTAGCCATTTTTCCAATCACATTTTACATTTCCCATCAGCAGCTACCGCTTGGTCCTTAAATGTTAAGATAAGATTGGATTCATTTCAGTATGCTTGATCCCGAGAACTACACGGCTGCAACTGAACTACGGTAGCTAATTTCTTCTAGAGCTCGTAATACGATGGCCATCTCTTCATTTTCCACACTCTCTCGACGCCACTCTAACCGGTCGAGGGAATGTGAAAAATAAATTCAAAAATAATAAATGAAAAATAAATAAAATAAAATAATGGTTCGAATTTCGCACTACTTACCTCGCAGCTTCAAACAAACGCAAATTCCTGAAATAAAAAAAAAAGTATTGCAGGATGGTTGATCCCAAGAACATCACTTCTGCTGCGGAACTACGGCAATTTTCACTCACCATTTTCGTCTATTTTTACCCGCTTTTCTACGTGATGTGTGCACTTTTGCTCATCTGCATGTTCTGGAAGCACATGCGATTCGGGTGGAAGGTAAAAATATAAAAAAATAATTTAAAAAAGAATCGACAAAAATGTGATTTATATTGTAACTAGGAAGTCTCATTACAGCAAACTATCGCGCTTGTGCCAGTAGTTCTACTCGAATTCTTCTGCCGGCCCTATTTCAAAAATATCCAGAATGTAACAGGGAGCTTTGGTGCGTGGAATGAATTCGAAATGAAAAGATGCCATTTTTGCAGGAGATTTTCACGTGAATTACTTTATTCCTTATGCAATTATCACGACCGCTGCGGCGATCACTGCTGCGTGTTTAATTCTGCAAATGTTACTCACAATTTGTGAGAAAACGGTGAGTTTCAAAGTTCGAGCAGCTTAGTTTTGACTGATTATGATTTCTTCAGGACAAAATCCCGTTCTGTGCTGTCTTCGGAGGCTACTACATCGGCTATTATGCCGGGTATGCAGTACTCAATCTCACCATGATTCTGATCGACGTCACCAACTTGTGTTGGTTCATTGGTGAATACATTATCATTCCCCTGATTGAGCAAGTGGAGGCCGATTTTTCTCGTTAACCACCATGAATTGTGTATTTGGCAATCGATAAACTTCTATGTATGGAATTGTTATACATCGAGCACGAAAATGGATCTTCATGAATAAATAAATAAACGAAAATAAGAAAATGCACCCTCTAGCGATGCTCGGTTGTCGCTAAACTTGTGCAGTAAACGCACCTTTGAGCGATCGGAAGCGTATGATCTCCAACATAACTTCATTTGCCGGATTCCGACGCATCACTTTTCTTCGCCTCTTTATGCTAGGGGATTCCAGATTTCCGTATTAGAGTTCCGTGATTTCCGACTTTTTATTTCTCAAAAATCTTATTTTTCTAATTTTTGTAGATGCTCGATATTGCTCACACCACCTCCGCAGCTCCAATCAGAAGATTCTCGTTGAATCTCTTTTCTTACTTCTACTGGTTCATCTACTGTGTTGGTTGGCTAATCGTGATCAAGAAGAAGTGGAGTATCGTTCGATTTGGATGGAAGGTAGTTATTTATTACACATATTTCAATTATTACCAATACAATCAAGCTTTTTTTATGAAATAAGTGTTGGCTAAGTGCTAGTTAGTTAGTGAGAGGTTTGGGTGGAAGGAATGCCGAGTGGAATAGCCTGAGAAGTTCCCGTTATTGTGATTATAAAATTGTTTTTCAGCAACTTCTCTCGCTCCTTGCCGTTATCTACATCGACTCTCACATTCGTCCTCACTTCAAGATCCTGACTCACTTTGCGAAGCCTCTCGGTAAGTTCAATCAAAACATCTTCGAATCTAGTAACTGCTCAACAAATGGTAGTAGATGAATAAGCGAAATGATTATTATTTAATCTCAGGCCTCTTCTACCCCAAGTTCTTCCTTGCTTACGCAGGCGTGGCTCTGGTTGTGGCGTTCATCACTGCCTATCATATTGGAAATAAAGTTGAGCACTATTGCGAGAAGAGGGTCAGTAACGTAAAGAATTTCAAGCGATTTCGCATTATTTTCATTTACTGGCCAGAAAAAAACAAAGTAAAAGATCCGAAAGATAGTCTAATATTTTCAGGAGCAACTCCACATCTGTGTAGTGGTCGGGGCGTACTACGTCGGCTATTATGTCTCCTACACTCTGCTGAACATTCTTCTGATCTCGATTGACTGTTCGAACCTACTTGGAGCAGTGACGGACTACGTTGCTACGCCTATTAATTAATATTACCTTTTCGACGCTCCGATAACCACATGATATCGCACATTATATACATCCTGATCTGACTGCTATACGGACCGAACAGGGGCTGAAAAATATTGTAATCATTATTTTTCCCTTTGTTTACTCGTATGCATTATTTTCGATATGATTTCTACCGATAAACTATTTTTGCGGACGATTTATTCGTGTAGTTGCTGGATGATCGAACCACCTTCAAACAATGTCTCGTGGTCCCATTCCTACACCCAAAAATGAACCAACCGCTTGAATTTGAATGGGCATCGATGCCCCAAGCCAATTCAAATTTAGCATGGCGGGAATTGGCTTTATTTGTTTTGTTTGCACATTATTTTCGCAATGAAGTCCATTTTCTCCTTTCTGGTTCGTGGCGACACCATCAACCATCGCTATTTCAGCATGACCATACGCAATGGCACAACAACCGAGCCTTATCGACGGTATGCCCTGACCGTATTTTCGTACTGGTTCACTGTTCTCTATGTGTCCTGTATGATTCTCAGTTTAGAGTGGAGAAGGATGCGCAAGAGTTGGAAGGTGGAAAGAATGTTTTTAAATTTTTTTATTTATTTATTTATTTTTTATTTTTTTAAATTTCAGCAACTCGTAACCGCTCCTATCCTAATTGTCGCCGATTTTCTTATGTACCCCTATTTCAAGCATCTGACTCATGTTACGAAGAGCTTCGGTGAATATTAACATAATGGCCTATTTATGAAAAAAGTACAGGATCGATATTTCCCGGAATGAAACTACTCTATGAGGCTCTAGTCGTGTTATTCGCAGTTGGCGCAGTTTTCATTGCCTACAGCCATCTTGAACGTCTGGCTCGGCAACTGGAAAATAAGCAGGTGGATTACAAATAAAAATATAACAAATACAATAGTTTAGTGTTGCAGAAGAAACTCCCACTGTGTGCGGTAATCGGAGGATATTATCTCGGATTCTATCTAACCTACTCGATACTGAACTGTCTACTGATTCTGTTAGATGCAACAAATGTCATCGCGTTTTGTTGCGATGCATTCCTGTTTGTATTCGAGAAAAGGGATGAGACCGATTTTTCAAAGTTTGTTTTTGTTTTAATTGTTATTATTACTTTGACAATTGTATCTGTCAGCACTCCATTTCGACAGAAAATGTGCAGGGCTTCGACGAAAAAAATCTAAAAAAAACACTCTTTTTCAGAAGAACGGTTCTGTTCATGTTGATCACAGATGCGGAGCACATGAGGAGAATCCTTAATATCCATATTCTCGCATTTTTTTGGTCCGTTATCTACGTATTTTCCGCACTGGAACAAATTCATCTAAAGTGGAGCACGATTCGATTCAACTGGAAGGTACGAGTTCATAGTTTATATTGAAATAAAATGCCCGTTTTAGCATCTGATCACATTATTGGCGTGCGCGCACATCGATTCGCACATAAAGGTGCCTATTCTGAAATTCTTTCACGTCTCGAAATCTTTTGGTAAGCCCCTACTTCTCATTATTTGTCTTAGCATTCTTGCCCCCCCCTGGAAATAAATGACCTTTAATTTGGCAACGCGGTGGTCTTCCGCTGTTCGCCTAGATTAACCATTTATTTAACAAATAATAACAGTAAACACTGTCAGGATCATCATTCCATTGGTCGTTCATGATCCCGTACCTGCTGATATGCTTTATTGCTGTGTGGAATGTGTTCAATCTTGCTAGACCAGTGGTTGTGAGGATATTAGCGAAGAAGGTCCGTTTGAATTTTCGTTTGAACAATTAATTAGATCTTCTAACGAACTACATTATTCCAGGACCAACTCTTCCTGTACTACATAATCACAGGCTACTACTTCAGTGCATACTTTGCATATATTATTCAAAATGCGATCCTTGTTGCTCTTGATTTCACAAATATTCTGGGATTTCTGTGCGATTATGTTATACTTCCTATGGTTGCATTCATGGAGGCCAAGATGGAAGCAGATTTCTCTTGATTTCTTTACTCTCACGATACGTACATTTATTTTTTCAGTCTCTATATAAAAACAGCTCTTTATTTGCACGTCTTCTTGATCAACTGCCCAATAAACACATTCACGAAAGCTAATTCGGTTCGAATATATCTAGAAAGCAACCGAAGGCGCTTTCGATTCCTCGAATATGCGAGTTCGTTTCGTTATTTCAGTGACTTCTTGATTAGTAGAGATTGAAACGCCAGTCCACGATAGGAAAGCTCTGCAAAATTACAACATTAAACATGTTCCCGTTTTTTAGGAAGATGTTCTTGTTCAACTCCGAATGTGTATTCTAATAGGATGATTTTTTAAAAGTTTGATAGATAACGCTGAAAGGAAAAACAAAAACAAATAATCAAAGCAAATAATAAATTATCTCACCGCTTATAGCTCGGAACATAATAGACCGTGACGATTGGCGCCAGGGCACAGTGCAATTGGATTAACTGAATGAATTATTTGAATTTCGTATAGTTTTGTATTTATTTGTGAAGAAACACACTCAAAACTCACGAAAAAGCACGAGTCGAGAAACTCCACGTTGTGAATGGGAATAAGTAGGCTGATTCCGAATATCGATAGAGGACAAACGGCGATTAGTGAGAAGAAAGCGTGAACGGTTACTGTCTGCAAAAAATAAAATACATAAGCAAGGACCATTTAGAACATTAGCACAAATCATTCGAATCAAAAGTTGAAGCTCACATGAACGAGATTCCGCTGCATTTGCTTGGATCTATCTGACAGTTTAGATAATTGGCTATCGAGAAGGGCCAATATCGATCGCCGACGAATGGCAATGGAGAAGTAGAGGAAGGGGAGGCCTGAAATTATTTTTATTTATTTTTACTTGTCACCACCCATTTTTTGACGATTTTTCGTTAAAATTTGATTACATTTTATTCACCTGTGATGTACAGCGTATTGACAAGGATGACGGGACCGCTGAAGCTGTCATGCCCTATAAATTATGATAAGTTTAATGAATAAATAAATTCTTTGGGGCTCCAGGCTAGAGCACAAGGAATGAGCTTCATTTATTGCCGGATGTACCCGGTTGTACCCTAACCTAGGCGTAAATACGGCATGACATAATTGAACGGTACGGGAAGTCGTTCTCACTATCGAAGCATTTCGATGAAAAAACAGCAGTTTATTCCTATTTTGTGCTAGGAGGCTAAATGAAATTGACAGATACGGCTCTCAATAGTGTTTTCACTTACCGTTTATCACTAGGTTCATTCCCGAGAACTCGGGGAAGTACACGTCAACCAGCTCAGTCAGGACTTCGGTGTCACTTTGCCAGAGGGCAACGATGATCTAAAATTAGATTATTTTTCTTTATTTAATTTAAATTTAAGAACAGAGAAAACCAACATGAACTCCAATGAAGAATATTGAGAATGGAATGAACCAGAATTTGACGTGCTCTAGCGCGATTCCGTTTAGAGTTTTCTGCCTGAAATTGCAAAATTGTGAAAGAACGAAGATGCGAAATTGCGAAAGCAACCTGTAAATCAATTTGCACAGCGAAATGAAGAACGAACAACCGGAGCAACTCGTAGTCAAGACATGAACTGAAGATATTATTATTATTGTTGTTGTTGTTGTTTTAAACTTACAATAATAACAAAAATATGCGGAAACATTGGCGCAAACGCCCATGGATGCGAAGATTGTCGTTGCAGGGATCGGAATTAATCTGAAAATTAGAATTATGACATTTCGCAGAATTTATTGCTTTTTCTTATAGATTTTCAAAGAAAAAAAGCTTACCGTTGCATGGAAACAAAATTCGCAATGGAAGAAATGAGCATGAACAAGCACTCTTGTGCGATTAGGATCGCGTTCATTCTAAAAAAAAGTGTTTTTCGAATTTCGAAAATAACATATTTATAAATATTTTCAAACCTGTATTGCTTGGGCGTTCTCTTAGCAACAAGAAAGAGCATTCCGACATTGAAGGTGATCGAGCAGACTCCGACGACGTAGTGCGCGATTAGGGTAGCTGACATCCTTGTCCGAACAGCAAATCTATAATTGTAATACTTTAAAACAAAAGTCAAGTATCGCATAGAATATTCGACTTGTAAGATGCTCATGTGAAAATGAAGTAAGGCACGAAGCTTATCAGAGAAATCGCCAGTTGACGTTGTTTTCACACGACGAATAGAACGGCATAAATTATATTTTTTACGGGTTTTATTCTGTTATCCGGTAGTATTTGTCAATTTTCACGGTAGGTAGAGATTTTTTTTCTGATATTCGATCATTTGTGCCGTCACTTTAATGATATGCAATTTGTGAGCAAAACGAAATTATCTGCAATTTGAACATCTGTAACAAAAACGATATGATGCAAGCAAAGGAAATGACGCTATTACAAAAGAGACTCGGACTAGGTTCATAACAAAGGAAGAACTGCAAAGAAGGAGGGAACTAGTGAAAACTTCCTAGATAAAGCGGACGGGTGTTTCGGTCCTTGGGTCGTAGACACCCGACCCGCCCCACAGTGAGTGGACCTCATCAGTACGATGCTCACTGTGAGTGGGGAATAGAAGAATAGATATTGTAAGGATAAAAACAAACAACGCGACATACATTCAATACGCGACGAAATACGAAATATCAGTAAACATAAACTAAACTAGAGGTAAAGGTTTCAGGATACATAGCGAAGGTAGTAAGAGTTGAAAAAACAAACTAGCCGATAGCTTCCCTGACCTGGGAATGAAGGGAAGGGACTCGATAGGGAGAGAGAAGGATACGAAAGGTCAAGAGGTCAGTGATCTACCTCGCTCCGGGAAGAGGGAAGAGAGGAAGAGAGGAAGAGAGGAAGAGGAATATAATTGAATGGCGAAGTTGTGGGTTACCCTAGCCTTGAACGGTAGCTCCTAATCTTCAACGGTAGCTCCTAATCTTCAACGGTAGCTCCTAATCTTGAACGGTAGCTCCTAATCTTGAACGGTAGCTCCTAATCTTGAACGGTAGCTCCTAATCTTGAACGGTAGCTCCTAATCTTGAACGGTAGCTCCTAATCTTGAACGGTAGCTCCTAATCTTGAACGGTAGCTCCTAATCTTGAACGGTGGCTCCTAACCTTGGAAAAGGGTATCCCAACTCTAGATAGCATGTATTACTTCAAAGCTGATTCTACTATTTGTCAGACCGTACTTTATGGAAATAGTAGGAGTCTTGTTCAAAGTTTGATAAAGTCGGGAGAATACAATTTCTTTAGGGTAGCTTATTGAAATGAAATATTTTGTTAGCTGACATATTCTTTCAAGAAAATGATCGAACGACGAACAGTTTCTAAATATGCGGATTATTTCTCCGTGAAAGGTGTTTAGACCCATCGATATTGGAACATTTGAGTGGTAATGTGGATATCTGATAACCGAGAATGAATAATCGTCAGTTTTATTGTATATTGATGTTTGAACATTTCCCCGATTGGTTACGGTAATTAATAGATCCAGAAAAGCTGACTGGAATGATGACGAGTTGGTTTGTTCCAATGTTAGGGAATTGTGATACATATCGGAAGTCATTTTCACGAAATCCTCCTTCTTTTTGGAGATATGGAAAAGATCATCGATGTATCTAAATGTTCGAGATAATGATAGTGAAAGGGGGTTATGTATCTTGACGTTATCTTTAATGTATTGGAACTCCATAACCGCTAACGTAAGATCTGCGATTTGAGGAGAGGCATTGTTACCTTGAGGAATTCCTCTTTGTTGTTGATAGAGTTTTCCTCCATAATAAGCATATGAATTCTTTAGAATATAATCTAGAATTCCTTTGAGATCATTTTTGTGGTATGATCTTCCATGAATACTGGAGTTATTTCGATCGTATCTCACATTATTTCCTTGAACCACTATGTATTCAGATCCGGCATTTTTGAAAAGGAGATCAAACAAAAAGAATATTTTCTCCTTTACGACATCATGGGGAAGGTTTGTGAATAGGGAAGCGAAATCTGCACAAAATATTTCATATTTGTTACTATTGACAGTGTTCAGTTGTTGTACCACTCTAAATGTATTCTGAATAGAGAAGAATCTGTTTATGTTGTCATGACTAGTAATAGAAGTGCAGTATCTTTTAAAATGACCATGTAGAAAACGGAGAACTTTTTGCAGTTCAATGGACAACGGTTTCAGGGTACTGTTATGTGCGTATGTATTATATTGAGAGACTCCTAGAACGATTATCAAGGTGAACGTTTATTACCCGTTCTAGTCTCGTAGCCACTAATTCGTGCACTATTCTCTCGCGTTTCTTAGTATTTTTTTCTCGAGAGACCAGAGTTCGGGCTATTTTTCATTAGCCCATTGACTACAGCAATGAAGCAAACTCTGATGTGAAAGTTAGCCTTTTTTCATTCACAATTTTCTTCCGTTTGCTGATATTTCTGTTCCCTCGACGTGGGTGCGATTCGATTACAGCTCCACTGCCGTTGAATGGTTGAGAAATGACTCTGAAATATTTTCTCGTTTTTGTTTTCAGGAATTACAAATATTTACAAAAGTACTGTTGTAACAAAGTGTGATTGAATTCTCAAACTCGAGTTTTAATAAAACTTTATACCTCTAAAGCCTCGGCAGGCTTTGCCTTGATAATGTTGCTCAGTTCGTATTTCTTCCTTCTGGATTCACAAATCATGATCCAGAGGAGGATTGCGGGACAGAAAAAGCAGTAGTACGGCATCATCTGAGTTTACAATAATATTTTTTTGTTGCTGATTGAGAAAGAATCGTGAGATAGGCATAAAAACGATGTGAAATGGGTGAAATTTTGTTTGTTTTACATTTTTGGAATTCGGATGTGTTTCAGAGAGGATTCCTATCATTGGAATTGATGGTTTCATCAATATCTGGGTGACGAGTAACGAAAATAACTCGCATAAATAAATCCATTGAGTGCCACGTATTGCACTTCAGGAAGGACCAGTGACAGGCCGATGTGGAATCCGACTGAAATCTTTATCTATTGTGGAGTGACTGGTCGGCTTTTTTTGACCGCTCTCGAGACTTAATGCAAAGTTTGCTTGGCAACGAACTTATGTGAATCCGGTTAACGTAAACATCTCTCATACATGGAAAACCTAATTGTTTGCTCACCATACTGAATAGTAAAACAAATGAGGTGGAAAAAGGCCACGGGCAGTAACTGCTGAATCGATTGGAGGGTCTGACGATAGCGGAATTTGACTGTGAGAGAGGAAGCGGTTCTAAAGTGGGGATTTAAAAAAAATTGGAATTGAAAAATTGAGCTTCCAATAGTGTCTTAATGCCGCGCATTTTTATGGCAGCGAGGGAGCTGCCTTTGCTCTCTTTTTTGTTCAACTTTTTGTTCGAAATCATTTTCAACAAGAGAACTCTAGCGAATATTAGTTTATGTCGCTGACATCATTGTCTATTTGGACTCACAGTTCACGAATCTTCCTCCGATTGTAGATCATCAGAACAAACCCGACGAGAACATTGAGAATATCCATGGCCATGATTATGAACGAGCCGATGAGAAGGAGCTAGAATTTTTTAAAATTATTTATTTTGTTTTCATAAAAAATATTTACAATTTCGTGAAACAAGCCCCCGAGTTTGATCAAGCAAAAATCTCTAATGTCGAATCAATCTCGACAATCCAATCTCCCACACGGTGTGTACTTCTTCCCAGCGTTTCACCTGCTCCGATAATCGGAAACTCGCGATATTAGAATGGGTGTGTGAAGTTATGTAGCGCATGCGAAAATTCGCTTAATTCCTCACACTTTCCCAGGCACACACCTCTCCCTCAATTTTGCAAGTTATCCGAAAGAGCAAATAAAGAAACCTTGTAATTTTATTGAGTTCTTACATCAGCGTTAGCTTTCACATAGCCTGCACAATAGGGCGTCTTTCCCGTCAGTGGGTAGTTGTAACAGCCAAGGCCAGTGTAGATAAAGCAGAAGATTAGCTGAATTATTGAAAATTTGAAAAATATCTAAATCGTTGCAATCCGTTGAACTATCTAGTAAGAGGCTAATAAGGGGGCTAAAGGAAGTTTATGATACATTAAAAAATCGAATTTGCATTGAGAATTGTTCCTTACCGTCAGCACTAAACAGAATCTCGCTATGATATGGTGCAGATTTCTGTTGCCTGAATATGAGCGACAATTTTATTCAAAAAAAGGAGAAATGCAAACCTGAAAGTGTTGTGACTATCCGTTGCACGGTTACTGCTGCATGCAAACAAACAAACGAAGGAAAGGCGAAGGACATTATGATTCGAATTAGACATAGTTTCTGAAAAAATAGGTTGTTGTTGCAGTTGTTCCTATACCAAACCCTGTCTATCTCCATCTCACATGGAGTTTTGGCTGTTAGCCGAGCGGTTATGTGAATGGCCTGCAACATTTCTTCAACAATTATAGAGAAGATGAGTATACCTGCACGATAATATTTAGAAAAGAGTGCCAAAGGATGAAAAAATAAAGCGCATACAGCGTTTCCTCAAAGGCTATCAATGTTGTGGAGTTTTGAAGTTTGAGCAACCTTGAATACCGCTTCAAACCACGACTTTCGTAAATGAAATGCCAGAGTGTAGATAACCACAATAATAGAGGCAATGGAGAAACCGATCTGCAGATTTTGATCTTTGATCTTCTGTAAATTCGAAAAGCTACCTGCGTCCATTGCAGCGCATGCAACAATGCGGAATTGTAGTAGTCGGATATGATGGCTTGGCAAGGCTCGGTCATATCAAATACTGAACATACAAATACATTTTTTTAAATAAAACGGAAGCAAGAAAACAAAACAAACTCAGTAAAAAAGCTAGTAACTCAATCGACATTCATACACCAGTAAATGTCAATCGGCGGAAATTGGCAAAATGAGAAGGTAATACGTGCGAGGCAACGGAAGAATCACCTGCGGCGGAAGCTAACGGCGAAATATTGTTATGTCTAGGGATCATAACTGCCGAGAAATTGTAGCAAGATAACTGAATGAGGTCGGGTGAAGGGAAATCAGGAATCATGACCGTTTCATTCAAATTGGGGATACGACAGCGAGAATGAACATAAAAAATGACTGCAGGGGAATTTATTGAGGTTTGAGATATTTTTTTTGGATTAGGGTTCTTTATGCAATGCTTCCTGTTCTTACTTAATTTGGGTCATACTTTTTACGTAGGGAAGACTGTCAAATAATGTTGAGCAGTGATTACCACTCTAACGTAACAATTTATGCGCTGAATACTCGATTAGATTTGTACACATATCTTCGCTCTTTGGTTGTACGGAAGGAATGATGGCTATCCCACTGTGATTCGAGCGCAATGAAATGGCTCTGAAAAACAACATTCTTGATATTAAAACACTCAATTTGAACCTCCACATTAGCTTCGGAAGTTGTATTCGCGAGGCTATCCAACTCGATTCTCTTCCTTCTTTCTTCCCGCATCATAAGCCAGAGGAGAATCGAGGGGCAAATGAAGCAGTAGTACGGCATACTCTGAAATTTACATCAGGGCATAGCTAACAAATTGACTCACGTAAATAAATCCGTTGAATATGAACCGGGGAACCTCAGCAAGAGGAAGAGAGATTCCGATCTCAAATCCAACTGAACATATTTTTACATATTTGCACACATATTTTTTCAGAAGTAACAGTTTGAGAAACTGTATAATATGGGAAGGTTGTGAAAAATAAGCACCATATTGGCAAGAAAAGCAAACAAGATGGAAGAAGGCCACTGGGAGCATTTGTTGAATAGATCGTAGAGTTTGTCGATATCGGAATTTGACTTCCAGAGGAGCGGAAGCACTGAAATTCAAAAGATATTTTGAATAAAAAATATAGTTAGTCGAAAATCTTAATTGTAGAATTTTATATTTAAATAGAAAGCATTGTCGTTGACAGAAAAATCTCAGCAGTCCCTATAATTTGTTCAACTAGGTGTCAGAGCATCGTAAGCTCACTAATAGGAATTTAAAAGTGGGGTTTGCACCCTGACAGGCAAGAGAGTAATAGGAACGAAGAGATGGGCTATGACAATCAAGGCTAACAGCTCACATTCTCGGCTCCTACGACAACTCCGTTGCAAAAACATGTTTTGCCGTCCAAAGGATACAGTCGAAACGCCGGAATGACATAGCACATGCACAGAATGACCTGAAAATATTTTTTCTTGATCTTTGATCTTTCGTTTAGCCGTACCGTAAGAGCCAAGCAGGCGCGAGCAACGATAATGTGGAGCTTGCGGTTGCCTAAAAAATCAGACTATTTTCGAAACTGCAAAGAAAAAGATAAGATTATCAATCGTGATAATGAGCTAATGAAGCCGAAAAAGGTCACCTGAAAACGAAGTAACCACGCGCTGCGCAGTTACCGCCGCGTGAATGCACACAAATGATGGAAACGCGAATGAGATGATGGGTCGAAGGATGCAGACTCTCTTCAAATATTATTTAAACAAATTATTAAAACAAAATAAAATAATACTCTGTCAAATTGCATCTCGCACGGTGTGGCAGCGCTTCATCGTGTTGTTATTTGAATGACCTTGAATTTTTGAAAACCTTGAAGTTATTTTATTTTAGATATGAGAGCACCTGAAGCATAATAGTAAAGATATCATGCCATAGAATGCAGAAATATAGCGCGAATAGGGTTTCCTGAAACAAAGAATTCATTCTTTATTCAGAAGTGACTTAGAAATCTTAAAAACTCCCTCGAACCATGATTTGCGCAAATAGAAAACCACAGTGTAGATTACAACCACCATAGAAGCTGATGAGAAGAACAACTGAACATTTCGCATTATACAAATAAAAAGAAAATAGCAACGAAATATTTCGCCTAAAACGGAGCGTTTGTCGCTGGTGTCCGCTCACAAGTTGCCATCAAGCTTGGAGGCAACTTGTGGGAGGACACCAGAGATGCTTCAAACCTGGCTGCACTGTTGCATCAGAACGGGTCTGTACGTGAAATACTCGGCGGAAATTGGCGGGCAGTCCATCAAAACTGAGTAAAAAGCTAAAATAGTATCAGTAGCTCCACTTCAATGCTTCGAAATTGCAATGGGATTAAAATCGTGAATAGAACAGCTGAAAAAAGTCAATCGTGAGAGACGAAAACCCTACTTGAATTTGCAAATCGATAAATATTTATGAAGCGATTGCTGCTTAGGCCATAGCACGCGTCTTCTGAGAGATTGCAGGAAACTGGACCCTCTGAGGAAATAGAAACAAAAGTTTGTGCTATCTCCCTGAAATTATTATGGTAGAGTACTGTGGAGGAGGGGAAACTTTTGGCATAGGCGATTTTTCCGAAAACCGGCTTTTAGGTATTTTCCGGCCCCGGATCCGGCTAGGACCGGAATTATCGTATCTCAGTTTAGAGTAAAGATAAAAATATGGTTAGGAGCTCAAAAAATCCGCAAAAATATTCTAAGAAAGTTTTATATTTTCAACTTTTAGCTACTGCAAAGTTTTCGAAATGAAAAAATTGAAAAACTGTTAAAAATATCACAAAATTAATTCTCCTGGAAAGGGGACCCCCCTATTTACCACTTTTTGAACACGGATTCTGAAACTACATACTCGGATTTTTCTTATTTTTGGTGATTTTTGAGTCACATATAGGTACTTTGAAAAAATCATAGTGGATTGTACCCCAAATCGGTATTGCCATAGTTGCATAATATTTTCTGCGATCCGACCACTCCGCACGAGCGTACCCACCAGGAATGAGTTTTTCGACTGCGTAATGTTGCTCTAGCTTTCCTCTATCCATGGCAATTTAGAACGAGATAAAAGCTTCATTTTGAACAGAGTTATGATTTCTTTAGTGAGGCGCATTTCACTGAAAATCACAGTGTTCGAGTATTTGATCTTTGATCTACCGTAACCACGAAATTAAAATCAATATCAAAATTCCAAAAGTTCAGTTTGAAAGAGCATCATCAAAAGTACTTAACTTAAACTTTTAAGCCCGGTCGAAGATACTTTTTGCGTACTGCCATGAGACCTCGAGATTGGGGTTTGCTTACCTCCAGAAACACAGACCAGAAATATGAAAAAATGGACGGATGAGGCTATTCTTTGCCAAATGAGTTTAGAAACATTCTATGGTGATAGAATAAAAATACTGAGCAAAAATTGAGGTCCTAGAACACTCAAAACTATTGCTCCGATATTTTGAAAGATCAATATTTTTGCACTTTTTCGGATATTTTGACTTGGGAGGTCCACTTTTCACCCCTCCCGAAACAAGTGCTATTTTTTCTAGAACTAATATGAGTATGTAGTTTCAGAATCCGTGTTCAAAAAGTGGTAAATAGGGGGGCCCCCTTTCCAGGAGAATTAATTTTGTGATATTTTTAACAGTTTTTCAATTTTTCATATCGAAAACTTTGCAGTAGCTAAAAGTTGAAAATATAAAACTTTCTTAGAATATTTTTGCGGATTTTTTGAGCTCCTAACCATATTTTTATCTTTACTCTAAACTGAGATACGATAATTCCGGTCCTAGCCGGATCCGGGGCCGGAAAATACCTAAAAGCCGGTTTTCGGAAAAATCGCCTATGCCAAAAGTTTCCCCTCCTCCACAGTACTCTACCATAATAATTCAAGGGAGATAGCACAAACTTTTGTTTCTATTTCCTCAGGGTCATGCAATCTCTCAGAAGACGCGTGATAGACGAAAGATGAAACAAAATGAGCGAGCAAACGACATGTTTCGGTAGTCGAGGAAAACGAAATGTGCCAATTACACTCCAGTCTTCTCGGAAAATTCAGGTGTCAGAAAAACTCGTCCATTTCGTAGCCTTTTCGATGCAGATGTACCCAAGTTTACAATTTTTTCGATAATTATTTCACAAAATAGGATATCTCAAATTTAGATCCTGTTTTGAATAGAACATCGACTTGAACATTTATCGATTTACAATTTCAAGACATCTTTCATGGCTACTTCTTCCATCTTGCTTTACGGGTTTCCACCCGCTAATTTTGCCGATTTAGTCCATTGCGATTGCAGAACATTGAAGTGGCCCTGAATTATTATTATTTTTCTTTTTAATTCTAATTATTAAATCACATC
This sequence comes from Pristionchus arcanus, assembly GCA_900490705.1. Classification (NCBI taxonomy): domain Eukaryota; kingdom Metazoa; phylum Nematoda; class Chromadorea; order Rhabditida; family Neodiplogasteridae; genus Pristionchus; species Pristionchus arcanus. Next base: position 174,813 of record LS486474.1, read on the forward strand.
TGTCGTTTCTTCAGACGTAGAATTCGAAATATTTCTCAGCTCTCTTTCCTTCCTCCTCTTCTCGCATGCCATAATCCACAGTAGCATTGTTGGACAGATAACGCAATAGTAGGGCATACACTAGAATTAAAAAAGATCATTAAATTTTTTGGATGGTTAATTCTGCAAACAGAGAACAGTCTAGACGAAAATGAGTGAGATGCTCCCTCAAATTTAGAATTTTTGTTCACTCTGAGATGATCAGACTGGGATACTAAGCGGTAACGTTTGATTTTCGATTAGACATCAACCCATTCACAGAATTAGGTTTCCAAAAAACGTACGTAGAAGAAACCATTGAAAGTTATGAGTTGCACTTCATTCAATTGTAACGATCTGCTGACTTCGAATCCAGCTTAATTTTTTATTGAGTTTATTGTTAAATTAAAATCGTATTGTTAATTAAAATCGTACCGTATTGTGAAGTGAAACAAACAATGTGAAGAAAGGCGACCGGCAACATTTGCTGCATCGATTGAAGTGTTTGACGATGACGAAATTTTACAGTGAGTGGGGCTTCCGAACTGTATTTGAAATTTGTAAAACTCGAACTAGAAGTACCACCGATTCTTACAGATCTTGAATTTTGTTGCGATTAAATTGTATCAGTAGAAATGTCACGATAATGTTCAAAACGTCCATAAACATCATTACAAACGTCCCCGATACGACAAACTGAAAATTTTTTAAAATCAAGATTGAACAAGTAGTAAATGAATATAAATTACTCACATTTTCGTCAGCAGAAACGAATCCGGAACAATAGCAGGTTTTTCCTTCTAGAGGATAGCCGATGTAAGCAACAATGACATAACCGAGGCAAGAAGATACCTGAAATATGTGAATTGCGCATAAATCGAAATAAATCCCACTGTTAGTAGCAAACAACTTCGAGCGATGACAGTGTGAACTTTACGGTTTCCTGAAAATAAAACCATTATTTCGCCAAATCCGCGAATATTGCCTGTAAGGGAGGTTATTATTCGTTGCACCGTGATCGATCCATGAATAAGTACAAAGGATGGAAACGGCACCGTAATTATTATTCGCAGTACGCATACTCCCTAAAGTAGCTGTTAACGCATTTAAAGTTTCTATTTTTACCCTGTCAAATTGCATCTCGCAAGGATTGGTTGATGTTAAACGGGAGCTTATTTGAATGACCTGAGTTTTATATTTTATTCGAATGCACGAATTATTTCACCTGTAAAATAATTGTGAAAACTGCGTGCCATAGAATAAAAAAGTACAAAGTGAAGAGAGTTTCCTGAATTAGTTTTTGAAAATAAGTTAAATTTGACAGTGAAAATACCTTGAAAACTCCCTCAAACCAGGATTTGCGCAAGTGTGCAACGATTGTGTACAAAACCACAAATATCGAAGCAACGGAGAATATTAACTGAAATTATTTTTAATTTTAGTGAATTTCGAAAACATTTCACTTGTGACCACTGTAGCAAATGAAGGGGTTTGTAGGTAAAATACTCTAAAACGATAGGTGAGCAGGTTTCCATCGCAATATAATGGCAAGAATGTAGGCAAAACAATTGTTCATACCCTTCCCTCGAGGCTCCTCAGTTGCAACCTGCTTATTAGACGCCCACTGGGCAAAGATTTCTAGCCTGAGCATTCCGTTGTCGGATACGTATGTGACATACGTCTCGCTCAATCCACTGATAATGCGGAAATATTAGGATGAAGCAATCCCCACAAATGCCGATTTATTACTGTTGAATTATAATTTGAATGAATAACTGCGAGGTAGGATCAAGAGATCAACATGGTTAAAAATTAGGTACTGGAGAATCGATTTTCTGGGTGCAAATATCGTTTCGATTCCTTCTTTTCTTCATATCGAATACTTCCCCATTGCGATTGGAATGCATTGAAATAGCTCTGGAATTTGACATTAAAAATTCGCAGAATAAATTAAGGTAAGCATACAAGTCGTTGTTCAATATCCTTTCTGTCATGGTTTGTTTTTTAAAATAGTTTTTATTTGCATTCGTTCCAATATTGAAATGCAAAATCACCTCTGCCATCTCTTCAGAAGTAGTTTTTGAGATGCCAATGTACTTGTTTCTCTTCCTCCTTTCCTCCCTAATCATAATCCAGAGGAGAACCGAGGGACAGATAAAGCAGTAATAGGGCATACTCTGAGGCATTGAAATTTAAATAAATGCGAATTAATGCGAGCGAAAACTTCAAGAAATGCAAGCGAAAAAAACTCACATAGAGGAAGCCCACAACCGTAATTAGCTGAACTTCTGGTAAGGGCAGGGATGTACCGATGTCGAATCCGACTGAAAATTTCGCAAATAATCGATTCGCCAGAAAAACGGACTGTATTGAAAAGTGAAGCAAAAGAGATGGAAAAATGCGACAGGTAGCATTTGTTGAATGGAATGAAGGGTTTGACGGTAGCGAAATTTCACTGGCAGAGGGGCAGTAGAGCTAAAGCGTATCACACTTTTGGTTTATGATCATGAACAATTACGACTTACAGTTCTCGAATCTTTCTTCGATTGTATCTGATAAGTAAAAATGATGCGCCCACATTCAGTAAATCCATGAACATCATAATGAATGTGCCGATGACGAGTATCTTTAAATATTAAATTAAATAAAATTAATAAAAAATTTTTAAAAAAAATTACGTGTTGAGAATCCGCGAAGAACCCGGTACAGTATGGAGTTAACCCTTCCAGTTTATAGCTTTTGTAGCCAATATACACATAGCTAATACAATAAGCGACCTGAAATTGTATTCATAGGCAATTGTTTTTGGTATTTCTAAACATACAGTAACAAACAACATTGCGCGAGCGATGATTGTGTGAAGTGTGCGATTTCCTAGAAGCATGTTTAGAAATGCGAGCTTGAGGAATACTTGAAAAATTACCCGTAAATGAGGTAACGATTCGTTGCACTGTAATTGTAGCATGAATCCATACGAATGATGGAAACGGGAAAGTTATGATCAGGCGAAGAATGCAAATTCTCTTAAAAAACAAAGAAGATTCATGCATATTGAATGGGAAACATGAATTACCCGATCAATTTGCATATCGCATGGATATTTCGCAGTAATGCGAGTGATTATTTGAATAAGCTGAAATTTTGATTCCGGCGAAAAAAAAGAAGCAAAATCACCTGCAGAATAATTGTGAACACAGCATGCCACAGTATCAGGAAGTACAGTGCGTAAACTGTTTCCTTGAACACCCCTTCGAACCAAGATTTTCGCAAATAAACAACAATTGTATAAACTACAACAATTACGGAAGCGACGGAGAATAGCAACTGCGAATATCGATTTAGCTTATTCGTTGTTATGGTGGTACCTGTGTCCACTGTAACATGTGAAAAGGGGTGTAGGTGAAATAATCGATTACTACTGATGGACAATCATTCATGGTGGAGAAATTGAAAATGTACCGAATTTTAGTGAAGATAACTACATCTTTCCGTATTCGAAGCGCTGTAACATCAAGGTAGTTATTAGTAGGGATGCTTCACTCTACTTCTCTTACCGACGAGAGAGTCTGCGAAATGAGGAGACCAAACCATCCCGCTTATTATTTGGTTGGTGGACACTGACCATTACATTTTTCGCGCGGAAACAAAATTTCTATATCGTAGGAGTATATTTAGACCAATGAATATGTTGGGAAGAATACGTAATCATCGACTACCGTAAATCACAAGTCGAGACATATAGAATAAGAAGCTTTATCATTGCATCCCGTATCTTAGGCGCTAGCCACTTGAGTTCCTTTGTACACATGCCTTCGGTCTTTAGTCAGATTGTTTATCGAGTTGTGATGCTTATCCCACAGCAATTGAAGTGCGTTAAAGTGACTCTGAAACAGAAAATGTAGTCCTCAAGAGAGAATAAAGTTTTTAATACCTCGACTTTCACTTCGGAAGACTGAGAGTTTGCGATACTTTTCAGCTCGTTGTCTTTTCTTCTTTTCTCACTGCTCATCAAGAGAAGGAGAATGGTGGGACATATGAAACAGTAGTAGGGAAGACACTGAAATATAAATATAGAACGTATACATAAAAAATAAATAATATCCAAATACAAATCATATGAAGTAAACAAAAATGGAAATCAAAATTTTGAGGAGACGCTTACGTAGAAAAATCCGTTGAAAGTAATGAGCTGAACTTCAGCCATTTTGATTGATCTGCTGATTTCGAATCCAACTGGAAAATAATATTTTGCAAATGGAAATAATATTTATTCCTACTGAATTGCGAAGTGAAGATGAAGAGATGGAAGAATGCGATCGGTTGCATTTGCTTTATTGATTCAATTGTCTGACGATGACGAAATTTGACTACCAACGAAGAAAATGAGCTGAAAGTTATGAATTTCGAAGGATAGATTATTCCAAAACTCAAAGTTCTTCAATTTTCCTGTGATTAAATTTGATTAGCAGAAACGTTGCTGAGACATTTATGCTATCCATGATCACCATTATGATTGTGAATAAAACTATCAACTGAAAAGCTAACATTTGCCTGAAAAAAAAGAAACCTACAACGTTACATTTTCGCTCCCCGGTACAAATCCCGAGCAATAAGCAGTTTTGCCATCAAGCGAATATCCTCTGTAGATAATCAGTACATACAAAATGCAGTACGTCAGCTGAAATTTATATTTTTAATTTTTATTATCGTGATATTCTCACTGTGATGAACAAACACGATCGAGCAATTACAGAATGGAGTCTCCTATTTCCTGAGAATTTAGTAAAAAAATGAAAAAGTAAATTTAAAAAAAAGATAATAAAATACCAGTGATCGAAGTGACCACTCGTTGGGCCGTAATAGCTGTGTGAATCCACATAAACGAAGGAAAAACAACGGAAACGATGATTCGAAGTAGGCAGAATTTCTAAAATTAGCGGATATAAAGAAAGAAACAGGTGTATCTCACTTTGTCAAATATCATATCGCAAGGAGTTTGTGCCGAAACGCGTATGGTTATTTGAAAGGTCTGAACATGTTGCTCATTGAAAAAATATGAGGCCGTTTGCGTAAGAATCGAACAAGGGCTGGCACAGGCCAAAAATGACAATTCTCTGAAACAATGCTAATTTGGGTTCTTGATGGTGCTGATGATGATAGGCTTATTCATTTTGATTGTAGTCTCTCTGTTGGCTCCAGATGACGTCACGTCGAAATCCGATTTCTTGTAATATCTCATCACCTATTTTATCAAAGTTTTTGAAACTTTAACATTAGATGTTGAATTGGAAGACGGTAACGCTCATTTCGGAATTTTATCGATTTTTTAATTAATAAAGTTGTAAAATGGAACTTTTGATCTGGCCCCGGGTACCCAGGGAGAGTAGGACAGATCGGACCGGAATGACGAGACGATTCCAAATCTGTTTTAAAATCGATTCTAAGTGGTGCCCATAACGAGAAAATCAACTTATAGTGTACCTGGCTTGTAAGTAAATCTTCCCATCTTTCCTCTTGCTGGCTTCCGATCTTAAGATCTACCCGAGTCTCTCTACCTTGACCTCTTCCCATGCTCTGTGCTCTCTCTATTCCCCATGCTCTCTCGCCTCTGTCGGGAAGGAGACACGGATCGATAGAAGATCGGAAGTCAACAAGGAGAAGGACGGTAAGATTTACTTACAAGCCAGTTACACTATAAGTTGATTTTCTCATTATGGGCACCACTTAGAATCGATTTTAAAACAGATTTGGAATCGTCTCGTCATTCCGGTCCGATCTGTCCTACTCTCCCTGGGTACCCGGGGCCAGATCAAAAGTTCCATTTTGCAACTTTATTAAATAAAAAATCGATAAAATTTCGAAATGAGCGTTACCGTCTTCCAATTCAACATCCAATGTTAAAGTTTCAAAAACTTTGATAAAATAGGTGATGAGATATTACAAGAAATCGGATTTCGACGTGACGTCATCTGGAGCCAACAGAGAGACTACGATCAAAATGAACAAGCCTATCGTCATCAGCACCATCAAGAACCTAATATAGCATTGTTTCAGAGAATTGTCATTTTTGGCCTGTGCCAGACCTTTCCAGATTTGCTCGATTCTTACACAAACGGCCTCATATAAATATTATTTTTCTAAACCATTAAAATTATAGTGAAGACGTCGTGCCACAAAATGAAGAAGTACAAAGCATGCAGAGTTTCCTAAAAATTTTTTTGATCGACCAAAATTGAATTATCATACCTTGAAAACCCCTTCGAACCACGATTTCCGAAGATATGTTGCTATCGTATACACTACGACGATAATTGAAGCAACGGAGAATAACAACTGGAAAATGCATCTCTATTCTAATGTAGAAAAATTCTAATGTAGAATTTACATGTAATGCGTACCTGAGACCACTGCAACAGGTGTAATGGTGTGTACGTGTAATACTCGAAAACCACCGGCGCACAAGTTTCGGTTTCCATGAAACAGTGGAGGACGAATCCTGCCAGAACTCTTTTCTCAACGACACTTTTCCGATAACCTTAAAATGATTAAAGTTAGCGCGATAAGATATTAGTTTTCATGAAAAAGTGAAGGAAGAGTATTCGATCGAGGAAGCGACAAATTCTGGGTTTAGACCTCGCGGCTGGTCGCCACAAGGTGCTCATTACCAATTCTAGTTAGCAGAATTTGACTCAGAATTTACCGACGAAAGAAACATATGCCAATTTGGAGACACTGGTGCTGATGTTCAGGTTCTTTGCCCGAAAAGGCTCAAATAAGCGATTTTCACCAATTTCGTTATTTCCGTTTTCTAGGCGATTGTTTTCTCGGACTCGTATAGCACTGAAATTCAGGACTGTCATGTCTCTATTCGGCGAGAACCACCCTTCGAGGACAAATGTGAACGGCGTCGGTATTATGACGTCACAATTTTGGGATAAAGAAGATATTTTTATGCTAGATTCAACACTCAATCGATATGATACATTTAGTGAGCACGGTAGAAACTATGAATGCTTTCGAATCTTGTCAAAACTCTTCAACGGAAGCTGCGGGCAAACATCGATAGTTTTCCGTCTACTTTCCCATTGCTGATTCAGAGCCGAGAAATAGCCCTGAAATGCTAAAATTTCAGTACTGCAAAAATTTAAAATTATACCTCAGCCGAACCCTCAGAAGTCGTGTTCGAGATGCTAATGAGCTGAAGTTTCTTCCTTCGTTTTTCTCTGATCATCAAATAGAGAAGGATGGATGGACAGAGAAAGCAGTAGTACGGCATCATCTGCATTTTTTAGTGGTTCATTTATGAAATTATGACGGTCTAGAAAGTTGTGCTTCTCGTTTGTTGCATTCATTTAGAATGTGTGTGGAATGAGAATCGCCAACAACAATTTTCAGTATCACTCACATAAATAAATCCATTCAGCGCGATCAGTTCAGCCTCAGGTAGTGGTTGTTTCAGGCCAATTTCGAAGCCGACTAAACAATATTTTGAATTAAGTTTTGTGATTTTGAACCTACCATACTGTGCAGTAAAGCAGAGCAAGTGAAAGCAAGCAACGGGCAGCATTTGCTCCACCGATTGCAACGTTTGGCGATAGCGAAATTTCACATCGAGAGGCTCGTCAGTGCTTAATCTCAAGCATTAATTTCGCACAGTCCCAATATGTCGGTGATGGCTCTTTTTAGGAATTGTGTTAAAGAGCTCTGGAAAATGCGCATTTTTCCCTCAATTTTTTAACAATTTTTTTCTCGAGGTGTTCGAGGTTCCTCAACGCGAGATTCAAAAAGTGGCATCACCAATATGTATTACAGTTCACGAATCTTCCTTTTATTGTATCTCCATAGTGAAAATGCAACGATGACATTAAGAATGTCCATAGCCATCATGAAGAAAGTGCCAACTAGTAATATCTGAAATACTTTTCTTCATTTATCTGCCCAATTTCAGCTGTTTTGTTTTCATGGTCGAAATTTCTGATTTTTACTTCGTATGTCGAAAGATTAAAATTTGACTATTAGTTTTTAACACGTAGCTAGTCATGACGCAATATGACAAGATTTTTTGGGGTTGTATGCTAATGGTGTACGTCAGTGACCTATGGAATTCGAAACCCAGCAGAAATGGTAACCCACGTCAGCATTAGCCACCACTTTTCCCGGGCAGTAGGGCGTCAGGCCTTCCAGCGAGTACCCGCGAAAGCTAATTATGGTGTAGACGAGACAGTAGAGTAGCTGTAAGATAAATGTCATTTCGAGAATGCAATTATTTTTTTACCGTAAATACCAAGCAGCACCGAGCCGTGATGTGGTGTAGCTTGTTGTTACCTAAAAGAAATTTTATTGAAAATCTGATAATTACCGACCGCCTTTGACACATTGTACTGCTAGTTCATAATGCAGTTCGGAATGCAAAGGCAGAAATTCGATGTCAACTAACCTGAAAACGTAGTGACAACGCGCTGGGCTGTAACTGCTGCATGCAAACAGACAAAGGACGGATATGAGAAGGAAACGATAATGCGAATGATGCAGAGTTTCTTTACAATATCTTAAGAATTCGAAAAAAATATCAGAGTAAACCTTGTCAAACTGCATATCACAGGCGCGTTTAGCCGATAATCGCATTATTATTTGAAAACCCTAAAATAGTTTTGAATCAAGTCAAAAATAAGAAATCGGTCAACCTGCATAAAAGCTGTGAGCACAGAATGCCAAATGATGAAGAAATACAGCGCGTAAATTGTTTCCTTGAATTTTTCATTTTGTAGCCCATAACGATATTACAATACCTTGAAAACTCCCTCAAACCACGACTTTCGCAAGTAGAACGCAACTGTGTAGGAAACAACGAAGATCGACGCAATCGAGAAACCAAACTGAAATCGTTGATCTTGAACTTTCAATAACGAATAAAATAACCTGGGTCCACTGTAGCGCATGCAGCGAGGTTGATTCGTAAAATTCCAGAACTGCAGGTCGGCAGGAAATATTCATTCAAAAGCGGAGAAACTGTAGTGTGTTTCTCGAAAACTTGGAGTTACCAGTCGGTAGTTTCAGCTGTGATTTTGAAGACAAAGTGGTAGTGGCTAGACTGCACGAAGGCTCAATGGAAAAAAACGAAGAAGATTTGTTCGTAAATCTTTGAAACTAAAGAACTGACACTGGCTAGCTATCTCACAAGCTAGCGAGTATCTTATGCTGGAGCGGTGCCTGGCTGTCCGATATGTTAGTAGTAATTATTTCGCGAGTGTTTACGGCCAGAGTGACCATTGCTAGTAAAAATAAGTGGATTTCGCGGGAACGTAGATTGAGCTACATGATATGCCATGCATTCTTTGATAATGCACGATGCAGAGTTGAGAGATCCTTGAAAATATCTAACTAGCAGCATTCGTAATTTCGTTTGCCTGACTCTGGAAAACTCTGGAAAATTTCGTGTTTATTCCGTGAAGTTTTATTATGAGGTTACAGTACTATCCAAACCGCGAATACTATAAATGAGGTAATAGATATTAAATAATAGAGGTAATAGATAACAGAGGTGAATACAATAACAGAAAATAATTCGATTGATGATAAATATCTCGCAATTATGAACACGCGACACGATAGTCCCTGAGAAGATACCATTTGCTCCTTTTCGTGGGCTCATTGTCATTCCAGGCCTGCTGTAGGGCTTTGAAGTGCGCCTGAAATCAAAACAATAATAACAAGAATCAAAACAATAACAACAATTGAAAAAAATTGACCTGTGCATTGGTTTCGGGCGTAGGGCGAAGTGATATTGTTGAGATGCTCACCAGCTCCTTTTTCTTTCTATTTTCATCCTTTATCATCAGTCTAAGAATAATAGCAGGGCAGATAAAACAGTAGTAGGGCATCATCTGAATATGTTTCGAATCGGAGTAAAAGCCTGGAAAATCCTTTCTTGTTTCGTTAGAACCGAAAAAAATCTCGAATACGTTTCAAAGCCAGATGATATTCGTTTTGAATGTAGTTGCAACGATTTATGGTATTTTTTTGGTAAAAAATATAATTTTGACTCACATAAATGTACGCATTGACAGTGACAAGTTGCACTTCGGGAAGAGGTAAAGAGAAAGCGATTTGAAATCCGACTGAATGAATCTTTCTATTATCCAAACTACTTTCAACATGATTAAATTTTTTTTCACTTCCTTGGCATTCCGCCCAGAACAAAATGTCAAATATTCGATACAAATGTCTTTTACCCAAGGTTTATTCTTACCATACTGAACCATGAAGCAGAACAGATGAAAGAATGCTCCAGGCAGCATCTGCTGAATTGATCGAAGCGTTTGTCGATAGCGGAATTTCACTGGGAGTGATTCAGAAGATCTAGAATAAATATTTAAAAATATATATTATTCAGAAATAAACTGACAATTCGCTACTTTTCCTTTGATTGTACTTGATCAGAAGGAAAGCAACGACAATGTTTAGTGTGTCCATAGCCATCATGATAAAGGTGAAGATTAGAAGGACCTGAATAATAAAATCTTAATTATATTCATTTCTCATTTGAAAAATAACATTATGACGAAAAATAATTGATATTTTTTTAAAACGTTCTTGATTTATGCTCTCTGGTCCCTATGAGTCAGCCGTTTTTCTCACAGAACCCCTTATTTTCAGTGGCTCCAATTTTCTCGGCGATGAAAAGTTTTTTGGTTGCTTACATCAGCAAACGCACTGATGACCTCAGACGTTTCAAAGACTGTCCAAGGTTGAAATTATGGTGCCCTAACGTACTTGGAACTTGAAAGGCATCAGAATGTCTCTCCTTTCTGCGTTTTCTCTGGTTGGTGCCCTTGCCGGTGAAAGAGCACGCGAAACGAAGATACATTCAAAAAGTCCCCAACTCACATCAGCAAAGCCTGTGATGATGCCGGAACAATATGGAGTTTTTCCCTCCAGAGGATAACCGTGATACCCAATGACAACGTAGGCAATGCAGTAGACGAACTGTTAAAAATTTAAAAATTAAAAAAAAAAATTGAAAATTTCGAAAAAAATAAACTTAAATACCGTAAAGACCGTTGTACCGCGCGCAACTATGTGATAGAGTTGTTGATTTCCTGAATATTTATTCGATTTGAATTTTTTTTTAGAATTTAATTATCAATAATTACCTGAAAAAGTGGTTATAATACGCTGTAACGTAATCGAAGCATTTATGCAGACGAATGAGGGTGAAGCGAGAATCGAAAACACTCGAAGTATGCAGTATGTCTAAAAATATTTTTGTGAAATTCTAAGGTTTTATATCACGCGTCTTCTGAGAAATTGCATGACCCTGAGGAAATAGAAACAAAAGTTTGTGCTATCTCCCTGGAATAATTATGGTAGAGTACTGTGGAGGAGGGGAAATTTTTGGCATAGGCGATTTTTCCGAAAACCGGCTTTTAGGTATTTTCCGGCCCCGGATCCGGCTAGGACCGGAATTATCGTATCTCAGTTTAGAGTAAAGATAAAAATATGGTTAGGAGCTCAAAAAATCCGCAAAAATATTCTAAGAAAGTTTTATATTTTCAACTTTTAGCTACTGCAAAGTTTTCGATATGAAAAAATTGAAAAACTGTTAAAAATATCACAAAATTAATTCTCCTGGAAAGGGGACCCCCCTATTTACCACTTTTTGAACACGGATTCTGAAACTACATACTCACATTAGTTCTAGAAAAAATAGCACTTGTATCGGGAGGGGTGAAAAGTGGACCACCCAAGTCAAAATATCCGAAAAAGTGCAAAAATAGTGATCTTTCAAAATATCGGAACAATAGTTTTGAGTGTTCTAGGACCTAAATTTTTGCTCAGTATTTTTATTCCATCACCATAGAATGTTTCTAAACTCATTTGGCAAAGAATAGCCTCATGCGTCCATTTTTTCATATTTCGGGCCTGTGTTTCTGGAGGTAAGCAAACCTCAATCTCGAGGTCTCATGGCAGTACGCAAAAAGTACCTTCGACCGGGCTTAAAAGTTTAAGTTGAGTACTTTTGATGATGCTCTTTTAAACTGCACATTTGGAATGTTGATATTAATTTTAATTTGCTGGTTACGGTAGATCAAAGATCAAATACTCGAACACTGTGATTTTCAGTGAAATGCGCCTCACTTAAAACATCATAACTCTGTTTAAAATGAAGATTTTATCTCGTTCTAAATTGCCATGGATAGAGGAAAGCTAGAGCAACATTACGCAGTCGAAAAACTCATTCCTGGTGGCTACGCTCGTGCGGAGTGGTTGGATCTCAGAAAATATTATGCAACTATGGCAATACCGATTTGGGGTACAATCCACTATGATTTTTTCAAAGTACCTATATACGACTCAAAAATCACCAAAAATCAGAAAAAAGTTCTTACGCATTTGGCAGTAAAAGAATCAGAAACTTTTATTTGATAGTGTCGTCCATTAACCGGCAGGCTTAAATGCTGTCCCCATTTTCTCCGCTCGGATTTTTTCTGATTTTTTGGTGATTTTTGAGTCATATATAGGTACTTTGAAAAAATCATAGTGGATTGTACCCCAAATCGGTATTGCCATAGTTGCATAATATTTTCTGAGATCCAACCACTCCGCATGAGCGTACCCACCATTAATGAGTTTTTCGACTGCTTAATGTTGCTCTAGCTTTCCTCTATCCATGGCAATTTAGAACGAGATAAAATCTTCATTTTGAACAGAGTTATGATGTTTTTAGTGAGGCGCATTTCACTGAAAATCACAGTGTTCGAGTATTTGATCTTTGATCTACCGTAACCAGGAAATTAAAATCAATATCAAAATTCCAAATGTGCAGTTTAAAAGAGCATCATCAAAAGTACTTAATTATAAACTTTTAAGCCCGGTCGAAGGTACTTTTTGCGTACTGCCATGAGACCTCGAGATTGAGGTTTGGTTTCCTCCAGAAACACAGACCAGAAATATGAAAAAATGGACGGATGAGCCTATTCTTTGCCAAATGAGTTTAGAAACATTATATGGTGATAGAATAAAAATACTGAGCAAAAATTTAGGTCCTAGAACACTCAAAACTATTGTTCCGATATTTTGAAATTTCACTATTTTTGCACTTTTTCGGATATTTTGACTTGGGTGGTCCACTTTTCACCCCTCCCGATACAAGTGCTATTTTTTCTAGAACTAATGTGAGTATGTAGTTTCAGAATCCGTGTTCAAAAAGTGGTAAATATGGGGGTCCCCTTTCCAGGAGAATTAATTTTGTGATTTTTTTAAACAGTTTTTCAATTTTTTCATATCGAAAACTTTGCAGTAGCTAAAAGTTGAAAATATAAAACTTTCTTAGAATATTTTTGCGGATTTTTTGAGCTCCTAACCATATTTTTATCTTTACTCTAAACTGAGATACGATATTTCCGGTCCTAGCCGGATCCGGGGCCGGAAAATAACTAAAAGCCGGTTTTCGGAAAAATCGCCTATGCGAAAAATTTCCCCTCCTCCACAGTACTCTACCATAATTTTTCCAGGGAGATAGCACAAACTTTTGTTTCTATTTCCTCAGAGGATCCAGTTTCCTGCAATCTCTCAGAAGACGCGTGATATAATAAATCTAATAAAAGTAACCTTATCAAATTGCATTTCACATGGAGTTGCTGCGAAAAGCCACGCACTGACTTGGATGCTCTGAGAATTTTTTAAATTCGAAAATAAATTTAACAATTTACCTGAAGTAAGATTGTGAAAACTGCATGCCATAGTATGAAGAAGTACAGAACATAGAGGGTTTCCTGAATTAAATTGTCTTAGTCGAAAAATATGTTTATGAATTGTAATACCTTGAAAACCCCCTCGAACCAGCTCTTGTACAAATGGAAATATATTGTGTAAACTGCGATTATGATTGAAGCGATTGAGAGAATCAACTGAATTGCGTTTCGAATAGAGCTTCGAAAGTGCAAATCTTCCCCAGTGTAAAAGTGCTAATTTCCAAGCGTAAAGTGCAACCTTCCTAAGAGCAATTTTTCGCCAAAGTATAATGGTCAACCTGAATCAATTGCAGTGTATGTAGGGGCGTGTATGTAAAGTACTCAGCTACTGCTGGACGGCAATCCATTTGGGCTTCAGTAACGTTAGAGGACGTCAGATGGTAATATCTCAATGCGCTCGTGAAGCAATCCTAAGGGACCTTCAAATTTACGAATGTAGCTTTAGTTCGCGATACAACGTTAGCGAAAATAAATCGATAATAAATGTGTTGCCTTGCCTCTGCCGCCGACTGCAAATTGGCAGTAAATGGAAAGGACTCACCAATTTGTTTGGACTAGAAAATATCTAGTTAGGTAGTCTTCACGTGACGTACGGATAAAAGTTTATTCCGATGAATGAGTATACAAATATTTTTATCGTAACAATAATGCATGTCACAACGTATCTAAGCACTCGCAACACGCCTATTGCGCATGGTAAGAAAGGCGGCCAATTTTGCACGAGCTTTCCATAATCCACGTTGATCTTCTGAATTGTCCATTTCCCACGCTAGTTGGAGCGAGGTGAAGTGGTTCTTAAATGAAGAAATTATGATCATTACGGTGCTCAACATATTTTCGTCTAAACTATTGCTTGCTTCATTCTTCAAACCTTTTTTAACTCCTTTTTCTTGGTACAAGAATTGGGTGAAAAACCATGGGACAGTACTTGGATAAAGAATGCGTGACACTAGGAAAGTAGATACCTCCGCCGACGCAGCAGATGACGTTGCTGTCGAGGCAGTCGCGATATTCAGCAGTTCCCGTTCCTTCTTTTTCGCCTCCCTGATCATCAACCATAGTAGGACTGCGGGGAGGATGCAGCAGTAGTATGGGAGCATCTGAATTCACAGAGCATCTATTGATTTTTATACTACAAAAACACAAATTATTTACTTATTACAAATTATTTGTTTTTACCACGACAAATTGCCATTATAGTTGCCAACTATTAAATAAACGACTGACATAGACAAGACCATTGACGGTTACGAGCGGGACTTCGTCATATGGGAGAAAATTGGCGATCTCGAATCCAACTAGAACATTATTTAGCATGAATTCAAAATTGAGATCATGTAAAAAAAGGAAGCAAGTCTGCGTTCACGTACCATACTGCAAAGTGAAGAATAGCAGATGGAGAAAGGATCCTGGCAACATTTGTTTGGAGGATTGGAGCGTTTGACGATGTCGGAACTTGACTGAGAGGGGAGCGGAAGACGCATTTCTAAAATTTTCAATTTCAAACATCTCTGAATATGCGGCACTTACAGCGCTTTGATCTTGTTCTGATTGATTCTGATCAGAACTGTGGCAAAAATAACATTCACCACATCGAGAATCATTAGCGCGAAGGAGTTGAATAATAGAACCTGAAAATATTTTTATTTTTTATTTTTCTATTTAAAAAATCAAAAATGTGTCATTCTTGCTCACTACAAATAGGGTGTACAACCTTCAAGAAAAACCCGCAATTTTCTCAAGCTTGTTAGCTACTACACAAACAAAAAGTGCAAAATCACGAGGTGCATGTCAAAAATGCAGATACACAGAAACATAAATTTGTAAGAACTCATACTCACCCCCCCCCCGGATTTCACTTTTATCGGTCCATTGGAGGAAATTGCTGGTCCAAAATGCATACTACTCACATAGACGCAACTCACACCTAACATTGCCGCTAGTCGTCAATTTACATGGTTGTTCCCACACAAACAGAAATTGCACGCCACATGGTGAAAAGTTACACGGATAAAGCACACACATACAAACTGACAAATAGTAGTAGAAGAAATACTCACATAGACGAAACTCACAGTAGCATCGCCTGTGACCATTCCCGAACAGTAGGGCGTTTCACCCTCTAGAGGATAGCCTGTGTAACTGAGCATCACGTATACTATGCAGTAAATGACCTAAAATTAAGAACTACATTTAAAATCTAATCGAGCCCTACTGTTAGGATCAACATAAAGCGAGTAACGGCATAGTGCAATCGGCTGTTATCTGAAAACAATATTTTATATTAAAAAATAAGTATAAAAAATACCCGAAAATGTGGTGATAACCCGTTGAACTGTCACTGCGGCATGAATGCATACGAATGAAGGGTACGCGAGAGTTATGATCACTCGAAGAATGCAATATTTCTAAAAAATTCTGTTAATTTTTATATTTGAAATTCAGAATTACTCGATGAAACTGCATTTCGCACGCAGTCTTTGCAGTTACGCGAGCTCCGATTTGAATGACCTAAAATAATTGATTTCGAAATTTAATATGTATATTCTAAACCTGCAAGAAAATCGTTAAGATGTCATGCCACAGTATGAATAGGTACAGAGCATAGAGGGTTTCCTGGAATCATTATTTTCGAAATTTTTACAATATTTTTCGAAATGCGTATGAAACATGTACCTTGAAAACGCCTTCGAACCAGGATTTTCGGACGTGATAATACATTGTGTAGATGACGATTATCAGTGATACAATCGAGAAGATTAACTAAACATTAATTAATTTTAATTTAAATCGATTAAGACCTGGATCCATTGCAGTAAATGAAGAGGCGTGTACGTGTAATATTCTTGGATTGCCGCTCGACACGAAGAATTCATGTTCAATTTCTAAAAAAACTTAAATTTTTGTAATGAAATCCATGTAAATAGGCATAAATCTGTTGAAAACAACATGGTAACGCAGTAGATTTATGAAAAACAAGTAGCAAAGGTCTCAAAAATCAGCAGAAACCGTGAGAAGTACTAGATTTCGAGCAGTTTCAACAGCAAACTGCTGATTATCGAGATTCCCTCGCCAGTGAGGACTAGAAACATCTACCCCTGAGGGAGAAATTCGTAATTGCATCAATTCATGCTCGTCGGATGATTGTGGCTGTCAGGATGAAGATCTCGTTTCTTCATTATACGCGCTCTGTGACTGGTCAGCGTAATTCTTCATCCTGGCCTCCCTGGTGGATGAAACCTCGCCGCTCAATTAGTCTCCATTCATGGCCTGTTCCCTCCAGATTTAAACATTGGCGAATAACGTCTCAACATGAGAAATTTATCCGAGGGGTAGTTGTGGTCATACAAAATACACAACGAATAAATTGGTAACAAAAAATAAATGAGTGGTTTAGACGGTAGAATCAGTAGTCTCCCTCGTGACTCGGTACACATTCTTCTGCTCCTTGGAACTGGTGGAGGGGCGAGGGCCCTCCCACTGTTTGACAAGGGCGGTGAAGTGGCTCTGAAATTGAATAAATTTATTTTAAAATAAATTAATCGCTACCTCGGCAGCACCCCCGGAGACCTTGGTCGAGATACGCTTCAGCTCAGTTTTCTTCCTTTTCTCCTCCTTGATCGTTAGCCAAAGGAGTAATGCAGGACACAAGCAGCAATAGTAGGGCATCATCTAAATGATTATTATTTTTTTATTATTGTTATAGTCTTGTAAATAGGAATGTGATAGGAAAGTACAATCGTCCCCAAGACGCAAGTGACATAATTTCGGGTTAGTTTAAATTGAACCTGTGAAACCACAGTCAACGTAGGCGCTGATCCAAAAAATCAAACCAAAAATATAGGGAAATAAAAAAAATACGTTAGACTCACATAGAGGAAGCTAGTAAGCGTTTGTTGTTGCAAATCAGGAAGTGGTTGCGAGAAACTGACGTGGAATCCGACTGAAATTTCAACTGATTGGGTTTTTCAATGTATTGTGTATGCCTACCGTATTGGGCAGTAAAACACATGAGGTGGAAAATTGTCGAGGGAAGCATTTGATGAATCGACTGGAGCGTTTGGCGGTAGCGAAACTTGACTTGCAATGAGGATCCGGCTCTGTGTTGGGTTTTCTTGAACTTTACTTTCTACTTTCGTTGATGCACTACGGATCTATTTCTAGCGTGAAATTGATACTTCCACCCAAGACACAAGACTTCCACAACAGTATTCTAACAACAGTATTCTTTTTCGCTATTTTGAACCTCTGTCTATTGTGATTTGAAAGGGGCGTATTTTTCATCTAAAAACTGTACTTACAGTTGTTGCACTTTCCATCGATTATAGAGCATGAGCAGAAACCCAACCACAACGTTGACGATATCAATGCACATCATTATAAAGGTGCCGAAGAGAAGATTCTGAAACGAAACAGTATTATTTGATTAAATCAATCCATAGCTGTAAAACATCTCACCTCTTCTTTGCCTTTCACATATCCGGGACATAACGGAGTTCGACCTTCCATTAAATAGCCATCGAAGCCGACAAATAGGTAGAACACGCATTGCGCAAACTGAGAATTTGTGTTTTTGGTGTTTTTTTAAAAAAACCTTACAATTAGGATGAGAAAGATTCGACCGATAACGATATGTAGCAAACGGCTTCCTAAAAAGTTTTTATTTTTGAAAATAAAATAGAAATTATCACCAGAAAACGTCGTAATAACACGTTGCAGCGTAACTGCCGCGTGGAGGAATACGAATGAGGGGAAGGAAAGCGTGATGATGATGCGAATGACGCAGAATTTCTGAAAGTTTCCATCATTATCGCTGCGTGTAGATAAACGGTGAGATTGCTTCTACAATCAACACTATTTCGCACTTTTGGCAGAGTGCATCAGAAAGGCGTAGGTCCATGTCAAGATGCATCATAAGTAAAAAACTTACCATATCGATCAGCATATCGCAAGGATCGCTAGCCGTGAGATAGGGAACAATGTGAATACCCTGAAATTTGTTGTACTTGTGAAAATAAATTCCCTTTACCGCAAAAATCACAGTGAAAATTGAATGCCAAAGGATGAAAAAATATAGTGCATACATAGTTTCCTGAAATAACGAAATGCTTGGTATTTTAATATAAGATCCCTTATCCCTTCTTCATTAGGGTATTAAAAAAATAAAGCATGTTTTATCGTACCTTGAAAACACCCTCGAACCACGATTTATGCAGATGCCTAATAATGATATAAATTACGATGATTATGGACGCAACGGAAAATGACAGCTGAAAGTCCGTTTATCTTCCACTTTGTTATGATATCCTTACATGACACCAGTGCAACGCTTGCAGCGGAATGAAATTATAAATTTCTGCGATATCGACAGGGCACGAGTCTTCCATCTAAAATGCAGTTGATGATGTATTGAAACTAAAAATTGGTATTGCCAAAACTAGAAACCTTAGAAAAAAAGGAAAGGAAGCGACCTCAGATTGGCTTAAAATTGCCGGGATGGCAGTAGTTGCGATACAGCTGTCGCCATTTGTGGCAAGGTGGTCGTTAGGGAACCTGGGCACTGGTCCCTTCCATCTGGCCTGAAATCTTGTCACTCAGGCCGATGATGGAGTATACGAAATGGAAAGAGTTGGTTTTCCGTCCTTTTTTTCCCGTGATCACTGTGACATTTCGTGCTCATCCCTGTGCAGGTGCAACATTTGTGCGAAAGAACTTCTGAACACGCTACTTGCACGACTTCAAACCAGAGAAAGTCGCTAAAATGTTATCAGAAAACCCTAATATTTAGCTGTTATTTTTCATTTTTTTAAAAATCAGTTTTTGTTAACCACACAACTTGTGCTACTCTTTGCACATCGCCCTGCCCTCTAATCCGCACAATGTTTTCCATGTCCATAAATGTTCGCTGACCTCTCATCATTCGCACTGGAATCCTGTGGTCGGATATAGTGTGATGTGCCATGCGTAAACAATTTTTATCCTGATATTCGCGCAATTTTGCCCAATCCACGAACATTCGCACCTAAATGATCATTGAAAGTGTGATGGGCTTACTTCGCGCCTTGTAAAATCGCACGAGGAGTGCATGCGCATTTCGCCAATCTTCCCTCCCGATGAGGTGTATTCTCATTTCATTCTTGATTCTGGCTATTCTATCTCCTGCCAATTCTTTCTTCTGGTGCTGGTGGTGGTTGCCGCGGATCGGCTTTAACATTGACTGGCAGGTAATTAGTTACTTTTTAATTAATTAATTAAAATTATTTATTTATGAAATTTACAATAATTTCCAGATTACGGTCGGACGGCCGCGACCAAGACCTGTAGTAGTTGTGCCTCCACCGCCGCCCCCTCCGCCTCCAAGCTATCGGCGATATCGAGGACCAGGACCGAAGAGCCCGTAGACGAATTAAAATTTGTTGCTCATAAAGTTTAGTTTAGCTATAATCGTTTTGTTATGCTCGTTTATTGCAATCAACATGTGAAATTAAATTGTTTGCATTGAAATGATTCCCGATGTTATTCATACATTGAGTTACTTTGTTTGTTATTTACGAATCAGCTTCAATTATAAATTTATTAGAGATATCAAAGCTCTGAGTATTCATGAAATTTATTGACTATCAATGCATTGCGGATACTGTAGCTGTCGTCGCGTTCGATCCTGCTCTCTTCGGTTTCTTTAAACGCAACCAGACAAGAACTGTGTCCTGAAATAAATTTCAAGCTATTTTCTAATTTAATATTTCGCTAACAATAAATACAAGCAGCAAACCTTGTAAGAAGATGTGGTGAGAATCAGCGACACCGAATGCACGGTAGAATGGAGTATGAAGCACGCGAAAAAGGCCCAACACACCTCTGAATTAATGAACACTTTTCGAAAATGAAGCATATCTCACCATAAGGAATCCCGTAGGTCAGAATTGACACTGCAAAAACCATTAGCGGCACAGCAAAAGCAGTTCCTTGAAGGATAGTCTGGAAATTATCACGACTTTCACCAAAGAATCGATTAAGAATGGCGAAATTTATTGATCTTGAAATTTTTACAGTTTCAGAACTAAGCTAAACTGGAAACCAAAAAGTTTATAGCAAGAATAGTTCACAATAGACCCTCAAATGAAGCGAGCACTCGACGAGCACTCCGATTGAGTGCTTGTTTTCACACATTATACTGTTCGTTCTAGAAGTGAATTTGTGAAAACGAGCACGAGTGCATACCTGCGAGATCAGATTGAACATCAACACCCGATGAAACCTCTTTGTCCGAGCACTCATGTGATGATTCTGCAAAATATCATACTCTATAAATTGTGGCGCTGCGACACGTCATTTGCACCTGTCGGGTAAACTATTCACATATCCGGCACAAAAATAACTAGACAACTAGGCACGCGCCTCTCTCATTTTGTAATGCTTTCTCGCATCTCATACAAATGATAGAGCATGCAGGTATTGTACACTACACTAAATCTCACCTGCGTGCGCAACACATAGAAAGTATGACCGACAAATATGAAGATGAAAAAGCCGAAAAACGTGAATAACTGGAATGTATATATTGTAAATCTATGTACAAAAAATGTAAAAATATATAAAAAATAAATAAAAATAAACTCACAATCAGCATAAGTGCAGTAACCCTGCCCATTGTTGACGTGGTGCTTTGCGTGCTGTAGACTACCCAATTGGGCCGGGTCATGATCCACAGCATGGCGGGATGGTTCTAAATTATACCTTTTCGCATGTGATCTAGGTGCGTTTCTTTCTGCAATGCTGAAAGAATTTACAGCAGAAACTCTGTGTGTATGTATCACAAACAGCGCTGTGCAATTAATTATTATTTCTTTATATCACCCAATACTCGTGATCCACAGCATTGCGGGGTGATTCTGGTATTTCTTGTTGTTTTTACTTTGTCATTTAAAAAACACTTACCTCCCTCAGAAATTGCTCGCCATTTGCAGTGTCGCCGTAGGCAGCAGCCATGAGCATTGATGGCGTCATGAAGAACAGGTTCAGGGCGACACAAAATATTTTGAAATTTCGCTGCAAATGCTTTCCACTATTTATTTTATCCTTGTGGTCATATTCTCCCATCCTTTATGTAGTGTGTAATGATCGTTTGGAACGGAATGAAGGAATTCCGAACTTTTAGTATCCCCCACTCCGGAACGGAAAAAAATGGCTGTTCCGGAACGAGAGTTGGTGCAAACGTCATATTTTCTTTGTTCTAACTTATTCCGAAGTGATAATTGAATTAGTTCCGGAACGAGGACATTTTTGATTACTCTCATTCGGCCGTTCCGAAAGCCGAACTAGCTCACATCACTCAGCTTGAAGCGGTGATGAGTCGGCAGTACTGCTTGATTCCTGAACAGAAAGCACACGAAAATGCCGCCACACGTGCCTGTGCCGGCGAAACACATTATTTCCTGGATTAGAACAAATTGGAATAGGTGAACGCGGAATACGCTATACTTACCACACAGTAGTGAATGTGCAACCCAAGCGAACAGAGAAGACCTAGAATGCATTTTTTTTATTTTTTATTTTATTTTTTATTTATTTTTTGTATTTTTGGAGCAGGTTGGTGAACTATGAACAACACACAAACCGGTGCAGTATCCGCTCAGAAGTGGAAATAAAGGTATCGGTATGAACAACACGCCGTAGTGAATGTCCATAAGGGTGGTCCAAAACTGCAGAGATCAAAGGTCAATTAATCTCTTTGTCTTGACTCACCACCAAATTGATCAGGCACATCTTATATCGCTGGCTATTTTTGTTCGTTTTGAAGTAAAGTAAATAGAAGGTAGGAATGGCGATTAGTAGACTTATCTGCAAATCTGGCGATAATATCAAGGAAAAGAGCTTTTTGAAATTTTCTGAATTTCTTTCAGTGGAGGAGTGGGGAAATTCCGAGACAAAGAAAACAATATTAAAAAAAAAGAAAATTCCGTACCACAGCAACAGCGTGTTGATAGATGAAAAGAACATTCTCGAGCGTTTCGTTGACGGTAAAATTGAGTGGCATGAATTGAGCCAAACACTCATTTGAGTCGTCGAAAACAAGACCTGATTCATGAAAACCCATAAATTATGTACTGAGAAATTGCAAATTGATATTTGCGCGCATGCTGCTATCAGAATACGCATAAGGAGAAATAATCAAGAAGTTAAGTTATGCCATCACAATCGAGATTGACACGCATAGAGTTTAGCAAAGGAAACCATAATATTTGCTCGATTCAGCCCCCGAAACAGCTGAATCAGTTTTGGAAGTGTAAATGTTGTTTACTGATATGACAGCATACATGAAATCGTTGTGCGTAGTAAATCTACATCATACGTAGTATTTGAAATCGTTTGAAAACCTCTAAAGCCGGCGAAAAAATTATACGATACGATATTTATTCAATGCACATAAATATAGTGTTAGTTCATTGCGGAAACAGATATAGTTGTGCTGACCATAAATTGTTTCGATTTCTTGATTCGAAGCCAGACCAGAATTGTGTCCTGAAAATAATTTTTTTTTTGCATTTATCAGCAAATTATTTATACTCTAAAAAAGTGGTGATTTGTGATCACTTTTTTCAGCTTCAACCTCACAGAAGAAACGTCAACAACATTACCTTGTACGATCGAGTCGTCAAAATGAGAGCTATTGAATGCACTGAGGAATGGAGCAGTTCGCAACAGAAAAAGGCCCAGTTCACTTCTGAAAATATAAATTAAAATATAATAAAAATATATTTTTATGATGCGTATGCTCACCGTAAGGGATGGCATACGTAAGCGCGGATACAATAAAAACGACGAATGGAACAGCCAGGATGAGGCCGAGAAGATTGAACTGAAAGTTTTTTTTGTTGTTTATGGGTTGAGCGTAAAATCTCACTTGCAAAATTAAATTCATTATCAAATTACGTTGGAAGTTCTTGGTGCGATCACTCATGTGCAAGCTCTGAATGTTATTTTTTTGATGTTTTCTTAATTTATTTTCTTATTATTTACAAATTGGTGTATGTAACTATCGTCATTCTACAAGTCAGGTGCAAGCTTTCGTCATAGTCGAACCTGTGCGGATAAGACTCGAAAAGTGTGGTTGATTATCACAAATATCGCCACGCCGCCGGATAGAATGAGCTGGAACATTCGCAATTTTGTAATTTCTTTTGTGAAAATAAAATTTAATTTTTTTAAAGATAGCTCACGCATAAATTCATGCCAATAACAATCGTCACTGTGGAGCTGGCCAACGTTGTGCTGTAGACCACCCAGTTCGGTTTGGTCATCACCCACAGCATGGCAGGATGATTCTGAAATCGTATTGGCACCATTCGTGTTCATTTTTTGAGAGGTGTTTTTTTTCGTTTTGACAAATTTACTAACCTCCCTCAAGTACGCCTCTCCGCTCAGCGTGTCTCCATAGGCAGTAATCATCACTGCGACGGGAGTCATCATGAGGATGTAGCTGCTGATGCAGAGGATTTTAAAGTTTTGCTGCAATATCGCATCTTTGATTCCTCATATTTTATTTCCACCATCCCGAATTTTCAACACGTTCTACTTTGTTTACACTTCCCAATTTCACAGAGCTCGGAAAGGTAAGTAACTGAAAGGTATTAAAAATCACTGACATCACTCAGCTTCATCTTCGACGTATAGGGTAGCACGGCTTGAAGGCACGAAGCATTTTTCACGCTATCATATCAATGCCACTTTTACACATCTTTCCGAAACGAGGCGACAATTCCAATAAGCACTTACATCACTTAGCTTCATCTTTGATGTATACGGCAGCACGGCTTGATGTCGAAAAATGAAGCAGATAGTGATCGCGCCACAGACGCCGTTGACGACGAAGGACATTATTACCTGAAATTTGTTATTTGTTTGAATCATGTCCAATCCTAATCTTTTGTCCCTGAGCACGCGGTATCTATATTTTTTAAAGAAGGTGTCCCACGAATATCTGGCTAGCTGAGTTCTCGATGTGAGGTGGTGGGTCGCTGTTACCCGATAACACTTTAGAAACTCCCAAGTCACCATTTTTCGTTTGAACTGAGTTATGATCGATTGGCTGCGTTCCAAGTGACCCTGAAATGCAGGCAACGAGCGAGAGAGCGTGCGGAATGAGGAGAGCACCCCTCTCATTCCTCACTTTGCATAATCGCCCGTGCGGTTCGTGGGACGCCTTCTTTAAGGGTTGGTTTTAAAGGGCTCTATCTATTTTATCTACCAATGTAATGGCACCGTATTTTATCTACCAGTGTAATGGCACCGCAGACGAAGGACATGATAACCTTTTTAGAATTTTTTATATGATATACAAAACGCAACGAGATCATTCTTCCTTGCTCGCGTGCCAAACTATAGAATGGTGAAACATAATATTTTTTTATAAGTGCAATGAATTGCCTTACCAGACTGAAGTGCATCGGCAGTCCAGCTTTGCAGAGGATACCTGAATCATAAACGCGGTAGTTATAATATAATTGATGATCCAACCGACGCAATACCCTCCAACCAGGGGAAACAGCGGCAGTGGAATGAATAGAACGCCAAAGTGTAAATCCATTAGTGTTGTCCATATCTGAAACATCAACGATCACTAAGATTCTGGGAAAATTATGGGTGTCAGAAGAATTTCGAGAAAATAAACAAACTCACCACCAGATTGATCAACAGAATCTTGTAGCGTTGACTGTTGCGATTGGTCTTGAAATAGAGTAGGTAGAGAGTCGGACCGGCTATTAGGAGACTCAACTGTAATGTTATGTCAAATTGAAGTTGGAAAATCATATACAGTTCAACTAGAAATGCCACAAAAAATACAAAATTTGTTGCATTTTTGAAAATTAATTTCGATATTAATTTGAAATTAAAAATAATACTTACCACCGCCACAACGTGCATGTAATTGAACATAAAGCTCTCGTACGAGCCATTGACGGTGAAATTTAAACCCATCTGCTAAGAAGACTTCTAAAGAGATTCTCGATGTTAGCATCTTTAAACCGGCTATTAGGAAAATCCCGTGAATTCAACATGTGAAACGCACGGAAGCGACGAAAAAGTAAAGTTAGGTTAGAAAAAGTAGAGGAAGGAGTAATTCAATGAGATTCCCAGTAGCGTGTGCCGAACAGGTGATTATGAATTTCACACATCAAGTCTAGATAAAAAAATAATTTTTATAAAAGAAAATAAATCTTTATGAGATTAGTTTTAGTAGTATCATTGTGTTGAAGATGATTGTTATCTTTATCGAAGAAAAACAAAAACATAATCGAATTGAATAAAATTGAATAAATAATAATGTTCAGTTCAGCACTGAAACCATGGTGCTCGTCTGGCCCTTCTTCAGCTTCTTTATTTGAAGCCAGTCCAGAACCGTGTCCTGAAAATCAAATTCAATTCTGTACGTGAATTCATCTACCGATACTTTTTTTCCGTTTTTAGATGTCTTTTTACTTTTTACAAAGGATTCGATTTTTTTTATTAAGAAGTATATATACTCTTGAATCGGAATTCAAATTCGATACTGTACCTGGTAAGACGGGGTAGTCCATATCAACGTGAGTGAGTGTACCGCCGAGTGAATCAGCTCAATGCAGAACGCGGCCCAACTCACTTCTGTGATTTTGCGCAATTTTCGTATTTTCATAAAATAATCATGCCTAAAAAAGACTGAAATATATCACTAATTTTCGAAGAAGATCGACTATTCATTTTTGGAAACAAATGATAACGCTTGAATCGATAGCTGACCATAAGGAATGGCGTACGTAAAGACAGATATGCAGTATACCAGTATAGGAAAGATGAGTATGGCTCCGACAAGGGTGAACTGAAAAGTATTATACAGTTTATTATTATTTTCTTTAGAAAAACATGATTTTTCACGCTACATAAAAAGGCAAAACTCACTTGAATGATGAGATTGATTGTGAGATTGCGTTGAAACTTTTTCGTGCGATCACTCATGTGCTGACTCTGAAATAATATTTTTTGTAAAGTAAGGTTTGTAATTTAAAAAAACCTGCGCTGCTAAGATGATGAATATGTGCGCAATCAGTGCAAAGACTAGGATCATGCCAGAAATTAGATACTGAAATAAGATATATAGTTAATTAATTAATAAATTAAATTAGGAATTACCGCAAACATCCATGCAATAACGATAGACATCGTTGCCAATGATGATTGCATGTTGTATACAACCCAGTTGGGCTTGCGCTTTATCCAGAGCATTGCGGGGTGAACCTCATATAATCATGGTAAATACAAAACAATATATACAGCACGTATTGGAATGCGATAATTTCGTTTTCATAGTGGTGTCATTTCGCAACACATATCGTGCTTTTGAAATAGAAAACGATATGAACTGGTTGAAACAGGCAAACGCCAACGGGCAGTAATGCGTGGAAATCAATACTAGTTCCTAACCTCTCGCAAATACTGTTCGCCACTCAGCGTGTCTCCGAACGCGAAACACATCAAAATCGAGGGAAGCTCGACGACAATGTGTACACAGATTCCAACGATAGTTAATGTTTTCTGAAATTTGGTGTTTTTTTTAATTTAATTTTTTTGTGATTTTTGTTTTTTTGAACTAACATTACTCATCTTCAGCCGAGAATAAGCGGGAAGCACGGCTTGCTGGCGAAACAGGAAACACATGACTATTGCACCGCACAATCCAGAAACTAGCACGCACATTATGACCTGAAATCAGTATTATTTACTTGAAATTTTAAATGGCGAAAAGTGTTAGGATATAAAGAAGGAGTCGCATGAAAGGGTGAGCGACCGAGCGAAACGCAAAATCACGGAACGTGCTCTCTTCATTTCGCACGCACTCTAGTTCGATATATGAGGCCCTTTGCGTAAGAATCGAGCAAATTCCGAAGGTTTTGGCACAGGCCAAAAATTAAAAATCTCTCAAACATTGTTATCTGGGGTTCTTGAGTATGCTTATGACGATGGCCATATTCATTTTGCTCGTTGAAGTCCCGTTGGCTCCAGACGACGTCACGTCGAAATCAGTTTTTCGTGTTTTTCTCATTTCACAAATTTGCAAATTTTACGAAAACACGGTTACCTCCACAGAATTCTATGCTGATCACGCCTATGTTATTCATATTTCATGATTATCACAAATAATGGTGCAAACGGTAACTTCTCGCGGAGTGAAGAGCGAGCTTGCCACTCTGCACAGATCGGACCGGAATGACGACTTGTCCCACGAATATCTGGCTAGCTGAGTTCTCGATGTGAGGTGGTGGGTCGCTGTTACCCGATAACACTTTAGAAACTCCCAAGTCACCATTTTTCGTTTGAACTGAGTTATGATCGATTGGCTGCGTTCCAAGTGACCCTGAAATGCAGGCAACGAGCGAGAGAGCGTGCGGAATGAGGAGAGCACCCCTCTCATTCCTCACTTTGCATAATCGCCCGTGCGGTTCGTGGGACGCCTTCTTTAAGGGTTGGTTTTAAAGGGCTCTATCTATTTTATCTACCAATGTAATGGCACCGTATTTTATCTACCAGTGTAATGGCACCGCAGACGAAGGACATGATAACCTTTTTAGAATTTTTTATATGATATACAAAACGCAACGAGATCATTCTTCCTTGCTCGCGTGCCAAACTATAGAATGGTGAAACATAATATTTTTTTATAAGTGCAATGAATTGCCTTACCAGACTGAAGTGCATCGGCAGTCCAGCTTTGCAGAGGATACCTGAATCATAAACGCGGTAGTTATAATATAATTGATGATCCAACCGACGCAATACCCTCCAACCAGGGGAAACAGCGGCAGTGGAATGAATAGAACGCCAAAGTGTAAATCCATTAGTGTTGTCCATATCTGAAACATCAACGATCACTAAGATTCTGGGAAAATTATGGGTGTCAGAAGAATTTCGAGAAAATAAACAAACTCACCACCAGATTGATCAACAGAATCTTGTAGCGTTGACTGTTGCGATTGGTCTTGAAATAGAGTAGGTAGAGAGTCGGACCGGCTATTAGGAGACTCAACTGTAATGTTATGTCAAATTGAAGTTGGAAAATCATATACAGTTCAACTAGAAATGCCACAAAAAATACAAAATTTGTTGCATTTTTGAAAATTAATTTCGATATTAATTTGAAATTAAAAATAATACTTACCACCGCCACAACGTGCATGTAATTGAACATAAAGCTCTCGTACGAGCCATTGACGGTGAAATTTAAACCCATCTGCTAAGAAGACTTCTAAAGAGATTCTCGATGTTAGCATCTTTAAACCGGCTATTAGGAAAATCCCGTGAATTCAACATGTGAAACGCACGGAAGCGACGAAAAAGTAAAGTTAGGTTAGAAAAAGTAGAGGAAGGAGTAATTCAATGAGATTCCCAGTAGCGTGTGCCGAACAGGTGATTATGAATTTCACACATCAAGTCTAGATAAAAAAATAATTTTTATAAAAGAAAATAAATCTTTATGAGATTAGTTTTAGTAGTATCATTGTGTTGAAGATGATTGTTATCTTTATCGAAGAAAAACAAAAACATAATCGAATTGAATAAAATTGAATAAATAATAATGTTCAGTTCAGCACTGAAACCATGGTGCTCGTCTGGCCCTTCTTCAGCTTCTTTATTTGAAGCCAGTCCAGAACCGTGTCCTGAAAATCAAATTCAATTCTGTACGTGAATTCATCTACCGATACTTTTTTTCCGTTTTTAGATGTCTTTTTACTTTTTACAAAGGATTCGATTTTTTTTATTAAGAAGTATATATACTCTTGAATCGGAATTCAAATTCGATACTGTACCTGGTAAGACGGGGTAGTCCATATCAACGTGAGTGAGTGTACCGCCGAGTGAATCAGCTCAATGCAGAACGCGGCCCAACTCACTTCTGTGATTTTGCGCAATTTTCGTATTTTCATAAAATAATCATGCCTAAAAAAGACTGAAATATATCACTAATTTTCGAAGAAGATCGACTATTCATTTTTGGAAACAAATGATAACGCTTGAATCGATAGCTGACCATAAGGAATGGCGTACGTAAAGACAGATATGCAGTATACCAGTATAGGAAAGATGAGTATGGCTCCGACAAGGGTGAACTGAAAAGTATTATACAGTTTATTATTATTTTCTTTAGAAAAACATGATTTTTCACGCTACATAAAAAGGCAAAACTCACTTGAATGATGAGATTGATTGTGAGATTGCGTTGAAACTTTTTCGTGCGATCACTCATGTGCTGACTCTGAAATAATATTTTTTGTAAAGTAAGGTTTGTAATTTAAAAAAACCTGCGCTGCTAAGATGATGAATATGTGCGCAATCAGTGCAAAGACTAGGATCATGCCAGAAATTAGATACTGAAATAAGATATATAGTTAATTAATTAATAAATTAAATTAGGAATTACCGCAAACATCCATGCAATAACGATAGACATCGTTGCCAATGATGATTGCATGTTGTATACAACCCAGTTGGGCTTGCGCTTTATCCAGAGCATTGCGGGGTGAACCTCATATAATCATGGTAAATACAAAACAATATATACAGCACGTATTGGAATGCGATAATTTCGTTTTCATAGTGGTGTCATTTCGCAACACATATCGTGCTTTTGAAATAGAAAACGATATGAACTGGTTGAAACAGGCAAACGCCAACGGGCAGTAATGCGTGGAAATCAATACTAGTTCCTAACCTCTCGCAAATACTGTTCGCCACTCAGCGTGTCTCCGAACGCGAAACACATCAAAATCGAGGGAAGCTCGACGACAATGTGTACACAGATTCCAACGATAGTTAATGTTTTCTGAAATTTGGTGTTTTTTTTAATTTAATTTTTTTGTGATTTTTGTTTTTTTGAACTAACATTACTCATCTTCAGCCGAGAATAAGCGGGAAGCACGGCTTGCTGGCGAAACAGGAAACACATGACTATTGCACCGCACAATCCAGAAACTAGCACGCACATTATGACCTGAAATCAGTATTATTTACTTGAAATTTTAAATGGCGAAAAGTGTTAGGATATAAAGAAGGAGTCGCATGAAAGGGTGAGCGACCGAGCGAAACGCAAAATCACGGAACGTGCTCTCTTCATTTCGCACGCACTCTAGTTCGATATATGAGGCCCTTTGCGTAAGAATCGAGCAAATTCCGAAGGTTTTGGCACAGGCCAAAAATTAAAAATCTCTCAAACATTGTTATCTGGGGTTCTTGAGTATGCTTATGACGATGGCCATATTCATTTTGCTCGTTGAAGTCCCGTTGGCTCCAGACGACGTCACGTCGAAATCAGTTTTTCGTGTTTTTCTCATTTCACAAATTTGCAAATTTTACGAAAACACGGTTACCTCCACAGAATTCTATGCTGATCACGCCTATGTTATTCATTTTTCATGATTATCACAAATAATGGTGCAAACGGTAACTTCTCGCGGAGTAAAGAGCGAGCTTGCCACTCTGCACAGATCGGATCGGAATGACGACTAGACTCCATTGCCAAATTTTCAGCCAATTCTATCACGGAGCTTTTGAGAAAATCGACATATAATGTAACAGGCTTGTAAGTAAAATTGTACATCCTTCTCCATCCGGCTTCCGATCTTTTATCGATCGGAGTTCCCTTCCCGAGGGAGGTGAGAGAGCACGGGGAATGGAGAGAGCACAGAGACTGGGAAGAGGTCAAGGTAGAGAGACTCGGGTAGATCAAGAGATCGGAAGCCAGCAAGAGAAGGATGTACAATTTTACTTACAAGCCTGTTACATTATATGTCGATTTTCTCAAAAGCTCCGTGATAGAATTGGCTGAAAATTTGGCAATGGAGTCTAGTCGTCATACCGATCCGATCTGTGCAGAGTGGCAACCTCGCTCTTGACTCCGCGAGAAGTTACCGTTTGCACCATTATTTGTGATAATCATGAAAAATGAATAACATAGGCGTGATCAGCATAGAATTCTGTGGAGGTAACCGTGTTTTCGTAAAATTTGCAAATTTGTGAAAGGAGAAAATCACGAAAAACTGATCTCGACGCGACCTCGTCTGGAGCCAACGTGACTTCCACGAGCAAAATGAGAATTACCATCATCATCAGCATACTCAAGAACCCCAAATTCCAAAATTTCAAGGGTTTCATATTTTTTGACTGTGCCGGCCTTTGCTCGATTGTAAGGCAAACGGCCTCATATGGGTTTCAGGGTCATTTGGCCAGTGAGTTTCTAAAGTCTGATCGGGCTACGGGGACCAACTAAAGAGAATTGGGATGGACAGATACAGATATATGACTCTCTCTTTAAACGATTCGTGATTCACAACTCACCAAGCTGTAATGCATCGGTAGCCCTGCTGCGCACAGGACGCCGATACAGTATCCTCCGACAAGCGGAAACAGCGGAAGTGTAATGAAGAGGGCGCCGAAGTGCACGTCGATCAGGGTCGTCCAAATCTGCAGTTATTATCGTTTAAAAAATATTATTTTTTACACTGGTGAGCCTGATAAAATCAAGTTTTTTTTAAAGTACAGCTGATAAATTGGCCAAAATTAAAGTACGTTATTTTTCGGTAAAAAAATAGAGCCAACTCACCACGAGATTGATTAGCAATATTTTGTATCGCTGACTGTTCTTGTTCGTTTTGTAGTAAAGGAGATACAGAGTCGGACCGGCGACGAGTAGACTAACCTGACGAATTATTGCTGACTCGCATATTTATTGATAGTGTGCACGTCAACTTTGTATTCCATTGCTCTCCGAAAATTGAATTTCAAAGTATTCTAATTGAATGCTGCACTATTCAGCAATGATGCAATCAAAGATATTAAAAATAATGGATTTGTGAATAGTGAATCATTGTTTTGAAGTATGAAAGATAATAAAAATTAAAAATATATATAAAAAAATAAAATAAAATAAATAAAACATACCACAGCAATTACGTGCATATAAATGAACATGGCGCTTTCGTAGGTAGAATTGACTGTGAAGTTCAGTGAAGATACCATCTAGAAAAAGGAAAAATCATAAAGACAAAATCTGAAAAGTTGTGAAGCAAAATGAAAAGGATAAAAGTAGAAACTGATGTTGAAATTCATTCACATGAGAGCATTTTCCGATTAAAAAAATCAGACAAGCAGGTGCTTGCCAATTCGATACATCTATTTGAGTTCATAGAGATTCAACTAAATTTTCCCTCTCCGTTTGGGAAGGGAAGTAATCGAAATTTGTGTCTGTCTCAATTAAGAGATGTGATATCACTTTCCAATGAATTGTTGTTATCAATACAACGTCTTTTAGTTTGGCGCACTTTCTCGTGAACCATCGCAAGGGTGTGCGAAATGAATGGAAGAGAGACTTCTTAAAGCCGAATACGAGATGCTTTCAAATGCGGATGTCAAAGTTTTAGTTTCAGCTTCCTTAGCACACTTTCGCTGAAACATCACCAGCAGGTGATTGTAATTAAACCACATTTCCTTTCTTGGTACAGTATTTGTCATTCATTTTGCAAGTCGTCTCGAGCCTATTTCGGAGTAAACGATTCAAAAATCATTTTAAATGAACACAGTTTAAAAACAACACTCTAAATGAGCATTAACCAACACAAATATCGCTTTTTTGGGTTTGTGTATATACAAAGTATACACCAATTGATTGAGAAGACTGTCTTGCAACAACAAATTTGAACGAAAATATTTACTTATTCCAAAAGTATACACCAGGTACAATCTGTATTGATGACAATAATGCAACGGCAAGTCGATTAGTTATCAGCCCATGCATTCTCCTTTCTGATCTTCTCCTCTTCCTCCGGGGTGAAATCGTTTATGATGTTGAACGTCGCTCGAATTTCCTCAGTTGTCTTGCCCTGAAATTAAAACGTTGCCAGAGGGTAAATTTTTTTTTCACCTATTCTGTTCGCACTCTGGCCACACCTAGAAGACTCAAGATCTACTTCTCAACCATGACAGGAATCACTCAGCTACCCCTTATCACGGATTTCCTGTAAAAGTGTAGCAAAAAGAGCTCTCATTTCCACTAGGAAAAACTTTGGGTCTCCGATTTCGATGAAAGTTGGTTAGTGGGTACCCATGGGGGTCTAAAGAAGAACCGTCTACTTGGTTTGGTCAATTATCGATTTTATCGATTTTTTGGCGCCAAATCTTTAAATGACCATAACTTGCTTCATTTTCATCGCACAGCGAGCGGATTTTGCGCGATGAATTAGTCTTGGAATTCTCTACAAATAGTCCAGTTAGGGACATATGAAAAAATTTGATCTTCCACCTGAAAAATCGATAAAACGCTTTTTTT